>OX123188.2:68849245-68915304 GCA_944739405.2 Euclidia mi
ATTGCCTCTGAGCGGTGAGAGAATCTTTGCCATGTGTTGAGCCAGTCTGTAAGTTGGTGCGCCTATCTGACTAACTATCGGGCGCAGAGGAGCGTTTTTCCTTGTGTATTTTCGGTAGCCCATACATTTGAGGAGGTTTTACACACGATGGTATTAAATATTTCACGTCCAAATTAAGTTTTTCGGAGTATTTCTTAACAATATCACAAGTTTGCTTGAGTATTTTGTTCGTAGGGTCTGACTTAACCAACTTGTAGGTACTTTCATCCGACAAAAGATGTTCCATTTTTTGTTTATACTCGGACGTGTCCATCACTACCGTTGCATTTCCTTTATCTGCTCGGAGTACTGTAAGTTCAGGCCTAGCTTGTAACTTCTTCAGTGCGAGATATTCGGTCTTTGGTAGATTCCTTGCCGGCACTTTCGATTGACGTAATACAGCAGAAACGTCCTGTCGTATGGCCTCGAAATCTTCCTTACTCACATTGTTCTTCACTAGGCAATCCTCAACGTTGCAAATAATGGTTTCATACGGTATTCTTGATGGAGTTATCGCGTAATTTAAACCTCTGGTAAGCACTTTCTCGGTATTTTGATATTTGAAATATTTAATACCATCGTGTGTAAAACCTCCTCAAATGTATGGGCTACCGAAAATACACAAGGAAAACGCTCCTCTGCGCCCGATAGTTAGTCAGATAGGCGCACCAACTTACAGACTGGCTCAACACATGGCAAAGATTCTCTCACCGCTCAGAGGCAATACAAGAGCACATGTGAAAGATTCCTACCATTTTGTCAGTGAAATCAAACACCTACATCTCTCTGACAAGGAAACTATGGTTAGTTTTGATATACAGTCATTATTCACATGCATACCAGTACATGACTGTGTAGAAATTACTAGAAGGAAGCTGACAGAAAACAACATGCCTGAGGAATATGCAGAAATACTCAAACACTGCCTGACAACGGGCTATCTGTTATGGGACAAGAAATACTACATACAAGTAGACGGTGTAGCAATGGGCTCTCCAGTATCGCCTGTTGTCGCTGACATCTTCATGGAGGACTTCGAGGCGCGAGCCCTGCAGACTGCCACCATCACACCGAGGTTCTACAAGCGGTATGTAGATGACACTTTCACAATTTTACCAACAGATAGTTAATGCTTTCCTAAACCATCTTAATTCTATTAATAACCAAATACAATTCACAATGGAATTAGAGGCAAACAATTCTTTAGCTTTCTTAGATGTACTTGTCATCAGGAATAAAAACAACTCCTTAAGCCATACTGTGTATAGGAAAAAGACCCATACAAATAGGTACTTAAACGGTGAATCTCACCACCATCCTAAACAGTTAGCTACTGTAGGAATGTCTCTGTTTCAGAGAGCCCGCGGGATCTGTGACAAGAAACACCTGGACGCTGAGCTTCAACATGTCAGGCAAGTTCTGCAAGACAACAAGCTCCGACCGCCACGCCACTGTCACAGATCCCAGAAGAAAGAAAAACCAGCCACAGTAGAAAGACAACCTGCTGTCCTCCCATACATCAAGGGTGTGACCGACAAAATTGGCTACATCTTGAAGCGAGCTTCTATCAAAACTTACTACAAGCCGCCAACGAAGATCAGTCAATTATTACCATCTGTCAAGTGTCAGTTACCCTTGCAAGAGGCCGGTGTCTACAAAATTGACTGTGAATGTGGGCTCTCATACATTGGACAAACCAAGAGAAGCATAGGCATTCGACTCAAAGAACATATAGCTGACATAAAACATAAACGCTCAACAAAGTCTGCTGTGTGTGAACATGTGGAACAGGGACCCAACCACTACCTGCGATTTGATGAACCACAGATACTCGCAAAAGAACACCGTTTTCTTCCAAGGATGATACGAGAGGCTATTGAAATTAAAAAACACCCTAATTTCAATAGGGAAGATGGTTGGAATGTTCCTCCAGCTTGGGACCCTGTCATAAGGCTAATGAAACCCAAGAAGGACAAAGTCACCAGAAGACCTAAGGACACTGTGAGCTCATTCTGCGTAAATAGTAACACCAGTAGATGAAAAATGTTCGGGTACTTTGAGATAACTTATACATTCAGGAAAAAGACAAATATCACCTCAGTCTGCCGTGAACATGAATTCTGTAAAGAATTCGAAACGTCGGCTAGTAATAAATTAAAAATATAGTTCTAAATCATTAGTTTCAAATGTAATAACTTAGTGAAACCAATACATCGCGATAAAATCCGTAAACTGTAGTTTAATTTCAATATATATATATATATATATATATATATATATATATATAATGTTACTTCAATATAAATTAGCAGTGAAGAAGAAATAACTAAAGAGAATTACTTAAAGTTAATATTCCGAATGCAAAACTGTATTTCTTAACAGCGTGTACCTTTTAAACAGCGTAACAAAAACTGTCTAAGAAGTTTTACAAGAGCGACTGCGTCCGACGTACTTAGTACGCTTGAGCACTGACAAATATCTGCGGGACCCAGAAAGCCACCCAGTGCTCGAAGTTGCACTACGTGCTCCGAATGTAAGGCGATCCGACCCAGACTCATCTCAAATCACTCCGTTTTCATACCAAGTGATTTATTCATACGCCAACCGTAGTAAAAAAGCTCTAAAACATAAAAGCCATTCATCCTTAGTATCCGCTACACAAAGTCCGTATATCCATCACAAGTTGATAACTTTTCAAATAGTACAAGTTGGGGACGTGATAATTTGGAAAAGAGGAAAACGTAACCAGTTTTAATTTACTTACAAATAAGTTTGTACGCGAACAGATAGTACTGAAGTTACTGGCGGATTCTTAAGTGATTTTTATTTAATTTACATGGACTCTACCTATGTGACCGTGATTGTTGGCAGAGGTGTAATAAACCCATTTATTTACACTATTTCGTTTAGTAAATAACAACAGTCTTTCAAAATAATATAGTAAAATGAAATATTATGTTATTCTGCAATGTTACAGTTATCTATTTCGTTTCAATAAATCACATATCTCGACCATGTAGGTACTACGCATCCGCTGGAAAGGTTTAATGGAAACATATTATGTAAAATACTAATACTTATTACATAATACAAATTATGTAAAACTTGTGCACACTTATGTCATGTGACTAATGAACCTAAACTGTAGATAGCGATATTATATATAAAAATACGTTTGCATGCAATACAAAAATAGATAATTAATGCTTATACCTACGTATGTTTGATATTTTCATTATTTAAAATATGTTATCAACATTGAAATTAAACTACAGTTTACGGATTTTATCGCGATATATTGGTTTCACTAAGTTATTACATTCAAACCGAATGATTTAGAAACGACATTTTTTATATATTACTAGCCGACGTTTCGATCTCTTTACAGGATTCATGTTCACGGCAGACTGAGGTGATATTTGTCTTCTTCTTGAATGTATACGTTATCTCAAAGTACCCGAACATTTTTCAACTATTGGTGTTACTATTTACGCAGAATGAGCTCACAGTGTCCTTAGGTCTTCTGGTGACTTTGTCCTTCTTGGGTTTCAATTGCCTTATGACAGGGTCCCAAGCTGGAGCAACATTCCAACCATCTTCTCTATTGAAATTAGGCTGTTTTTTAATTTCAATAGCCTCACGTATCATCCTTGGAAGAAAACGGTGTTCTTTTGCGAGTATCTGTGGTGCATCAAATCGCAGGTAGTGATTAGGTTCTTGTTCCACATGTTCACACACAGCAGACTTTGTTGAGCATTTATGTTTTATGTCAGCTATATGTTCTTTAAATCGAATGTCTGTGCTTCTCTTGGTTTGTCCAATGGATGAGAGCCCACATTCACAGTAAATTTTGTAAACACCGGCCTTTTGCAAGGGTAACTGACACATGACTCTTGGTAATAATTGACTTATCGTCGTTGGCGGCTTGTAGTAAGTTTTGATTGAAGCTCGCTTCAAGATGTAGCCAATTTTGTCAGTCACGCCCTTGATGTATGGGAGGACAGCAGGTTGTCTTTCTGCTGTGGCTGGTTTTGCTTTCTTCTGGGATCTGTGACAGTGGCGCGGTGGTCGGAGCGTGTTGTCTTGCAGAACTTGTCTGACATGTTGAAGCTCAGCGTCCAGGTGTTTCTTGTCACAGATCCCTCGGGCTCTCTGAAACAGAAACATTCCTACATAGAAGATACTATGTTATCAACGTCGAAACTTAACTTTACATCGTAGCCCAGAGGACGATGAAGGCACCTCCATAAAATTAACATAAAAAAAGCTCCGAGCGTTGATTTTTCTCATGGGAACAGACTTTAAAATAAAGAAATAGGTAATTCACGACAGTGGAAAAAGTATTGTCAAATTAGTGATTTTATAACACTTTTAACGTAATTGTTGAGTCCCGATTTTTCATAGGGACACATTGTATAAATCTGAAACAGTAAGATGAGACGTCTAATACAATAACTTACGTTTAGATTTTGTTATTAACTAATGGAAAATCAGACCGTGTTGCCTTAAAAAAAGATGCTTTCAACGCCGGGCAATTAGCTTGTGGCCCTTTGGCTGGGTATCCAAGTCAAACTAGAGCAGCAGAGCAGAGAAGCTATGTTCGTATACTACTCTGATCAAGCAACTAACGTAAATCAGATGTAAGGCCTTTCTAAAGTTTCCGACTTTCTAAAGTCTTAAGCATTCAGGAGCGCAGTCTTGATGGTCACGTGCAGCTTGCAGAAGGCTGCCGTGCGGCTTACGTATACATTTTTTAGATATTTTGTGACATTTATTTTGTTTAAAGTATTTTAGCTAATAAATAGGTAATCAATTTGGTCACACAAATTTCAATCTTCAAAAGATAAACAAACACCACACTACTTGTTACGTACTGTGAACGCGATCAAGCTTACCGTATTTGTTCTTAATCACTTGACTTGATATCTCCGCTAGTGCAACCTGGCTAAAACTTTAATATCAAAACTTATGACTGTACAAAATTTTCCATTTCAATAACTATAACGGTACCAGTGTCACAAATAGAAAGCAATGTGAGACGTGGTCTCAGGTAGGATTGTCGGGGTTCGATGAAAACACTGCTAGACTGAACAGGTTTTTTTTATGTCTCACTACCGCTTACATACAGTATGACCGAACTAGGTAAGCACTGGCCTGAAGGCTGGAATGTAGACTCCTGCTGCTCTCCGACGCTCGCTGGGTAGCTGCTCGTTAGGTCACCGGTGAGCTAGCCAAAGTGCACGTTGTGTAGGCAGCTCGGTGGTCGAGGCTGAGCGGAGGCTCAGGCGGTGCAGCCGATGTGGGCCGAGCGGTAATGCTCAAGCGTAAGCCGGTGCAGTCAGGCGCCAGTGGCCTGGCTGTGGAAGCTTGTAGGCAGGAGCGGATGCTTGGGCGGCGGCTAGTAGCAGCACGGCGCCAGCAGCTCGTAGCTTGTAGCGCGTAAGGAGAATCGTGGCCCGTAGGGAGAACGTGGGCCCGTAGGGAGAACTGGAAACAGCACAGAGAATACACACCAACCGGTCAGGAACAGGCTGTTCCTAGATCGGCTGTTATGCTTAGGAGACACAGATACTACAGACAGAACATACGGGCACACAGACAACTAGAATATGCTTACCCCCAGCGGGACAGTAGATAGGAAAGTAGAAGAATAATACTTGGTTGTCACTACAACCATCAGCAAGGCGATGTGTAGGGAAAGTGACCGATTTAGATAGCGCACCCATCTTATATAGGCATAGACCTATGAGTCACAGACTGCCTATGGCCCGTTTATGACTATACACATACATACATAGACTCACGCCTGTTTCCCCGAAGGGGTAGGCAGAGGCATATTAAACGCCCACTTTTCGCCAGTGTTTTGATCCCACGTAATAGGTAGCGAGCCTATTGCCGTTTATTGGGACATTTTGTTTGCCAGAGCCTCGTCCGTTGATCGGCAGGTGCACCACTTGCAGGTGAGGTTGGCTTGGGACCCTAAGTTCTTGGTGGGAACCCTATGCACCCTATATGACCATGACTATATAAGGTAATAAGCGCTGCTCGGGCTAGACTCCACCTACTGCGTTAAGCGCCTGCGAGATATTATAACGCAATACGTAGTATTACGTTACAAATGTATTGTATCTACTTAAAATACATACAAAGTCCGCATAACACTTCTTGCCCGAAGCTGCAAAGAAAGACCATAGTCAATCGCAATATCCCTTTTCAGTCCGGTAGTGGTTAGCTTTATGGCTTGCTATTCATTGGTATAGCAACAAATAATAATATAACCGCCAAGCAGCCTAATCCAACATAATATATTAATTCTATCAGAGGCAAATCACTTATTTTTATAATATAGACAGGAGTCGTGTTCGGTAACGAGGGTAATGCGTGTATATTAGAATTCTTTTCCGTCTCTGATACTGATATTGGGCAATTTCACACAAGTACCTTAACGTAATTTCCCTTGCGACTGTGATCTCGGTGGCATTCGTATGTAAAACACACGCAATATAGAAAAGGGATGGATATATTTGACAAGTGTGACAAATAGGCCACGGCATAATTTCGAGAGTACAACCGGACAACTGTGGGTTAACTTCTGCGCGGTGGCCACTACCCCCCTTAAATATTACTACGTGTCCCTCATATGGACTATACGCATTTTTTGATTCGCCTGACAAATCTGACTGGCTATTAAAACCCTTCTATCAGTTTAATAGACTCCGATTATCCAAAGCAGATCGTCCGCCGATAGAAAACGTGTTAGAGCTCGTGATAAAGCACCGCCCAATAAATGCAAATGCTTACAAAGTTACAGAAATATCCGTATTTCAACAGAACACGTTAAGTCGTATAATATTGACCCTTGTTAACAAAAAATATGCCTCGGGGAAAGGGACCGAATTTTTGCGTTTATATTGGTAATATTACAAATTTAACTATTGTGGACGAATATATGAAGACGTCATACTTTTTAACGATGCCAATATCAACAATTCTGATATGAATAATTATAACTCCGTATTTTATATTGTCGTTTGAGACAATATAAATGAAAATACGGAGTTATAATTATTCATATCAGAATTGCTGGTATTGGCATCGTTAAAAAGTATGACATCTTCATAGCTGTGATAATTTCTCGAAGGCATTAAACTCGATCGCAATTTACATTTTTATTGTACAAATTGTATGTCATTATACAAAATATTTTTCTCAGCGAAGTTCCGTGCGAAGTAATAAATCAGATGAGATAGAAAAATATAAGTTGCGCTAGTATTCAAAAAGTAATAAACCTTAATATGTACCATGACGTAATTAAGTTAGTAATAATACAAGTTGGAGAAGGATGCCTTTCCAGAACTTGTTCTAATAATACGCGTTATAACTCGCCAAGTGATAGAACAATCTGTAGAACAAGATTCAGAAGACGCTGGTACGCGTCTTTTGAATCAGTAATTTCATGTAAATGTTAGTGGCAACTCGTAACGTTTAAGGGTCAGCGGTACGGCGGCCGCCATTGCTCTAATTACTAGGCAACGAGTATGAAGTTACAATGTAGCACAGCTGTACATCTACCAACTTATCTAATTACCACAAACAGAAAGCTTGCTCTACTCGACTGTCTTCAACTCGGAATTGTATGTAAGCACACTACGGTATTACTCATTCGATACTTGGCTATTGTTATGAGTACGGGGGAAGTACATTCACTTACAAACAAAATCATGTTAAAAGTTTACTCGAGCACATTTCTCTTGTTTGTTATCCAGGTGAGTGGAGACGTCGTCTTTAATTATAAAATGTATTACTAATACTGTATTGGTACTAATTATGTCGTCTAGTAGGCCGTGTTATTTATATTTAAGCTCACAATATATTTTACCGATATGAATTTGAAATGTTTCGCTTCTTCTGTCACAAAGCCTTCTTTAATCTTCTCTAAAGATAAAGAAAATAAACATTGTAAACAAAAATAGGTTCAGGTTCTATAATCCTTTGCTGTGAATCTTGATTTTACTAATGGGTACATTTCGATTATTTTATTAATTAAAACCTTACTTATTTTATTAATTAAAGACATTTTGAATTATTTTTATTTAATAAATAGTCTAAAACCGACTCACAAAGTTGTTTGTAAAAATATAGCACATAAAAATGGCATAACGGGTTAAAAAAATTGTTTGAGAATTCGCTGATTTGAAAAGCTATGAAAACGTGGGCTATTTCTAGTCAAGGTATATTTTTTTCTCTATTTGCGCCAAAATGTCAACTCGATTGACTTGATTTTCTCCAAAGGCGTATAACGGATCGTCGATGATCTTGACTTATCTGCCGCAGTTTGCTTCGCTATGATATTTCCGTCTTCAAACGAGGTTTAAAGTCAGTCGAATGCACTGACACATAAAGCCACAAACTAGAATAATCAGAAGTATATCGACATATCTAAATATTTATTTATTGTGAAAAACTGGGCCAATCTGTTATGATACAACGCTTACCCTACGTTCACATGCGACCAGTAAATGCTGTTATTTATTTTTTGTTGGAATAGTATATTTGCTCGTTCGTTTCTGCGGCATGGTAACATATGCATATTTATGAATGCGCTCAATGGAGCTTAAAGAATTTTGCGTATGAACAATTGAACACCCTTTTTAGCGTTCCGTACCTCACAAGGTATACGTCACAAGGTTGTCAGATTGATGCAGCATATTTTGATTTTTCAAAGGCTTTTAATTTGGTAGATAATGACGTTTTACTGACTAAGATCTTAGCCTTTGGATTAAGCCCAAACCCGCTGAGCTTCATGGCCGATTATCTGAAAGATTGTAAGCAGTTTGTGAGAATGGGCTACTACCATTCATACGAATACTTCACTCGATCCGGTGTAAGTCACCCTAGGCCCTACGCAGTTTCTAATTATGATTAACGATATTCTTAGTGTTCTCTCTAAATCTCAGTGTCTGATGTTTGCCGACGATCTTAAATTATACTTATCTGTCACAGATAGTTCTGATTGTATGGCCTTCTAATCGGATATTGACGCGGTTTATGAATAAGTAGTTTATGAAGAAGTAAGAAATAAGCTCACTTTCAATACTTCAAACTGTAAAACAGTAACTTTTACTCGATCCCGCTGTCCAATAGCTGTGACATACGAATTAGCTGGAACACCGCTCGAGCGCGTGAGTACGATACGGGACCTAGGGTTAACTCTCGACCAAAAATTAAATTTTCAAGACCACATAAACCAAATATGTAAAGATGCTAATAAAGCTTTAGGATTTATAATAAGAACATGTTATCAATTTAAAAACACACGCGCTATTAGAATACTTAACAATGCATACGTACGCAGTAGACTGTTCTACTAGTACTAGTACAATTCAATAGTATGGAGCCCGAAAGAAAAGATATATACTCTAGCGATTGAAAGAGTTCAACGTAAAGCACAATGGCAGATCTCCATACATCGAAATGTCTGAAATTAAATTGAAGCGCACAGTAATAAAAAATATTTCAAAAAATTCGGCGGAAGAAACAGAGTCTATAAATGATTCTATTTTCACTCGGGAAACCCGGAAAAACAATATATCGGTGTTTTAGTTTTAAGTTAAGAATGAACAATGTAGGTACGTTTGATTTATCAAATGAAATTATGTCAGATTGACATCAAAACTCAGAAATATTCTGTAGCATCTAACTGTCACAGCCAAAGACGAAAGCAGAGCTGCACAATTTAAATCGATTTTATGTGAAATCGATACAACATTAAAACAATGCTGTGACGTTTTTATTTGATTTAAAAGTTGTTTTGCTTCAAAAATAACTGCATTTTAATAATTATATTTTAATAATCGATACGGATCACTAGCTCTCACGTCTATTCCTGTCACACCATTGTCTATGGCAACAATCAAGTAATAAAGTAGGTACCTAGTTCGTAATCAATTGGAATGCTTTTTATCATGATAAAATAATCCAGCTTTAACGAGACAAAGTGAAAATATTAAAAATCTTAGAAAAAAAAACAATTTGTTTTGTTCATATGAAGTTTAAGGTCGCCACAACAAACCCAGACCGAATTCTGCCATTGTTCTTTGCTAGATTTGTATACAAGCGGGAATTTGGTTACTATCCATTCCTATTCCATTCTTTATTTGTATCTGGGATGGTTGGCCTGGATACTTTGGAATTGAGACGACAAATTACACACGCAATGCATTATATATTGATGCTCCACCACATAGTAGATAATCCATCGGTTAGTGAGTGTGTAAATTTGTATGTACCAAATAATTATTTGCGGGGTTGTCGTCGGCAACACCGTCTCCTCACCTATCCTCCAACATGGCGCCTCCCTCATGCTGCTAATAGTCCCACCGGAAGGGCCATACAATTGATCAACATTTTTTTACAAAACAATCAAAGTCAAAGTCAAAAATCATTTATACATCTAGGTCACAACGTGACGCTTATGAACGTCAAATTTTAAAGTAAATTAATAATGCTTCTACGTTTACATTTACTGCCCATTCGCAAAGCAATAGGTAGAACCACGAGAAAGAACGGGCAATAAAACTCGTGGCCACTCTTTTTAATCGCCAGTGTTATGGTACATAATATATTTTGTTTTTGTAAGGAGCTGCAACTGTTTCACATTGTAATTAATTACTTGTAAATAGTAAATAAGAACATACATAATACCTAAACAAATATGCAGTTACTAAATTAAGTGCTGTAGTAGTCTTCCAATGTGAATCTTGTGTAACAGGAGCATCCACTTACGCTTTATAATGTAGGCAACTCGCGATCATGTTCAGAACTATGGTGGAAAAGTATGTTACAGAAAGTGACGGTATATGAATACACGAAAATTACAAAAACGTTAATATCCAGCCCATGATAACGAGTTACCTTCATCTAACACTGTAGCAAATTTTAATAAAATTTGTGGAACAACAATGAAAATGTAAATGTAGTAAGTTGAATGACCTAATAATGCATGAATATTAAATTAATAGAACTAGAGATATTATATAAAAAAAACTGAAAAGTAAGGTATCTATATAAATTAACAAAATCAAGAGTTGGCTAGTGTAAGTGACCATCTATCCTTATCACTGAAATAATCATTAATGGTATAATAACCTTTCCTAATAAGGCAGTCTTTTATTTTACTTTTGAACGTACTAAATGGCAATTCTAAAAGACTAATTGGTATTTTATTGTATATACGAATACCTAGCCCTACAAAAGAATAATTAACTTTATGTAAACGATGATAAGGGGCATATAACTTATGCCTGTTTCGAGTATTTATGTTATGTACATCACTTTTTGTAGTAAATAAACCTATATTTTGCCTAATATACAATATGTTAGCAAATAAAAATTGCGAGGCTACTGTAAGAATCCCTATAGACTTAAAGCGTTCCCTAAGAGTATCTTTTGCACCTAACATGTATATTGCTCGTACCGCTCGTTTCTGTAGAACGAAGATATTCTGAATATCCGCAGCTTTGCCCCATAACAAAATACCGTAGGACATGACACTATGAAAATAGCTAAAATAAACTAGACGAGCTGTGTCAACATTAGTAAGTTGTCTAACTTTTTTGACAGCATACGCAGCAGAGCTGAGCTTACCTGCAAGACATGCTATATGTGCACCCCATTGTAACTTATTATCTAGTGTAATGCCTAGAAACACTGTCGAGTCAACTGTGTCAAGTTCCTCCCTATCTAGCCTTATATTAGGTCCCAGTTGTCTAACGTTAGGTAAAGCAAATTTAATGCATTTAGTCATTTTAGAATTAAGCACTAGGTTGTTTGCTGTAAACCATTGTGTAACAGGTTACACAGGTTATACAGGTATAAGTGCATTATTTACATCATCAAATTGATTCCTATTCCTATCTACTTTAAAAATAAGTGACGTATCATCTGCAAAAAGTACGACATCACAGATATTTTTTAAATAAAAAGATAAGTCATTAATATATACAAGGAATAGAAAAGCACCTAAAATAGAGCCTTGTAGAACGCCTAAATGGGATTACATCCTCTAAATTACCTATACAGGTAATTTAGAGGATGTAATCCCATTTACATCGACGCACTGAAATCTTTGCCGCAGGTACGACTCGACAACACAAAGTGCGGTTTCCTCTACGCCGTAGTGGCGGAGCTTACGCAATAGTGTGTCGTGATGAACGCAATCAAATGCTTTTGAGAGGTCACAGAATACTCCGATAGCATTTTTAGATGACTCCCAAGCATTATAAAAGTGTTTTATGAGAGCAACACTCGCATCAGTAGTGGATCTACCTTTAGTAAATCCATATTGATCTTTATGAAGCAGACTATTTAAATTAAAGTGTCTTAGTAGCTGCTTTAATAAAATCTTTTCAAATATTTTACTAAATGCCGGCAAGATAGAGATGGGCCTGAAGTTATTTACGTCATTTTAACTGCCAGATTTGAATAAAGGTATGATTTTATTTAATTTCATCAAATCCGGAAATACGCCTAAGTCAAAACATTGGTTAAAAATTATAGAGAGGTAAGGCGCAACAGTCTCAACTATAGTACCTAAAATTTTAATTGAAATGCCCCAAAAGTCGCTGGTATTTTTAATATTAATTGAATTATATGCGATCAATATATCTCGCGGGGTAACGTGCTCGAATCTAAACACGCTCTTGCATTCAGGTACACTGCTAAGCAAAAAAATTCCAGCGTCTAAAGATGATGATTGTAAAGAGCTAGTAGTTGTTAAAGGTATGCTCGCAAAGATAAAGAATTAATATATATAAAGTCTTTCGACTGTGGGTTAAGGGATTTCTACTGCAATTCTTCCATTTTGTCCTTCTACTATCATTTGTTCCTTCAAATCGTGAGCGGGCGTAGATTTGCGGGCGAGGAGATGGTAAGTAAAACAGCATTTGTACATCACTTCAGTTATTATTGTAAATAACGAATCGTAATAGAAAATACATCATAACTTCTATCAAAAATTAGCGTCCGCCGTACACGTGGCCGCGAGCGCCTGTTCAGCTGTTTTTCTCGTTGACTGCGATTCAAAAACAGGGCTCACCTCGCCAGAGCTCGGTGTTCGCTATTGGAATGTCGTTCTTCTTGGCGGCCTGTAACATTGTAGCAAACCTCATTGTTAACCACCAATGAGGTTAGCCTACATATATAAATGAAGACAAAAAAAGAATGAAGAGGCAGACATATTTTTTGACAAAATAACTAAATTAATGCAATCAGTCACGACACATTTTAATAAACTGTAATTTCGCCATCCAATCCAACCAAATTAATCATATATAATTATTTAATATCGCTTTTTTTCTGACATTCTGGTATTTAATTTAATAATGAATAACTCTAGTATTGTAATTTTTGTTTGTTTGTGTGTTGTAATGTTTGATATTATAATATAGTTTCTTTTCTTCTCTATTGACAGTATCGTTTTCAATTTAATAATTAATAATTCTTGTTATCTAATAATGTTAGATATTACAATATCTAAACATATATTACTTTTATATATTTTTTAGAATTGATTTGTGAATTAATATAGTATAGCATGTAAGCGTTTTGGTGTGTATATATACTGTGAGCTTATATTGTTTTTAATAAATAAATTAGAAATTAAAAAGGAACCCTAAGATTTCTTGTCGGTCTGTCTGTCTGTCTGTCCGTGTGTCAGCACCGATTTTCTCAGAAACGGGTGGACCTAGCAAATTGAAATTTATATCAGATACTGAAGTCTATGGTTCCTATTAGGTGTATCAAAATCAGGGTCCTGGGTCAACCCGATAAAAAGATATGGTCAAAATTAGATTTTGGCGAAAACTTCTAAGTACCAAAATTAACCTTAATTTTCATTTTTTTTAATTTTCGGAATTTTTCCTTTACTTGTGCTGTAAGACCTTGGTTTTAACCAAAATTGACAATTCTATGTCAACCGTAAGTACCCTATAGGTTTTGGGTCGAAAACCTATATGGTAGTTTCCGTTGAACTAGAATCATACATAGTAGACTCCATTTAAGATAGTCCTCTAAGTTGTATGGGCGCTCATACAGATTTAGAGGACTAGCGTAATTAGCACCAACCTCAAATCAGGTAAAATGCGTACGGAACCCTCGGTGCGCGGGTCAGACTCGCACTTGCCCGAATTTTTATTTATTGACGCCTACTCAGCATTTTTAACGAGACGTGATTGGAGACGTTTTTAAGTTTTTTTATATACATGTCTGAATAAAAGAGATATGAAAATCGTAGCATACGAAATCGGTTAATTAGTAAACCGGCTATGGACAGATGTGCAGGCCGTGCCCTTACATAGTCTACACGTGAACACCCCAGATACACGTCTCTGCAGATATATTATACAAAACGCTATCCCATTAACAACACTTTAGTGCAAGATTAATTTTTTCATCAAAAGAGATTTGAAACATTTTTCGTCGAACAAAAAATAACAATATTATTCAATTACAGAATTAGTGCAACAAGGTATTTCAGGCCGTACTGAAAAAGAAACATTTAAAAATGAAGTGCATTGATAGTAGAATGTTTTCTAGGCGCCTTTGTACTTGCTGGTTGCATTGCCTTCATGTCATTCAAGACCGTGCCTGACGTAATTTATGGAGCAAAAATAGTGTGTGCGGTACATGTGCTAGATATGATCCTACGAGAAATTGACGTTCACTCGAGACTGCACCGACCATCATTCAAAATCTATTTGTTTGCAACAGATAAGAAGTTCCACGGAAAACTTCATAAAAAAATTTGCGTGTAACTTCTTAAAGGTATTCAAAAGAAACCGGGCTCTTTGTTTTTATTACAGGCCTAGAAGTAATGCATTTTTTATACTCAACATAATTATATTGTCATTTTTTTTTAAATTAAGCCTTTCTGCCAGATCCCCTGTGCATTTTGAGATATCGTTTCTTAGTGCACCCGTACGGTCCCCAAGGATCATATATGCCAAACAGTAGCTTCTTGCGCTTAATAGTTTAGGCAGTGTGTTGTCTGTCAGTCGGTGAGTAACGCAAGAATGTTATATATTAAGATTTTGAAATATTACATGTAATGATGACAAAACGTCATGATGTAAAAGATATAAGATGATCCACTGTGGAATAAAAACAGTTTAGATAGTATTATTAGGTATAAAAATACGCAGCCATACGTGCGTGTGTTGAAACTAAATTGGAATAGCTCCAAACACAATAAAAGGTGGCATTGGCAAAGTACCATGGGGGTATTTTATTTGGTACAGAGTTATTTGATCATGCGAAGCTTGCCTTAAAGCGGTTCACTGTGTGCTGACTATAAATTGGTCATTTTATAAATATACTAGTATAAATATATACCTATTCTCGATCTAGTGCTGAGGAATAGTCTCGGAAGACTTTAAAGGCCTTAAAATTAAACTTGAAAATAATATTTTAACCGGAGTCTTATTATTATAATTACTATTATTTTTAGTCAACAAGATGGAACTTACTATGGCATGCGTAGCTCATCATACAGCCATGCGCAATCCACAGCTGGACATAAGCCTCTCCTACTCTCCTACTATGCATTACAGTAGCATTGTGAGTCAATAGGATGATTTGGTCTATTATACTACGCTTGGTTTGTGTAGGGTTTAATATACAGTTATCCGTCTCATACTGCCTGCCATTCGTGTTAGTACGTTAAAATTCGATTAAACTTATATTGAGAGCTACAGCATAAAGCTACATTATAATTATGTTTTTACTTTTGTGAATTAGTGCTACATTCAAAATTACGACAAACGACGGCTTGTATGTCTACGATTTTTTTCATATCATTACCGTAATTACTAAAAGTGCTATTAAACTATCTATGAAAACTTGTGGTCACGAGAATACTGCTACAAAAGGCAGCGATATAAAAACTCGCGCATCACATCTAAGCAGTATACGTAACAGTACCCTGTGATATGATATTGATTAAGTATTCGCAGGCCTTATGGCATGCAGCTGTATATTTATCGACTCAGAAAAGCAAACGCACAGCTCGTCGGTGTCAGTGCAGGACCTTCTAACTGCAACTTTTGATGAAAACAGTGTTTTGGTCAAAACTACCTATTAGATTATGTATATCATCATCTAACATCATCATCTATCAAACTACAATCTAAGCATTTTAGTCGGTAAAACAGTTCAATCTAGGACCTTCTAAATGTCAATTTGAAAATTTTAGCGCAGTACCTTGTAACTACCGTTGTAAAAAGGCGGTTAGCGAAGAAGTGTTAAAAGTTTGTTTTTAATAAATTATCAGCTTCAACTGGTTGGCTTTACGGAAAAACCAAAAGTACACTCGTAGCTGCTACGAGTGTACTTTTGGTTTTTCCGTAAAGCCAAAATAAAGTGTACCTGCAGGCTTAGCCAAGACGTCTTTCTGCAAACGTTAACGCAAAAAAATGTATGGAGTGAACGAAAAGTCACGTGATCTAATCCAACAAATAGATAAGTCGTAGCCAAATACACAACGCATGAAAAGCATTCGCATCGATAGAATAAACTCATCGTTTCTGCGATGTCAACCGCAAAATGGTAGCCAAGTTGTCAATTTCGGCCAAAACTAACGCTATTAGCGTCGATTGAGTACCTAAGAATAACAATCGTATGATAGAACCCTGCAGAAAACGCAAAAAAGAATGCCACAGACGGTCAGCCTACACTCGGCCTTGAGCTCCTTGTTAGGGCCTCGCTAAATCACCATGTTTCAGACTCATAAAGGGCCCATTTATACAGCAAGGGGCCACTTAAGTGTTCTTCAAGTAAGTTGCTTATCGCGAATCACTTCATTGTTTAAGTTTCAAATTCCTTAGAGAGTCAAAGTTTTTAAGTATTAAATATTATTTAAACTTTTAAAACCTCTGAATGTTTAAGATTATATATAATTACTAGCAGTTTTCCGCGGTTTCACCCGCGTCCTGAGGGAACTACTTCGCGTACCCGAAAAACCCAAATATCTTACGGACCCCTATTTTTTCTAAAAAAATATATATCCTATGTTACTCGTAGATAATGTAAAATCCGGCCAGTAGTTTTTTTATTTTATCCATTACAAACAAACAAAAATACTAACTTTTCCTCTTTATAATATTAGTGTAGATATATAACTTAAAAAAATAAACAAAACTTTGGGTTCGGACTTTTGTTTCACTCGCATAAATATTTACATTACCTTGATATTTGACGCGCTTGACGCTTCTAACAACGCAAGGCATAGACTAATAACCATGTTGTGTCGCAGAATGTGCGTGTGACACTAACGCGTGGTGTTGCGTTTTCTTCGATTGCAAACGCGTTTGCGTTTGAAATCGGAGAAAGGCGATGGAAACGATACGTTTGAGTTTTGGCTAAGCCTGCTGGCATTTTCCAATAGCATACCTCTGAATTCACTTGCTCTAACACCCGCATGTTCCACAAAGTAATTTCACAAATATTCTACCAAAAATTTATCGAGAATATGGGGCACGTATCGACAAACATGTCTGATGTGCAACATTGATGATGATGTGCAAAACGTGGCTGTGAAAAGCAGCAAATATCTGCCAAACGATAAATGAAATGTAAAATAAATTTTACTATCTCCTTAAGTGTTATTGATATTAACATTTATATTTGTTTTATATTGAGATACAAATTAAAAATATACCTACTTATGAATATGTGTTACTGTTCTGGCTAGAAGGTCACACACATACACGACTAGACACTAGAAGCGAATCCAGTACTACAAAAAGCATACTTTTTCTGTATATGTACCTACATAGTCTGACGCCTATAACCCCGAAGAGGTAGGCAGATATGTATTTCTACACCCACTTTTCGTCAGATATACTTTAGTCCCACGTAATAAGTGGCGAGCCTATTGCCGTACCGGGCACATTTCCAGACTCCGTGCTGCTACTGAGAATTTCATGACAGAAAAACCCAATAACACTGCCCGACCCAGGAATTGAACCCGGGACCTCCCGATCCCACGCGCACATTTATGCCGCGAGACCAACGAGGCAGTCGTATAGGGTTTGATGTCGAGTTTTCCGTCTCTACGCAAAGATGGTATTTGCATCGTGTATATGTACCTACAATAATATAAACTACATAGTCTCAGAAACTAATAACAATCTAAGTATTTCTGTACCGCGTGACGTAAAACATACTGCAAAATAATTAACGTATTTATCCACGAATATACGTAGCGGTCGAGACAGCCACGACTCGACGTAGCCGCTACGTGTCGTAGCACCATTCTGCACGCATGGCTTGCGACGTGCGCCTCGCCGTAACACGACTCAAAGCCAGAGCCCCGTAGGCCTGTTTGCCTTTTGTCACGGCGCGACGACGTGAGATGGCTAATTACAAACGACGTGTGGTTGCCCTGCCGCAGATTACCTGCAGTCACTAGCATTGTCCCAAACAGACAATATGTACGACTCACAATGCCTCTACCAAAAATACATCTGAAATAACAACCCTTCACTGGCAGCTGGTAATATACAAGATCAACGAACAATACATCTGATCAAATAGGCAACGGAGAAAGTCAAACCAAATGGTACATTAAAGACGAATGGCGTCATATATTTGAAATGTGACGAACAAAACATCCCGATAAGCGACAATAGGCTCGCCACCTATTACGTGGTATCAAAACTCTGGCGAAGAGTGGGCGTTTAATATGCCTCTGCCTACCCCTTCGGGGAAACAGGCGTGAGTCTATGTATGTATGTGACGAACAAAATAAATCGCAATAAACTGAACTCGTTACAGCACTCAAACTGATGTAATCAAACGCAAAACACGAAAAATATGAACATATGTCTGGAAAGTAATCTATCGATTTTATAAATATAGTTTTCGAGGAAAGCACCAAAGTTGTGAGAATAAAATGATCCACATATTGAACAAAAAACGGTCAAGAACAAGCCATAGCGAGGCGCAGTCACGTCAGGTAATGCTTTATGGGGGAAGGAAAGTCTCGGGCACGCTCTCAATACAGTTGAATAAAACTGACTTATCGCTTAAGGGACAATGGGTCGGTGTGTAAGTTGACCGTATTTCCATTACGCAAGGTGCATTTTACCTTGTATTATATAATAATGAGTGCACATGTAGTTTGTCAGGTTTAGTCGGTTCACACGCACACATCACACATTGTTCACAGGGATACGCGAGACGAGAAGAATGATTTTCTGCCCGAAGCTGTTCTCCACAATAATGAGTCACTTGACGCACTGTCCCGCGGGCGCCATCTCATCCAAATTACGAAGCCATTGTTACTGAGATATTGTACGTCGCCTCGTGAATATGTGCGAAAGGAAATGAGACTTTTCCCCGTGCCCGTCACCGTTTGTGGGCTTCCCCGCGTCGACACACACACACACACCTATATTTCCATTTCGCTCAAGCGATCCCGTGCTAAATGAGACTGCCACGTTATATATGATAATATAGCTCGGTATGCTAATGTACACCGGTCCACAAACGCTTACTAAATACTCGTTTGTAAGCGTTTGTGGACACTACCTACATAATAGATGAGCTTTATATACTTAATCTTACTTGAAGCTTACATTGAACAAACTTCTTATTATGTATTCACCTACTCCTAAAGGTCACTTATAAAGTTCTAAGATTTTTTGTAATATTATGTAGATATTCAACATTTTTACTTATCATCTCTCTCATTTCCGACTCACAATATGGTTTTAGGCTGGGGAGGTCGACTCAGGACGCGGTTGTAGCTTTAACGTCTGAAATTACAGCCAGATTAGACAAGGGCTATAAATGCGTTACAGTGTTTCTAGACCTGAAAAGGCCGTATCTGTACCCTTACTTTTGCAAAAACTCGAAGGCATAGGGATTAGAGGCAAGGCTCTTTCCCTTTTTGACATTTATCTCCGGGGTAGAAAACAACAGGTTAAGATAGATAACTCGTATAGCGCTGAGAAAAACGTTGTTTTCGGTATCCCACTGGGTTCCGTGCTCGGCCCGACTCTGTTTCTAGTGTATATTAACGGACTACGTAACCTACGAAACGGTGGCGGAATTTTTTTCTCATATGCGGACGATACGGCTATTGTTTACTTTGGTGACACACTGGAACCGGTACGTAATAAAGCTGAACAAGGGTTACTTGTCGTAGATAAGTGGCTCAAAGCAAATATGTTAACCCTGAATATTACTTAAACAAATTACATTTGTTTCTCTCCAAGTGCAAGATCTAAACTAAGTCCTAATTTTAGTATTCGTATCCATAAATGTGTAAATAGCTTAAGGCAAAACTGTGACTGTGAACCTTTCAAACAAGTACCATCTACAAGATACTTGGGAGATATAGTCGACGAGTGTCTAATATGGCACTCACATGTGGGTGCTCTCATGTCACGTCTTCGAAAATTTATGTGGCTTTTTAAAACTCTACGAGATGTAATGCCTCAGAAAACACTCAACGACATTTATACAGCACTCGCGCAGTCAGTAATTACATATTGTATACCAGTTTGGAGAGGCACGGCGAAATTATACCTTTTAAACGTTACACTATACTTACATAAACGCACTCCATATAACTCAGAAAACCAGACTAGGCGACGAAAAGATATTGTGGCTTACTCGCCACGGGTACGTACAGTTTTTGCAAGGCGTCAGTATGTATGCCAGTCAGCCTACATATACAACAAAATGAACTCAATACTAAAATTCCATCACGAGGTCTTACACCAAAGTAAGAAAGTGATAACCGAGTGGTTAAGAACTCTTACATATGAAGAAGCAGAGCATATTTTAACCAGACTTGCATGAATACTTTATATATAGGTACTTCATACACTAAAAGATGGCATAATGTTGGCACTATTAGCCGGCAGGTTAACACACACGCAAACACACACACACACACACACACACACACACACGAACACACACTATGCAACTATAGTCATACATACTTGTCCAATTTCATGCTACACAGAGCTGCTCATTATTTTTAGTCCTTTTTTTTATTTCTTTTTATAAATCTTTGTCTATCATTTTTCTTAAAATTTACTTCTTAATTTTAATTTAATTATAGTCTCAATATTGTTAAGTGTTTTTTAAGGGAAGGAGCGGAACAGTCCCAACACAAGTATTGTAAATAACTTACTGGGGCTGTTTCATTCACATTTGTCAATGTAATCAATTGAGACAGAATAAACGTTCTTTTTTTATCATCGACAGGAGGTCGCACTCTTCCAGTTTGCTCTGCACCTCCTGTCCACTCTCTGCTACCAGAACGATGTCATCGGCAAACAGCATGCACCAGGGTGCCTTTTCCTGTATCTCCGATGATACAGCATCTATCCATCCATTACTTTTTCCCATACTTTCATACTATGAGGCATTAACTTTATTCCCCGATAATTGTTGCATTCTTGGATATAGCCCTTATTTTTTTAAATGGGCACCAGGTAACTGTTGTACATTCATCGGGTATGGTCTCCTCATGCAACAGCTTATTGAAAAATTATGATAGCCACGCCCATCCATCATCTCTTAACGCCTTCCATGCTTCTACTAGTATTCCATCTGGTCCTAACGCTTGCCCATTCTTAATCCCACTTATCCTTACTTATTGAAACTGAAACCTAATTATTAATTAAATATAAACATATTAGAATTTTATTTTTGTTTGATTTGCTGATTAAATAATGCTGTAAGACTGTAATTCAGTAATAAGAGTAAAAAGAACAACATTGTTATTTTGTTCATAAGTAGAGAGTTGTCTATTTAGATTGATTATGAAACTTTGATTTCAAATGTTATTTAAATTTTTCAGATTTATAAGATTTTTACTTTTGTTTAGTTTTTACCAATTTTGTTAGCATTTGCTTAGCATGAATAAATAAGCATGTTGTCGATGATTTTTATATTATAAAAATCATCGACAACAAATTAATTTATTTCGAATCCCACTCATTGTAACGTTCAAAAAGTTGCATAAAATTAATATCCATGGACCAGGGAAAACGCTTCATAAAATAATTGATGATACCTAAGGCTTTTGAACTTTAGTCAGTTACGTTATCAGTGGAACCAACAATATTATTATATTTATTCCCATAAAAATAGTTATATCTGCCACATCCGCTGTATTGTAATGATTTTTATTCAATCAAAAATGTTGGATATACCACATCCGACATAACATGATCGAATTTGTCCGATGAAAATGGCGACATGTGACATTTTTTAATATTTTTTAACGAACTTATATAAACTATTACCTTCGTATAATAGATAATGATATCTTTAATACTCATTGCAAAATTTCTGAACTTATCACTTTTGGTTACATTTTTATTCCAACTTTAATCTTTAAATTGCTCTACTGAGAAGTTGCAGATTTGCAGATCCTACGTTATTGATAGGGCGTGGCGATATGATTTCTTACTCTATTCCTTTTTGAAGATTACGCCATGTCGCATACTATCGAGTTAAATGGTCCAATCCACCTAAACATTGAAGCGTTTGAAATAGTTTATAATGTACATAATAATATGATTTATATTAGTGAGGTCTAACTCGAAATTATAAATCGAAAAATCGATGATGAATATGTCATTACAGTGGTAGTTCGAAAATAGTTCAATACGCCAATTAAGCAGTCGAAGAAATAAAGTATCCTGTGCCACAGTAATATAATCTAACAGTATTGTAACTCGGCCGACTCCCCGAGTTATATGCCTACAGTCGCGCCGCGCGCAAACAAGCGATAGGGCTGCTGACCACCTCAAGTATTTTAATTGCATTTACCTACTCGAAGATTTTTCTTGTTTTGTGAGTGTTCATATTCATCATCATCATCATCAGCCTTTAACAGTCCACTGCTGGACTAGGCCTCTCCTTTGGAAGGAGGAATTGGCTTACTATACCACGCTGGCCAAACGGGTTGGTATAGGGTTTGTATTAAGTTTTCTTTCTCTTACAGTGCTGTTCTCTGCATAATAATAATATGCTCTCTCTGTCGGCTCTTACGACACCCATGGGATGATATGGGGTGGTGACATTCCGTATTCTTAATCAGTCACCACACGGAGTTCATATTACTGACTTACTTATATATTTTTTAATATTTTTATAACAAAAAAAAAGCAGATTCATGTCAGCTTCTATTTTGAAAATTACCCTGAAGGTACTACTAATCATAGACTTCAATGAAATAATACATCGTCCATAACGCAGATAAAAGTCGTCGTATACTAGCAGAAGTAGTATACCACGGCCGCGGGAGTGTAAGCGACTGCTACGCCGAAGGTCGCGGGTTCGATTCCCGCTCAAGTCAAACATTTGTGTGCATAAACATGGTTGTTTGTCTTAGTCTGGGTGTTTCTATGTATAATATGTATGTATTTACAAAAAAAAGCAGTATATATGAATGTTTATCCATTATCTAGTACCCATAGTACAAGCTTCTGCTTAGTTTGGGACTAGATGGTGTTGTGTAAATGTGGTAGAATATTATTATTATTATTATATTATCATACATTATAACTACAATCATACCAATATGTTTAAAAAAATATCAACATAATAATAGTTTAAGCTAATCAAAATTCGAGTTTATCACGCATACCTAAAGTATAGTATTATATTATCTAAGTCTAAGTTAAGCATTAAACATTGCAACGTAGTAGATAGATTTTCGGAAGTTCCAGGTAATTTGAAAAATCTTATCTTTAGGTGAGTTAACGAAGAATTCAAACGGCACAATTATAGTCTACAACTCGTCGCCATAATGAATTTTAAAATAAAGAACACTGCTACAAAAACCGTGACTGTGGCATGATCGCGGCTGTTGTGTACTTTAGGCACAATCTAATGTGTACTTTGCTCGAGGCGCGTAGGTTTAACTCGAGTTTCATGCGTTTGTATGGAGTTAGAATACTGTTAGATATTATTACCGTGCCTGTGCATTTCTGCGCACATTTTTATTTAACGAACGTGCTATTGCAATCTTTTTAGAGCGTCTCTCATGAATTGTCTTTTGAGTCACAATAAAAATCTATAGTACAACCAACCTTATTCCGTTAACAATCTTCGCACACCTTTACAAAATTGGCATTTCCAATAAACACATCTCATTCTTTCGTTGTAGATTAAAAGAAGAAAGAAAATTGTCGATTTCGGCTCGACTTTCATTCAAGCACTAATACTCTGCCCTCGATATTGGAGACCAGATCTACAAAACCATTTTATTCTTTAATAGTTCAGCCTCACAGTTCCCCTTGTTAACTTTTTAAAGTTCTTTCTTTACAGTTTACTTAATAGAAGTTGGACGGGCTGTTTTTATTTAACAATAAGATTGTTGAACCAGTTCTGTGCTGTTTTTGTTTATTGTAACGAATCGTTTATTTCAAATTACTCTATAGCTGGTATATACGTACATAACTGTGAGAAATTGGTACGTACTTAATATCTTCTCTTAATTTTCTTCTGTACAGATTGAATATCATACAATGTGAGACGGTTCCTACATTATATTACGAGTAAATCACTCCTCATTTGAAAACATATTTAAGATGACTTAATTAGTTTCGAGATATAAATACATGTTTCAATGTTGGAGCTACACATGTAGACGCTTAATAACGCCAGGTATATTTAGGGACAGAATATATTATGTTATCATAAGCCTATATATAAAACGCCTAATATACTTAAAGGGGTAGGCAGTAAAAAAATCATAAAGATTGCCAGAATGTTAATCAATTTTAAAATTCGTATAATGTTCTGTTGTATGTTTGTTAAAATAGTTCTATTGTGCATATTCAATTTATAATTATTGCTTCCTTCTCATGGGAAACCACAAAACTTTGCATTCATATATACCTGTGATGAGTATGCGATAGAGATAAGAGACTGAAAACCAGTGACTGAAAACATCAGGCAGGCATTTCTATCGTTTTAAATATAAAAAGTGTGATTAATGTAACGTGCTTTCCAAGTATACTGAGATGAAGAACTGATGCACCTATGTTTATACCATCGTATACAACATTAATGGTGTTTTTCACAACACTATATTTTCTTAAAGAATAATCAAAGTATTTTAATTATTTGGCAAAAACATGACATAATTAATATCATAGATCCACCAAGATAGGTAATGAAATCTTCGTTTCTTAGTGTGTAAATTCCAATGTTTAAGAAACCCACTGCTTTTTAGTTTGATTTTCAACAGTTCACAAGTATTAAAATACAGTAGCACTAATTGCATGAATGGTTGGTAATGGTATAGACGCACTTTAGACGGAGTATTGCAATGCGTTTATATAACGAGTCGAGATGCCGTAAGCGTACGCTATTGTTCCTTCACAACGCCAACCGCCAGCTCTTATTGAACGAGAATCGAATATTGAAAATTGTTAGCTTGCTTTTATCGAGTACTTACTCCATTTGATATTGAATATTATTTTTATTTTACCCAGTAGGTCCAACGTGTATTTTTTACACAATTGTCTGTTGACGTTGTATTTTAAAATAGTAATGACAATGCTTGAAGCTTAATATCGTTTGGATGTGAGGTAAAATTTTTTTTTAGGAATATGCGGCAACGCATATTCCTAAAAAAAAATACCCCAGGCTGATTAAAATTTTAGTTTTCTTAATAACTGGGTTTAAAATTCCAGCCCCGCCAAGTAATTTTGTGGCCAGGGTTCCCGCGCACCTCCCCGCGCAGGACCATGGAATTCGTCCTTACTTTATATTCCTCTGCTGACAGCATTTACCAAACGTAAATGCTTATAATTGAATGAAAGTGGACATCAAAATACTAAAGACAGCGATACATTAGTATTGGTTTGTCATCACAAAATCACTCTCCATATATTCATGCTTCACATATTGGTACTTGAGTACAAGGCAGCGTATCTCAGAGACGGCAGCTCCAGGGAGACGGAGAACATGACGGAGGACTTATGGTTACCGCGTGACCGACAGGTGGCTCTTCTTTCGCTCTTTAAAACCTTGTCAGCTGCTATGTACTGGCCTGTACGCAGGTTTAGACAGCGATTGTGAAAGTCCTGCATTCTACCACCTGATCGCGAATACGGAGACTCCCATCATACATCGCTCGTCTTCACATCCATCATCAACAAGGTACGAACCACTACTAATGGTACACGTGGTTATTAATAATATAACTATGTACAATATCTCATAGAGAACTTTATATTTTAGTCAGCCTGGTATACATATATGGTGTGATATAGACATAGATACACAACAGAGTTATTAATGTTATACAGTTCATGCAATAAATTACAGTAAAGTGAATAACAGACACTCACCGGACTTTTAGCTGCGTCGCTGCCAAACTTACCCCTTGCCCTGTGCTGATCACCTTCTCTTGAAGCCGCTCGCCTTGTTCTTCGATATAACTAAGCACTAATTATCGACCAACACCGAATCTCTTTCGCGCTAGGCCAGGTCCGATCTCTCTCGCACCATAAGACCAACTGTCTGAACTACCACGCGAGTCCGTTCCCGAGATCTGCCCTCTTCCGCGTCCTAAGACTGACTGTCCCAGATCCGCCCGGTTCCGCGTCCCCACATTGACTGTCGCATCCAACACCACCACTACCACGTCACGCTGTCCTGGGACCCGACTAGCTCCACCTCCTAAGGCCCGACTGTCCAGTCAAACACAACCAACGCAACGCCTCTCAAACCCTTACTACCTGACAAGGTTCGTTTCTTATCGTTGATCCCTTTTTTTTTTATCCTCAACTACACCGCATGTGAATACTACAGTGCCAATATTTTCTCACATTTCATGGCTATTTCTTTACTTATATGCCTGTCACATAACTCTTATAAATTTGTCAAACTCTTGGGATTTATGAGTTTACTAATTGCATAACGTTGGCGCCAGCGTAGCGATAAGACAAACACATGTGGAAACAAGTATGCGACCTAAGGACTATATATTATTATTTAATTTGGTGTAGCGAGCAACACCATTACATTCCCCCCTCTGAAAATCAGACACGTAGACTTAGTCATAGCGTATGAGCTTTCACTAAAGATACAATAGCATATGTAGTAGAGTACGTCAGTTAAAACTGCATCTTGTTTTCCATGATTTAACTGCCGGCATATATCATACAACTTCCAATAAATAGCCATTGCGTCAATACCACTTATCCTAACTTATAGTTGAATGACAATAATTACACTACTATACTCTTGCTAAGGTCGCCCTGTATGATACACTAACTAACTAACTAACTATACTTCAGCCATCTCCATATTATGTCAACATTGATGCTTATGAGAATCTTATAGCAATTGTTGCCTCAACTGTGTCTAATCAAATACGAACGTCGTGCTTTGTCTATGAGAAATTATCAGAACTCTAATCCATTTGTATACTACTTCTCCTCACACCTAAACTTCTTATTAGAACTAGCGCACATAACCAAGATCACCAGTTGCCCGTAACCTGTGTTTTCCAATAAGCCAAATGGTGTATTAGCAATAAATTCTCAAAATAGTAGTACAATCTATAAGACATCCTGTCCATGCTTAGAATGGAAGTGTACATACCAGATGTCTTCTTGATAAACGGGCAGCGTGGTATGATCAAGGTTCCTGATTCGCCATTCTCACTCGTCGAAATCGGGTTCAGTAGTGTGTTTATACCGTCAGGTAGCAGTGGCTGAAATAGTTCGCACACACTCGTATAAGACACTAGTCTTATCAAAATTGACAGACAAGTAGTTGCAATAGTTTTATATAATGAGCTAAATAGTCGTAAACAATAGTATAGTGCAGCAGTCGTTTTCCCCAGTTGATAGCTCGATAGTCCCTACAACTAAACAATTCTCAACTCGGTCCCACACTAGGAATTATTCCCATTTAGCTAGAAATTGTACGCGCGGGGATCGAACCCACAATGTTCGGCGAGATGGCCGCCAATCAGTTCTTCATTCGGATCATCAAGCGTATCGACATGATATCTGCTTCATTATTAAGGCTCTGATTACAGTTAACGTAAATAACAATTACGATTATTACTCGTGCAGTTGGACGCAGCTGCCAAATATATTATGCCATAAAAAAAAGTTCTATATAACGAACGACACACATAAGGCCCTATGTAACTTAAACCTTCGTTTAATATTGTATGTATATCTGAGAGTTCGGATCAGAGGGAGTCCACTTGCTTGAAGTTAGTCGATGTGCGCGTTTATAGTTAGTAAAGATAATGAAAACTTAGCTCTGTGTAAGATGATCCAATGCAAGATATGTCCTTCTACGCATACTGCAGCTGCCTTTCACGTTACCGGAACGCCGCTACTTTGTAGTCACAGCCGACGGACGCAACAACACGTGCGGTAGTTGATGTAAAAGGTGACGTAGGGTCCTGGAATTTTAAATGAAATGCCACGAGTATCAAACTTCCAAGATTAGTCATATAATATACGATTTCTATTTGAGTACTAAACCCGAATACAAACTAACAGATGATTAGAGATGTGATGCAGATCACCAATTAATATTTTTCAGTACGGATGCGTAATAAGTATTTTTGCATGAGTCTAGCAACAAAATATTATTTTTATTTGAACTCCAGAATCAAGTTAGCTGTTTACGAATATCACACGATAGGGCTAAACTATGTCTATGAGTCTAGTATGTATCAAGACGTTGTTAGCATACTGCTTACACACCTCTCGAATCTCATGAGAAATATGAACTCAATGTCAAACTCTAAGTAAACCCGGGGCTCGAACCCTTGTACATTGAGCGCTCTTAAAAGGTATGTGTACAATATACCAGGCATAACATATGCATACATCATTGCCACTGGCTATCACATTGTAGCGCAGATGAATAAGTATTGTAAATACTCAGCTAAACTAAAATCTGAGATAGCCTAAACTGTAACAGTTAGGTAAAATGCTGATGTTTAGAATTAACACGTGTAGAATATCTATTTCATATCACGAGCGGCGGGAATCGAACCCATACCAAAGACGGCGGAAACGACTTACAAAAGGCATTCAGTTTTTCAAAACAATGCAGCACATGTGCAGTCATATCTTAACAAAGTAGCCGATTTTGGCCCTTGGACAAAGCACATCAATAATACAAAAGAACTATGGCTCCTTTCACGATGGGAATCGAACCCATCCTAAAAAACGGCGTAAATGACTTACTAAAGCCATTCAGTTTCTTAAAACAATGCGCCACATGCGCAATCATATCTCAACAAAGTAGCCGAGACGAGCCTTTTCACGTGCGCGTTTGTGCGTTTGGACAAAGCACATCAATAATACAAAAGAACAATATTTCCTTTCTAGCCTTCTTTCTTTTAACTAATAAACGTCTTAAATTTATTTCCCTATTTGTTTTATCCCTTTTTTCACACGCTGGCATTTGGAAACAAAATGTGCCAGATGTCATTGCCTTTCTAGTTTGGGAAACAATTTTAAAACAAAACATTTTAAAACAATGGTCACTAAACCCATCTCCAGACGCACATTGTCGGCGAAGTATTAATTTCTGCTATAATAACAACAATTAACCAAATAGTTTCGTGTTCAACAATAGTGTGCATTCTTTTTATGTTTGGGAATCGAACCCAAAATATTTAAAATCACATTGTACGACTTCTATAAAGCCGACGGCGATCATTAGGTACATGAGTATAATATCCGCCGACTTTCACCAATGCTCAGAAATCGAATCTAGAGCTTTTATAAAGTATACTAAAATACTGCAGTGGGCTAATATTACCCTTATCTACTTAGTAACACGTTAGAAAACTAAGTTTACTGATATTTGACCTAAGAATAATCCTTTTCTCAATTAAAGCTCATGTACACTTCATCAATAAAAATCCATATGCATTCTGTAAGAATCTCAACTCAACCAATGTAATAAACTAATAGATGCTTGTCCAAAGAACGCGTATGCATAAAATAGATATTATTACTAGATTTCGTAATTTAATACGTTTGTTGACACCATTTTGAAATATCGTAGCAACAGGAATCGAACCCGCTATTTCAGTAAGTTTGTTGAAACCATTTTAATATATCCCAACAACAGGAATCGAACCCGCTATCTCAGTAAATTTGTTGAAAACATTTAACACATCGTAGCAACAGGAATCGAACCTGCTATTTCAGTAACTTTGTTGAAAACATTTAACACATCGTAGCAACAGGAATCGAACCTGCTATTTCAGTAACTTTGTTGAAAACATTTAACACATCGTAGCAAAAGGAATCGAACCTGCTATTTCAGTAACTTTGTTGAAAACATTTAACACATCATAGCAACAGGAATCGAACCTGCTATTTCAGTAACTTGGTTGAAAACATTTAACACATCGTAGCAACAGGAATCGAACCTGCTATTTCAGTAACTTTGTTGAAAACATTTTAACACATCGTAGCAACAGGAATCGAACCTGCTATTTCAGTACGTTAGTGTAATAAATTCCTGTCCCGCAACTCCGACAAAATATTATACATTATTTATCCTTAAATAATTCCCTCTTGTTATATACAGGTATCGAACATGCTATCAACAATACGGCGACTAGTTCGCCGACGTTTCACAACAACATATCGTCACAGACATTGCTCAAGAGTCTAACCTGATTTAACAATACCTATATATTCCACGGATTATTCCGGTGTGCATTGTACTTATATATCTCAAGCTATGTTTATGTCCTACACCAGATATAAACATATCATTTAATATATAATCCTTCTCATATAATCTAAAATATAATCCTTCTCTTTCCTAATTCAACATTGGTTCTAAACATCGCTAGTCTGTACCGAGAATCGGACTTGTAAGTAATATGCTGCATTATCGAGAGTTGAACTCGAGATATTAAAACTTCATACGTTAGCGCTTCGTGTAAAGCATATTCTGTAGCCAATAATATAACCACTGTCGGGACTCGAACTCGACATACAGTATAAATGACACGCATGAGCTTAATGTAAAGCAGTGGATCTATGAAGCCAATTATATGATTACTTTCGAAATGCAGCGATGTTATAAGACGGACCCAAAGTGCTATTAAAATAAATAACACGTGCGAGAGAGCCCTCCTCCGATTATAAAATATTAAGATGATTGCCGCGCTTTATGGAAAGCATTTCTATGTACCCAATAATATAACCACTGTCGAGACTCGAACTCGACATACAGTATAAATGATACGCATGAGCAGCATTTATGTAAAGCGTTTCAACATATGTAGTCAGTTATATGTTTACTTTCAAGATACAGCGATATTATAAGAGGAACCACAGTGCCATAAAAATAATTAACACATGGGAAAGTGTGGCACTTAGGCGCAATATCACCCCCCTTGGACTATTAAATATTGAGATAATTGCCGTGACTTAAATATTATTTCGTCTTTCTAAAATGAACATGATCGTCTATCGATTATTGAATAACAAGTTGTGCTTAATTAGATCGATATTTTCCTACGTTGTGTTTGTATTTTTCTACGTTGTGTTTGTGTAGTAACTCTTTAGTTCTTCTTCGTTGTACTGAAGTGAATCAGTATATTTTATGACGAGGATCCTGGTCACGGCACCAAATGTAACGGTATCCTATAGACCCCAGGCTGATTAAAATTTTAGTTTTCTTAATAACTGGGTTTAAAATGCCAGCCCCGACAAGTAATTTTGTGGCCATGGTTCCCGCGCACCTCCCCGCGCAGGACCATGGAATTCGTCCTTACTTTATATTCCTCTGCTGACAGCATTTACCAAACGTAAATGCTTATAATTGAATGAAAGTGGACATCAAAATACTAAAGACAGCGATACATTAGTATTGGTTTGTCATCACAAAATCACTCTCCATATATTCATGCTTCACATATTGGTACTTGAGTACAAGGCAGCGTATCTCAGAGATGGAAGCTCCAGGGAGACGGAGAACATGATCCAGGTATATTAGTCATATAGTATTATCGGCGCCGAATATTTCAGCGATAACCAGTGTATAGTATTGAGCGTACAGTAACAGTCTCAGAACTGATGTCACAAAACGCCTCCTTGCCGCAAGTCACAACATTGAAGCCCATACAAACATAGTCAATTAAAACGTATTAAGCCATCGCGCATAGTTTGCAGGGAAGCTCTCGTTACAATCGCCGCTAGATTAGCCGCCGGGACTTATGGTTACCGCGTGACCGACAGGTGGCTCTTCTTTCGCTCTTTAAAACCTTGTCAGCTGCTATGTACTGGCCTGTACGCAGGTTTAGACAGCGATTGTGAAAGTCCTGCATTCTACCACCTGATCGCGAATACGGAGACTCCCATCATACATCGCTCGTCTTCACATCCATCATCAACAAGGTACGAACCACTACTAATGGTACACGCGGTTATTAATAATATAACTATGTACAATATCTCATAGAGAACTTTATATTTTAGTCAGCCTGGTATACATATATGGTGTGATATAGACACAGATACACAACAGAATTATTAATGTTATACAGTTCATGCAATAAATTACAGTAAAGTGAATAACAGACACTCACCGGACTTTTAGCTGCGTCGCTGCCAAACTTACCCCTTGCCCTGTGCTGATCACCTTCTCTTGAAGCCGCTCGCCTTGTTCTTCGATATCACTAAGCACTAATTATCGACCAACACCGAACCTCTTTCGCACTAGGCCAGGTCCGATCTCTCTCGCACCATAAGACCAACTGTCTGAACTACCACGCGAGTCCGTTCCCGAGATCTGCCCTCTTCCGCGTCCTAAGACTGACTGTCCCAGATCCGCCCGGTTCCGCGTCCCCACATTGACTGTCGCATCCAACACCACCACTACCACGTCACGCTGTCCTGGGACCCGACTAGCTCCACCTCCTAAGGCCCGACTGTCCAGTCAAACACAACCAACGCAACGCCTCTCAAACCCTTACTACCTGACAAGGTTCGTTTCTTATCGTTGATCCCTTTTTTTTTTATCCTCAACTACACCGCATGTGAACACTACAGTGCCAATATTTTCTCACATTTCATGGCTATTTCTTTACTTATATGCCTGTCACATAACTCTTATAAATTTGTCAAACTCTTGGGATTTATGAGTTTACTAATTGCATAACGTTGGCGCCAGCGTAGCGATAAGACAAACACATGTGGAAACAAGTATGCGACCTAAGGACTATATATTATTATTAAATTTGGTGTAGCGAGCAACACCATTACATTGGGAAAAGGGATAGGAAGAGGAGTGGGATGAGGGAGAAGGAATAGGGGCTAGAGCCTTCGGCACTCTCAGTCACCGAACGAAACGCAACAGTTTAATTACTGTTACTTTACGTCGATTTTCTGTGAGAGGGTAGTACTTCTCTGGTTAAGGCTTCTACTACCTAAAATGTTTATCAATATTTCTATATCATTGGCATATTTTATGTTTATAAAAGATATTAATCGGGTCAGAAAATAATGTTAATAGTTAAAGCATTTTGTACTTTTAAAATAGGAATAAAATGTTTACACAATACGCTGTGTTAATAGTCGTGATTTAGAAAGTATACGATGATAAAGATCTAATACTGGTAATGGCATTTAGTTTGTTAACAACTGAATCTAAATTTATTAGTCTAACATACGTTCGATTGAATGGGCAAACTAACACATTTTATGTCAGACAAAACATAATTATTTTATTTCAACTACCTTTGTAATAATAACCTTAATGACTATACAAGGCCAAATGGAACTGTAGCATTTGGAAAAAATTTAAAAGCGTTTAGCCTAGAACTGCGGACAATGCCATTTGAAAAGTCTAGAATAAATAGTTAGTTACAATGGGAAATGTAATTAATTAATGATCCATGGATAAATCAACAAAACTGCAATAAAAAATAGATACAGAAAAATGCTACATATAATACAATATGATATTGCCTCCTTGAGTTATCATAACTTAATTTGTCATTAGAAAAATTATATATGTAAACCAGTATGTAATGCCTGAATTTATGACCGTTTATTTTATAAGTATTTTTAACGATAAAACAAAGCTAGTTGTAACAAATTTTAAATCACGTAATTTGCACTAAGTATTCCGTGAACACCGACAAAGATGCTTTGTCATTTGGTTAAAAGCCCACCAGAAATCGAAACTATGATAGAATTGACGAAAGGGCAAGGCATTTATTTCTACGGTGACGTAAAGAACCCCTAAACAACACAGGAATAAAAAAAAAACACATTTTATTTAATTATCTCTTTAAAACGTAAGTTTAATAAGAAAAGCAGCTCAATATAAATAGTTTTAGTAATTAAATTTATCTTTTTATAATTATACTAGAGAATGGTCGCAGCTATGGCCGCACATTAGCGGGCCATCCACTAACGTTCATTTCTTCTGACTTGTCCCGTTGTGCAATCCGTACAGAAAAGCGACGGGATAAAATAAAACCGTTGAAGCCACTAATTAAACCACAATCCTACGTTCTTTCCCCTGACTTTATCACGACACGCCAGTCCGACAGGAAAAACAATCCTTCAATGACCATACACACGTTTAGGTACATTCCTGTCAGTTTGCATCTTGTCAGTCCTACCGAGGGATTGCGTGCCTGTGGATGGTTATAATCCTATAATTTTATGAAGATTGTTGTCATTTAAAAGGAATACTCGTCATTTTGAATTATCTTTATGGATTATTTTCATTTTGCAACAACATGTGTACCCGTAAGCAAGAGATTGCTATTGCTACATCAACCAGATCAAGGTATTGCTATGAGTTTTATTGCGAGTGAATATCTATTTACCTAAACCTAAAATTCAACTGCCTCTGTGGTCCTGCGGTAGTGTAAGCGGCTGCGGATCATGAGGTCTCAGGTTCGATTCTCGGGTCGAACAAAACTGATGGTTTTTCTGTTAGGAATTATCCAACAGAAGTTCGGAGTCAGGGAGTTGGCGGTGTCACACCCCCGTGCCTTGGAAAGCACGTTAAGCCGTTGGTCCTGCGCCCAATCTCTCTCCGGTCGTGTCACATGTGGCGTCCCATCGGACTATGAGAGTGAGGGAATAGAGAGTGCACTTGTGTTGGCGCACACACTTGTGCACTATAATATGTCCCGCGCAGATGGCAAGTCTCATGTATAGACAAGCCGCCGTGGGCGAAATCCGTCGGGAGGACATTATTATTATTATTAAACCTAAAAGAAGACATAGAATGTGGGTTAAAAAGTGGTTATTAGAAAAGGAGAAATCTAGTGTTATAAGACTTTTAAAAGATCTGACATGTGATTTCTAATATCTAGATTTGACGACCGGTTGGCGCAGTGGGAGTGTAAGCGACTGCAACACCGAAGGTTGCAGTCGCTTCGTTGGGTTCGATTCCCGCTCAAGTCAAACATTTGTGTGCATGAACATGGATGTTTGTCTTGGTCTGGGTTGTGACGTATGTCCGGTACCTACCGCGTCTACGTCACAGTACCGTACATACGCTCAGCCAATCAGAGACGGCCTCGCTAGCGCCCTCGAAGTCCACCGCTATATATATACTATGTATATGTATGTATTAACAAAAAAAAGTATATATGTATGTTCATCCATTATCTAGTACCCATAGTACAAGCTCTGCTTAGTTTGGGACTATATAGATGGTGATGTGTGTATGTGGTAGAATATATATAAAAAAAAAATCTAATATCATGTTTATCGTATATTTCTTGGGAATCCATTTTATACTTCCGGGACGAAGACGAACACAAAATGATAACAAACGAGCAGTCAATCACGCCGGACAAATAAACAGGCATTTACTTGATCACATCGCGCGTCGCATCCTTCGCGACGGGAGGGATGGCGGTGTTTTAATACCGTCTGTTCATTCTTGCTCTTGCAAATCCACTGGCGTTCATTCCGTAAGGATTGTAGATTCCGGCAGGAATGAACGTTAGTGGATGGGCCGCTATTTCCTTTAATTGATCCGTTTCTGCCCAATCCCGTCAGTGGCTTCTTGTGCCCAGTAGTTTTGGGTGCGCGTTGTCTGTTAGTCAGTCAGAAGCGCTAGAATTTTGAAAATGTATATTTGGAAATTTCTTCATTCTATTTTCTTCATGCGTCGTTAGAGCTATTGTATTAATATGTAGTTGGCAGCAACATCATAGGTTTGCGACACAACTTGAAAACACAAGTTACACAACATAACGCGGCATTAAAATCTACTTTACGACATCTCTCTAAACAGTTTTTAATGAATGTAAGTCACAGAACAAAGCAAACTAGTTGAAACTTATTAGAACAAGTCTGCGTGTGAGCATTTTACTGTCTTTGTTCTCAACAGTTTCTCGTCTCAGGTACTACATTTGCAGATGCAGGTGTACTTAACTAGTAATTGCATGATGATAAGTCTGCTTATACGTGAATGAGGAAGGCAAGTTCGTGCATCAGAGGATTTTGAAAGCATTGGCTCGAGAATATTGACCTTTATTGATACCTACTTACCTTTATTTAAATGGTAGGGCGTGACTTGACTTGCCGGAAAAGTTAAGTCACGTTTGCATAGGTCGTTACTTGGATGAGTGACCAAATGATGTGGCATTTATATCAGAGCATTACCATGTTACGGAGGACATCTAAACCATCGGTTCCGGTTATTATACTTTTTATCTTCGGACAGGAATCGTTAAGCCCTACGTTCCACGTATGGCCTAATCGTTCCTCGAACGGCCTTCGGGCTGTAAATAAATTTCAACAGTAGAATCCAAATTCTAATGGCTCCAAATAACATAAGGATACAGTATTTTGTTCGCAACTCTATTAAATATGTTTTAAAAAACATTGTAGGTACATTATATCAATATGAAATATTTTTATTAAAACATTCTTATTTGGTATCATTTCATGTACATACATACATACATACATAGACTCACGCCTGTTTCCCGGAGGGGTAGGCAGAGACTACGGAACGCCATTTTTGCAACGATCCTGACATACCTCACTTGCTTCACTCACTCCCATCAAGTTTCTCATGCATGCTCTTCTGTTAAGGGTACTTCTGACTTGTCCTATTTTCAGGATGTCTCCAATCTGGTCAGAGAACGTCCGCCTAGGTCTTCCCCTTTGTCCTGTTCCATTCACACTTGCCTTATATATCTTCTTTGTCAGTCTATCGTAATCCATCCTCTCCATGTGCCCAAACCATCTTAACATGCCTTTCTCAATGCTTGTCACTACATCTTCTTTTACCCCACACCACTCTCGTATCACACAATTCTTTACTCTGTCGGTCAAAGACACACCACACATACTTCTCAGTGCTCTCATTTCTACAGCATTTATTTTACTTTCATTTCATGGGCTTGCATTAAAATTCAAATTTATTCAAATATGTTCAAATTAAATCTCTTTTCAAAAAAGAGAACGACATAGGCTTAAAAATCAATTTATTACTCAACTGCATTTTCGTCTGGATTCAATATTAGCTAAACAAAAGATTTGGACTATCACAAACTCCTGTAATGCGTAATAGATGACAGGTAATATAGTACTACGTGGTACTACTAGCTACAAGTATGTGTGTGTGTGTGTATAAGTAGATATTAATGATAGTAGTGTGTGCGTTATAATTAAAAAAATATTTAGCATTCACCGGTAAGCAGGCTATATTAATGACGAAATGTTTCACTATGTTTACCTGACATCGATAATGGACTGGCCATAATTCCTGAACCGAGGTATTTGTGGCTTTGAACGTTAATGTGATGAATTCTGGACATTCCGACGGTACGTTAGTTAGTTGGACAGGTGTTTTCCGCACTTAGCCACTTAATTGGGCCATTGTGCGTTAGCAGGGACACGGTTGTCGCCTGCTACTCATACCATGCAAGCTCCTTCCAGAAGGCCATGAGTTGACCAGTTCCGACGGTACGTTATCGGTACCGATACCTCATGAGCACCGTAATATGAGTACACTTTAGCTTCATGGCAGTATGGTTTTTTTAAATATTTTTTTATGATATCGCCTCTATCCCCAAAAAATTTTGCCATGAATTTGTAGGTCCCACGTAATAGGGGGCGAGCCTATAGCCGTACCAGGCACATTACCGGACTCCGTGCTGCTACTGAGAATTCCCTACCGGAAAAACCCAATAACACTTTGCCCGACCCGGGAATCGAACCCAAGACCTCCCAATCCCACGCGCACATTTATGCCGCAAGACCAACGAGGCAGCCTGTCAAGAAATGTAATTTGTTTCGGAAAAGTGATATTTTGACACTTTTGCAAGCGCGATGATCACAGAGGCACTGAAGTATTGTTAGTATTTGAAAGTTGTGAGCAAGTAAATCTATGTAACCTCTTTCTCACTCGTTTATGCATAAATTATTACTACCACAAACACTGTCATTTCTGAATTTAATCATCGACACACTACACTCACTACATCAGCTCACAGTTTACGTTTTGCGATTACACTGAATTTTCTTAGACGCCAGATATTCGTGAGTTGAAGCACAATCTAACAATTTGATAGTTACCATAATTCTAATAAATAAATTTAAGCGGTTATTTATTAGAACTAGGATAACATTTTAAAATAAAATCCTTCGTGATGCTAGAAATCAGTGAAGCACGTTAAACATAAAAATACATGCATTCAATAACACAAGGTAAACACATACAAAAATGGGAACATAAATAAGCTATTTGGATAAAGCTACCTTTTGCTTGATAATAATTTCTCTTCTTGGTGTGATATCTTGGTATTGTATTGAATAAGACTCTACTTGCACAACAGCAAAATGCTTGCTTATGTCAAAGTGCCTTATTATAAAACAAAGTCAAAATATAATACCCGACCACTGAGACCTATCATAAAAACTATCTGAAGAAGTTCGTTATTTATTTATATTCAAGATTTGTTGCAAATAAATTTTAAGACAAACTAGTCTGCGAATGATAATTTTTACTCAGCTTAGAATCGACCTAAACTAGGAACTATATTTAGTTTTTGTATAAAGATTTTATTTAAAGAGTTTATTTTAATATTCTTAAAACAAATTTTATAACTTAAAGTTAAACACAGTTATCATTTCTTAATTATTTTAAAAGATGAAATCCTATGTTATAATTTATTAAAACAGAGACAAACGAATGTGTTTTAATTTCTTTCTTCAAAACCAAATTTTGGACTTCTTCAAATCCGATATACTTTCAAAATTTCAACATCTTGCTCCCAACATTACTCACGTTGAAAAAAGTGCTCTTCGCCTCCTTGGGTCCCCAATATTAGACAAAGGTTTCGATTCATTTATACAAGAAAAAATTCAAAATTTTAGTAATATTTCAGACAGGTTACTCAAAATTAATATGCATTCGGCTTTTACTATTACCAAGTATTGTCTTTTTGTCCCTAAATTTACACACGCTCTTCGATCTTCCCCTTTTTGGAAAAACCCATCTGCACTCGCCCAAATTGACAAACTTATACAAATTACTTTAAGCAAATTTCTAAATCTGGCCCTGAACGAACGAGTGTGGCTACAGGCGTCCTTGCCTGTACGCCTGGGCGGCCTTGGCGTTCGCAAAATTACTGACGTAAGCTTACCAGCATTCCTGTCCTCGGTCCACAGCACTGAAGAATTGACCAGGAAAATTTTAGCACCCACACTGGTCAATTCTGAGGTGCCGTGTAAGACCGATGCCATGAATGCATGGAGAATGGCTTGTCCAAGCACCGAGTTACCCCGAATCCCATCTTCTCAGAGGCAGTGGAACGGGCCACTTTGCAGTGTGGTACGAGAAAATCTCTTAAGTACGTCGTCCAATGCTGCAGAGCGTGCTCGTTTGCTGGCTGTGGGAGAGTGGGAGTCAGGACTTTGGCTTCAGGCACTGCCATCGTCCAACATAGGTACCATGTTGGACGATACGACCTTCCGCATTGCTTCTTGCCTTCGTTTAGGTGCGCCATGTGTTTCTCCACATAGCTGTCACTGTGGAGAGGCTGTCGACAGCCTTGGTCACCATGGTCTGTCATGTAGCAGGAGCGCAGGTCGTATTTCACGACACGCCAACCTCAATGACATACTTCGTCAGGCTCTTGTCACCGCTGGCGTTCCAGCCCAACTTGAACCTCAGGGCTTGGCACGCGACGATGGTAAGAGACCAGACGGTATGTCTTTACTGCCATGGAAGCTGGGTAGGCCTTTGGTGTGGGATGCAACATGTGTCGACATTCTTGCGCCATCTCATCTTCCTAGCACAGCGGGTTGTGCGGGCGCTGCTGCTGCTTCAGCGGAGACTCTCAAAAGGCGCAAATACATAAATCTAGTAGGGGATTATGTATTTGAGCCGTTTGGAGTTGAAACGTTGGGACCATGGGGTCTCTCTTTTTAGAGATCTTTCAAAGAGACTTGTTGACGCCTCGCGTGACCAGAAGGCTGGCCTGTATTTGGCGCAGAAGATCAGCATTGCCATACAACGTGGCAATGCTGCCAGCATTCTGGGCACACTTCCAATTGATGGCGATGTGGAGGATTTCCATGACGTCCTTTAAATTCTGCTTTTACTTTTTTTTATGTATTTCCTTTTATTTGTTAGTTATTTAAGTACAGAAATTATTGTTTTAAATTATGTGTAAATAGCCACTTAGTCATAGTTAGTTTTAACAACATTTATATTTATTTGTAGATTACCTCTTGTTCAATAAAATATAACCATTAGATAAGAATATATCAAATAAAAATACTTATAAATTTTGGACTTAACGTACTTATTGCCATTTCTACTAATTGTCATATCCTCTAAGTCCAGATTGCATCTCATCATGTTTATAAAGAAAACCGATAACATAAAACGTCATACGAATATAATGGTATTATGAAGTGCTATATTTTCAAAATTCTTTTCTGCGTAAAATTCACCCGTTCTTAGTCCCGTGGCGTTATTATGCTCCACGGTCGCTGAAATTTCGCACTAACGCGAATTGTATTGTTTCAGCCGCTCCACTCTTTAATAATATTGCCCGCCTACGTTACATTGATAGACTAGCTCATATTAAAATTTCAATAGTCATAAAAATCTTCGCGTAAATTTTCATAAATAATTATAAAACCAAATTGGTAGAAGTGTATCCCATTAAAATTTAAGCAAGCGAGCAATTAAAGTCTAGACGACATCCAGTAACAGGTGCTGTGCATGTATTATGGTAATATTGGTAATGCTACTTATTCGCGAATACGTACATTATGATGAAATATAGTTCAGTACGTCGTAATTTATCGACCTACGTTCACAGTTCGTAAAGTGCACGTATATATACCCTTTTTTATTATTTTTATTGTAAGTTTATAGCCCCTATATTTATATTGTAAGTTTATAGCCCCCCACATAAATTATGGGCGTTGATGTTGACGTACAAAATTCGGTTGAAAGGATTTGATCAACGCTAGGGAAGCTTTATAAACCCGAGAAAATTTATGTGCCATTATGATGGGTTAATTATTGTACTATCATTTAAAGTACCTACTAACGTTTTATTGTTTAAGTCCCTGAGGAATATGCCTACCTATGCAAAAATGCCTTCAGTGGCAAGTACAGGACGTAAAAAGGTAGTCTGTGACTTATAAATAATTCCGAAATCTAAATAAACATTTGCGTGTGCTAGTGGCACTTCACCGACGGGTGACACGACACGTGAGAGGGATGACTGATGTGATTTCCACATCGCTCTATCATATGGCGCCGTCTCCTCAGCTACTAGAAGGTGTCATGAACATAATACAATTCGCGGCAAATAATTGTAATGGCGATCGAGACGTGATCGAGCCGTGACACATATATGTAGACCTACCCTTAGCTACCACGCCTATACAAAGAAAAGGTCAAGTTACATCGGTCGATATACTCCATAAATAAGGGTGTTTTGCACGAGAACGAATTCTTGCGCTATAAATAAACTACTTTCGTGTAACAATAGCAAGTTCAGCCGGTGTCCATTAATTAAGATCGACGCAGATACAAAACAATTTATGCCTTTATCGAGTGCCTACTGTGCCAATTTAATTACGAGCGAGATCGTAATCAATAACAAATAGTTTGTTTACAATAACTGTAGACACCTAGTAGCTAGTTCCAGCGCCCCACGATTTTACAATCAATTATTATAATTAAAAGCATATAGTTTACACTTCAGTCCAGAAATAGGGAGAACTTGAACGATCCATAATTATTTTTTTGTTTTTACGTGTATTTATAAAAGGTTGTTTTCCTAGTGTTTTAAACTATTAATTTATTTTATACTTTTTGGTATTTGATAACGAAATATTTTTAACATTTATACATTTATTTTAAGTAGGCGAATGAGCTCGCATCCTCTCCATCTCCGCCAGTGCGTCTGTATTGCATGGTGTTTTATCTGTCAGCTTAGAACAATCTAGCTCTTCAATCTGGAGACCACTAAGTGATTTGACTCTACTTAGGGCCACATACGCCTGTCCAGCCGCAAAAGTACGGGACCCTAAGTGCGCCACTGCGTGGTCTACAATATATAATTAATTTGTTATAACATTGAAACCTGATCGTGTTCAAAGTCCATTACGTGGCCTTTCTCACAAGTGCAAACACAACTATAATATGATATTCCATCATGGAATGCCAGTGCCTATCTTCCGGTTTCATCATTAGATCTTTAAACCTAATCGTTGTCAAAGTTCATTACAAGACTTTTCTAAGAAATCCAAAACAATTATGATACGATTTTCCATCATGAAGTTCCAATTCATATCTTGCGGCTCCATCATCAGATCAGTTCAACAGTTCAATTGTCATCAGAACTACATACAGCTGCCAATTGTCATTACGCTACGACCGTTGGAAGATGGTTAAATTAGTTAGCTTAGATTCCATTACATAGTTAGTTACATACGTACATGACGGTTCTAGTTGGACAGAGACGTTTGCGATCGCGGAGGAGTTTATGAAACACATATCATCATGGCTTAACCTTAATCTATTGACACTTAATGCCAATAAAAGTAAATATATTTGTTTTCATAAAACTGCTGAGACTGCGCCAGACGATTCATACAAAATAAAATTACATAAATGTCAAGATCACTCCACCTGTGACTGTCAATACATGTAAAAGTCGGATACCATACGATATCTGGGGGTATCTTAGACAAGAACCTGAATTTTATGGCATATATTGACTTCCTTTCAAGTCGAGTACGAAAGACAGCTAAAATTATGCGACTTTTACGATCATCAGCACCAAAACCGATTTTACGATCTGTCTATTTCGCTTTGACCCAATCACTGATCACCTATTGTATTGGTTGCTGGGGTAATGCAATGAAAACAATAATGATAAACATAGAACGAGCCCAACGTTGTGTCCTTAAAACAATGTTTAAAAAACCCTTTAGGTACCCAACGACACAACCCTTCAAAGACATTGAGGTACTTAATCTGCGGCAAACTATTTGTGTTAACGACATTTCTTAAGATTTATAAAGTGGTTGTTAGCTTTAAGGATTATCCTGGACTACTCAGGCGCCGTGTATACAAAACTGATGTACCAAAAATCAAAATATCCTTCGCCAGACGATTTAGCCCCTATAAGGACCATTAAATTTATAATAAAGTGGCTAGTTCTTGTGACGTAAAGCTGTGTTCACTAAAGGAAGCAAAACTGAGGGTCACAAAGTGGCTTGCCTTTTTGACATACGATCTGACCGAAAACCTTTTTGTGCATTTAGTCTAAATTTCAATACCATAAAATCTATTTATATAACAATTAAATTAATTTAAGTAACACTGGTTCGGCGTTACACCGAAACCGTATGGTTCCTAGGCGATTTGGGAAAAAATGGACTGTATTTAAAGGATGGCGAGTTCTGGTCGCCTAGGATTGGAGAGGGAGAGAAAGTATGGTGTAGAAAGGAACCTCTTACCTTCTTCTCAGAAGGGCAGTCTCCTGGTGGTTTCGAGAATCCTGAAGCTGTTTGAATCACTCCACTACACAAATCACTTTCACTCGCGGGCGGTTTTGTTGAGTTTTGTATAAGCGGTAATAATTATAGCGGTGCGGTGCGGTATAGAGGACACGATCTCAGCGTCTCGAATCTTCTGCGTCGCCGTTGAGCAAGGCGGCCAATAGCGAGGTGTTTCGGGAGGGGATTTATGAGAAGGATCGCTCGGATTGGCCGAGCAGCGACGAACCAATGACGTTGACGTGATTAGTTCTCGATGGAAAGGTAGATGGCGCTACCAAACACATTTATAATATTTTATAATTCAACTCACTATATATTTATATGTATGTATACACACGTATACCTATATATAACTATTAGTTTTTCTAATACCTGCCTATTTCATATTGCATTATGCAGCAAGAAGTTATTTTTATTTCCTTATTATATAGTCTGGGATTTAATTTTCTTTTAGGTAAAATTTTACGACCGAGCAAAGAAAATGCACTGTAAATCATCAAAGGCAGAACAGGCTTGCCTAGTGTGGGACCAAAGGATAGTACGTAAATGTTTTATGTTTTTACTCTGGAAATAAAATATTTTTTATTTTTTTATTATACATGTAGACCTAATAAAAGCGTGTTAAAAATACAAATAATCCATATTCGCTACAAATACAGTTTTTTCAAGTATCGAAATACATAATATTGAGACTTTCATGATTCAGTGTTGATTGACGACCGGTTGGCACAGCGGGAGTGTAAGCGACTGCAACGCTGAAGGTCGCGGGCTCGATTCCCACTCAAGTCAAACATTTGTGTGCATGAACATAGATGTTTGTCTTGGGCTGGGTGTTCCTATATATAATGTGTATGTATTTACAAAAAAGTATACATGTATGTTTATCCATATGCGGGCAGTAAATAATACAAGTTACGCTTAGTTTGGGACTAGATTATGTATGTATGTCGTAGAATAGAATATCATTACATATTTCATAGACTCACGCCTGTATCCCCGAAGGGGTAGGCAGAGGTGTATCATTACACTCATAATTCGCCGTGAATTTTTAGATCCCACGTTATAGGGAGGGAGCCTATTGCCGTTACCAGACGCCGTGCTGTTACTAAGAATTCGGAAAAACCCAGTATCACTTTTGCCCGACCCGGGAATCGAAACCAGGACCTCCGATCAGCTGACGCATACGCTATTCACTGGACCACGGAGGCAGTCATTTAAATATATATTAATGTTCAGAACTTGGCCTAGATAGTGGGAAAAGTCTGCAAATGGCAGTGGAAGCTTGGATTACATCCACTTCTCTAGGTCAAGCCAAGAACTCTAAACATATATTGCTGAGATTCTCAGCGATGTAATTGAAAGTACAATTCTATTACCAGTATCTTCACTGATGTCAGGCCTGGAACTAAGTCAGATAAAAGCAAACAATACTAAGGTGGCCACGATAGACTGAATGAATTATCTACTTAGCTGTTCCTCCAAACGATGTCTTCAGGACACGAGGGCACGTGGACGTCGACACACAATTTTTGCAAATGTTCAATATGTCACTAATTTATCACAAACCTTGCCGAAAATTACAAGTATTGTCAAAAGCAGCAATCACAAGTATTTACAAGACTATTACACAATACAATTCGCGAAGATTGTTTTAACCATGTGCTTTTCAAAGGGCGATATTTTACGCGATGCCAAAACTTGTTAACTTTTCAAGGCAAGAACAAAGAGAGATGTGTCATCTCATAGTATGACCAGAGTAAAAAATTACAATAGACAAAATAAAATTTTACTAAACTGATATTCTCGAATAAACTAACATAGACAATATTTCAATTTCAAACAATTACGGTTTATTAGAAAATCTTTGAGATTTAACGTCTTTCGGGATTTTACAGTTACATAAACATATACAAAAATAATAAAGCGGAATGCGCTTCTAAGTATTGTATAAAAATATCAATCAATCATTTCTTTATCAATAAATAAAGTCGTCAATTTGAGCGTGATCACTAATTTTAAACTCTGCAATAAGAAATGGCAAAAAAGTTTTACCACGACGATTTAGATTAATAGTCTTCCCAATCCCAGTGAGGGTGCGTTACACCATTTTATGTTTTTTCTGGCATTAGCCACAAATACCTACCTAATTGAAAATACTTAAAAGTTCACGAATTGTTGTTTGTAAACTTGTCACTTTGGCTTTCCTCTTTTAACAGTTTACCACAAAGGACACAAATTGGAAGCATGACTGGCTTTTAATTTTTAACTTTGCCTTACGCAGTGCGATTTACTCAACCAGCTGCGATTCTGAAGTCGATAAAAAATTATAATATATGTACAATTTTTTCACCTATAACGTCTGCTCATACTACGCTAAGCCATGCGTAGCACAATTGATCAATCAATAATAAGCCGTCTGAACAAGGCACTAACTGGATGAGTTTTGTTCAATGCAGACCTTCAGTCACCCGTTAAAATACCGTTAGTATTCCTGGAAAACGAAACAATAGCATGTAAAGCCGTAACAGTAGCAAATAACCAATTAATTAACACAGTTACCTAGTATAACTACTCTGTATAGATACCTTTTAGTCATCATCATCATTCGTCGCACCTTTTAGTTATACTTGCAAAGAACAATGCCCATTTTTCTTAGAGACGCCGGCCCAGATGTGGACAGTCAAAAATCGTAGTAGTTGTTATTGCATTCGATAGAAGAGTGTTAAACTAGAATTTTGAGATTGATTAGAGGTCCGTCACATTCATGGTTTTATTACAAGAAGTACTTTTATATGCTCACAAATGCTCACAAAACATTAGGTGTGTAGCCACTTTTATTAGGATAGTTAAAGTATTTCGTAGTTTTGAATAGAAAGGAATGAGTTAATCATTTGGTAAGGGTAAAAATCCGAAAGAAAAAGCCAGAAGTCGTAAAAGATCCAAAAATATAAAAAGCATTCACAATGTGCACGACCAAAACCATAGAGATAGCAAAACAAATAGGTAACAAACAAAATAAACTGAATATGACATTATTGACATTCACTTAAGAGTCAAAAAAGTGTTGCCATTTTACAGTTTTTAAATGATATTGATTAATTGATATGAATTTCGGACATAGGTTATTTATATATTTGGTTCAAAATCGAACTTATTTGTAGTTAATCGCATATAGGTATACCTTAAAAATACACACATTTTAAATGTTAAAGGACTAAGTAGAGATTTGCTGTTAACTCAATTTTGAGTAGAGAAAATGTAAAATCGATAAAGAAGAAGTGATAATCGATTTAATATTATGATTTCTTTACTGGCAATTTCTGATCTATTACGTGTAGGCTATTTAGACGTTAACACATCTTTTTAAACCTATTTATTGAATAAGTTTCTCGGCACACCTTAAGTACTGCCTATAAATTAAGTTATAAATAAAAAGGATTATTCAACAACGAATTGAAACTTTATTGTGCTGTTCATGAGTTCCAAACTGGGCCAGAAATGGGCATTGTTCTTTTCTTTTTATAAAGTTCGTGTACTTTCGTTTCTCGATCATGCTTTTCCAGATATGCATAAAATAAAGTAGCTAACTATTTCTAAAATTGGCACTGTTATAAAATATCGTTATAATTATACCATTTATACTAAAGGTACTTACAAATAAACAATTGAGATGATTTAGCTACCTCATGCCGCTTTTATCGCTGTTACAACGTTAAACAGATTTTTGCCTGTGTTTATTTATCTCACTGTTGCATAATTTATCCCTCCGCTACAACAATAGTCAGCAACAATTTTAACGTACCGTCTCACCTGATAATCATTTCCTATTATTTTAATATCCAGATGAAATCTTTCCTTATTCATGCCTTAAATCCCCAAGATATTCGGGAAGTAGCCTGAGTGACTTTGCAGAAAATGAATTTCCAAACTCATGCCCGCTGTATTGCCATTACATAACACTTTCTAGCAGGTTGGCCACTTATTCAACATACCTAATCTGAACATTATAATGCGGCTCAGATAATTTTTCACGTGCGGCAAGAGACAGATCTTATGTCGTAAATCTCACGGGACAAGGAACTATGGGTTAATGAATTGTCATATACTTTTTTTATTGAATCCACGCATAAACAACAGCAGCAAAAGAGGTAGTCATCAAATGACGTCTGCCTTCTTAGTTTTATCAAATCAAATACCCACGATGCACTGAATCGAAAATATATTTTTTAATATGCAGCATTAGAAAAACTTAGAAGCCTGCATTATAGAGGCCATAACTCGACTGTACTTCTGTGGTTAGAAAAGCTAAAAAGAATAACAATACATGTTAAACGAGCAAATAAATAACTCAACAAAACTCTTGAGTACTCCGCGTATAACTCTAAAAATTTATCAAGACTACTTTTCGCTAAGATTGATGCCTTTTGTTGTAATTCTCAAGGAGCATTATTTGTAACATTTTAAAATTGTTCTAGGAGACTTTGCGTCACGTAATGAAAACGTAAAAGCTCAACGTTCATCACGGCGCATCGGCGAGCGGCACAAGAGGCGCGCTAGAAATCAGGCGACCAACATTACTGCTACAGTGGCCAGATGGCGCCGAAACACGTCACGATTTACAAGAAAACTATGACCTACTTAAATCTTTAGTACGCTTGTAACAGTTTCACAATATATCCAGAAAGGAATCGTTTTAGTTACGAACGGTTAAGGCGCTGAAACGCAGCTAATATCGAAACGATCACGATGCGAACAGTGGTGGCGAGCTAATGGGAGGCCTAATGCCTCCCATTAGGGACTGATGGTTTCGGTGTGCGGAGGACATTCACCCACATAAAACATTGGGCGTAGTATTGCTCTATGTAAGCAACTAGGCAGCTATCGCCGGAGCGACAAAGGTTGTTTCAGAGGTTATGTATTAGTTGTCTGAAGATCAGTGTGAGACAAACGATGGGTACCTAGAACCTACGATTACCTTAGTGATATCGGGTTGGTCAACAGATCTGTCACGTTCTCCCCGCTAGAACAAAGATAACATTAATCGGTTAACCAGTTCCAGGATGCCATTAAGACAGGTAATAATGTTCGTGTTAGGTATGTACCTAGTTGTAAAACACTACATATTATTTACAGCATTCGTTTAATGTACAACTGAGCTATAAATTATATATAGTACATAATTAACAAAGTGCACCAAAGTGACAAAGTGGTACATTAAAAAGACCGCAGTTAATACAAAAGCTCCGTATAAAACTCCATCGTAGATGACCAACACATTCACCTTTAATAAAAGAGATATACCTACATACGAGTATATTTTTATACAGACTGGCACTAATTACACGTCATGCTTTCCAAGTTAGAAAAAGTTGGAACGGAATAAGTATTTTTTATTACACTTGGTCTTTTACAATGGCCACTAGGGCGAATATATGAAGATGAGACGGCCGAAGGCTTTGCCTTTTTATTGGTCATTAAATTCAACAGGGCCTTCAGGGAAACAATAAATCATCGATTTATCTTCGTGATGACTATGTTGCCGTAATAAAACAGACAATAAAATCGCAAGTATCGATTACTCACTCGTCATCGAGATGGGGGAATAGTAATCACTTGAGTTTGGTGTAAACAGAGATAAGTACATCTGTCTCTTTACGTTTCTTTGTGCCTCAATTTTGGAACTTAAAGGAAATTGTTTACTTTGTAACGACATTCTATTTCTGGATTGCCTCTCCTTTTTAATGTTCCATGACTGAGTAACCTAAGTTTACGTAGCAGTCGTGATATTGTAAGTTCTTTTACGTTAACAATAATAAGAAAGGCGAAAGCGATCATTGTAAACTCGATATATTTTCTGGCATGCGTACTTATGTGGCGCGCTTTCATCGTTCTCAATTATTTAGAATACAATTGGGTTAATACTTCTGAACTGTAAAATATGTGACAGGAGTTATCAAAATAGGTACAGACAACGGCAGTGTTATGTTAGTCATATATGGACTGAAAAACCGTACACATTCTATCGAGTAAATAAACGATTAACAACGCCTGTTACAAAGTGATCACTATATATAAAAGACATCGTGTCAATTATTGAACAAAAAGTGGCGGTCCGTCCACGTGTAAAAACACGCATGTTGAAAAAAGTGATAATGTGTTAGCGGCGCAAGGCGTCGTCGTTTGAAGTAACAAGGCGGGTATCAACACGCGCGATGATCGTATGTTCCCGCTCAGCGCTATCACAGCATGAGCAATCCTCACGCGATACACCATCAAACACTCTCCATCTCTTTCCCACTCTACAGGATCATACATGTCTTTTCCTTTCCCTAAACAGATAACAACAAGTTATCAGTATCCACGTACCCTATGATTATACCTTTAAAATGTTTACTGGCTATAATATCGGTAATTAATATGTAATTATCCAATGATTAAATTGTTACTAATTAAGCAGCTACTGTTATACATAATTATTACAAGTAATACCATAATATTAACGTATTTATAGCTGGAGGTGGACGACAATTACGTGGTATTAAAACATATTGTTGTTATGGAATTAAAATCATCAAGTAGGAGTATGTGTACTGACACACTCCTACTTGATGATTTTAATTCCAAGCCCATGCTTACTGAAGCAGCGCTGATTTTGATTGCGACGTCAACCTGATACTAAGATAAAGTCCAGATTCAGTGAGGCTAGGAAAAATCACATCGTGCCCATTTTTTGCCTACATTAAAACTGAAGAGAAACTAAGAGTATTTGCAATCGTTAAAACAAAAGTAACACGAACTAATAGGATAGTAACATCAAAGGCTGCTTCAATTCACCGAGATCTTTTATCATACAGATAAATGAGATTTCCAATAAGCGTGCGAGAACCAGTAAACAAGATGCATTAATGATGCAACGCTCGACAGTTATACGTCTATATTGTGTTCGAGACACTCCAAACATCCTTAAGTACTTTCGAACTACTAGTAATGAAATAAGGAACGTATGCGAGAGTAAGGACTAAGACCTAACTTAGAATGCTTTACAGAATACGCGAACGCGTATAAACTGAAAGGTGTTTTGAACAAGATATTTAGCGAAGTCAGCGCGTGTCAGACCTTACGCAAACATTCGACAGTTACGTACGAAACACATCTTGATGATGGCAGGCTCATGTTCGCATGTCAAGCTTTTAATGTGTCGTTCAATGGGTACGTCTGCCTCATCGCTCCCAAGTATAAAGTTTCATATACATATAACAACGGGGTTTTTAGCCACCTTGCACTGAGCACCTACCGTAGGTTCATTTATGAAAAGCTTTCAGGTTTGACACGGTTAACGGGAAATTCTATTCAAATCGCCTTTCCATTCGACAAGCCTTTACATAAATCAAGGATTGAATAAACTACTTTCTCTTCTAAAAGATTTGTTCCTGTAGGTGGCTGTCTATTTATTTCGGATTCAGTTTACCTGGGCTGAGTACATTCGATATCGAGAATGGATACAAATCCTTAAACTTGAAATAAATAGACTGATATCTATTACTGAATAGCGTAGCATTTTGACACTTTGGTTATAGAAAAAAATCTAAAGTAATCAATTTTGACTATTTTTGACTTTTTATACATCGCAGCGAAAACGATAGTATATCGTCTACTGTGGTCATAGTTCATACCTATGTTACCGAGATCTTGCAATCCAAACTGTATGCCAAAAGGTACGTCGAAAATTAAAGATGAATCAGAACTTTAATAATATTTAATAGTAATTATAATTTAATTTTATTATTAAATTATATTATTAAATATAATTTAATAATAAAATAATAAAAAATAGTACAGTATGAGGAGCTCATCACTTTGAGATAAAATTGAAATTGAAAAATCTTTATTGACATAATAATTTAGGATACAACAAAATTCATTAACCCGGTAAAGGTAATACGCGAAGCGGATATTACACAACACGCATTCAGCTTCATTTTATATATCAGTAGACTACACCTACACCATGGTAATATAATCTAACAGTATTGTACTCAGCTGTCTCCCCGAGTTATATGCCTACAGACGCGCCGGGCGCAAAACAGCGATAGGGCTGCTCGCCTCAAGTATTTTAAGTACATCTACCTACTCGAAGTTTTTTTTAGTTTTGTGATTGTAAATATTACCTACTTTTTTTATTCAAACAAATTAAAATCATGGTGCTTACACACGTAAGCACCCTAGGAAATGTCCAATTGGTTGCACTGTCTACTGTTTTATTTTGTAGTAGACTAAGCAGTAACCTACACAAAGCAGATTCATATCCGCTTCCATTTTGAAAATTACCCTTGAGGTACTACTAATCATAGACTTCAATGAAATATGCAATACATTGTCCCTAACGCAGATAAAAGTGTTCTGCTGTTATACATTTATACTACAATTGGTACATTTTGAATTTGAAAAATCTTATCTTTATGTGACTTAACGAAGAATTCAAACAGCACGATATTACCTACTCTACAACGCGTCGCTATAATTATAATTTTAATAAAGAACACTGCTACAAAAACCATCGCCGTCCGTTCGTCACCGCGGCGGCGGCACGATCGCGGCTGTTGGGTACTATAGTGGGTACTGCGCTCGAGGCGCGTAGGTATAACTCGAGATTTGTGCGTTTGTATGGAGTTAGAATACTGTTAGATATTATTACCGTGCCTACACCTACAGTGTAATATCACAAGTCATAACATTCGAATTTTATCTACATTTATATAATTCAATTACATTGTAACATTAACCTCAATAATATTCTCAAGCTTCGTTTCGTGATAAAGCCGCATCGTTGTTTAATTATACTCTTTCTTCTTTTGAACATTATTCAATGGCAACTGTGCTATTCAGGGATATTATTATTAAAAATAAAAACGATTCAATTTCATAAACCCCTCCATAACACGAAAAAGTAATAATAATATAATACGTTTTGCTGGCATAACAAAATAAAGTAAAACAAAATATAAGGCGGACGTATATTACCGAAATGTCGTGATCACAGCTCCCGGGATTTGACCAGATTGCTGATATCCAAACATAACCTAACACAAACTAACCTAAATAAATTCCCTAGGGTTTTGTCACGATAGTAATTTCGTGTAAGCGATTTTATCAAGACATTTACTTATTTCACCGTGTCCTTGCCTAACAAAATAAACACTTTATTGTACACATAGAGATTAGTTGTGATGTCCTGGACTTATCCTACGCAATCGTTTTCTTATGATATTATAAACTGTTGACGTCATCAGTCTGCACATACTATACCCTTATTTTGCAATTTGTTATCCCCTAAAAGGGTTATAACGCAGAATTGGAGTGCTTCTCGAAGTAATACTTGGAAATCGTTTTATTTTTGTTGTGGACGTTTTTTGCTCCATAGCGTAGGTAAATTGAATTTTGGGTAAAATAAAGTAACATGATATAATAAAATTATGAGAAGAGACCGCATTACCATAAAATACAAAGAAGAGTACGGTAAGCAATACCCAGATGATTTCCAATACGCTGCAATTTAAACGGAATCAAAGATCAGCGGATCACGGCGGAACCTAATGACCGCAAAATAGCGTTTGGAGTGAAAATATTGTTTGAATCGACAGAGTTGATTGGACGTCTGCGCAAATAGATACGGCGGTCAGGCTGTGGCGCATAAGGCCATGAGCTTCGGGCAAGTCCGTGAGGGAACGGGACACGGCGGGTAAGCGGCTCAACACGAGTGCCCCGTAAGATCTCCAAGAGAAGAAAATCTCATACAATGAAAAAGCTTAAACAGACTTATGTATAATGCTGCACCTGAGTTCTTACAACGTGATTGTTTTATTTTGCATGCAAACGCCGAATGCTTTGTAGCACTAAAGGCGGATGTTTCAATGAAAGGCTACGAACGTTGTGAAATGTTTACATTAGTCTTAACAAGTTGTTCAACCAGAGACATGTTTACGATAGATTATCCTTGTATTATTGCTCTAACCTATACCGACTCATTGTCTGACAAAGAAAAGTTGGGTATACAATGGAATATTTTCTTGGATTGGTTCGAGTTAGTCGAGTTAGTTACCTATAGTTTGCCTGAAACTTTTATATAATTATATGCACTTTTGTTTGTGTGTATGTCACTAAACGTCAGAAAAATATGACTGCACCAATTTGTTGAAATTTCGTGCATGTTAATAAGCAGTGCATGTGCGTGCAGTGAGTGCATGGATAAAATGTAAGATCCTTACCTTACATGGCAGAATTATGTGCTGTTTTTATAGCTATCTCTTTTTCTATTTGGCGTGACTAAGTTTGCAGTTCGCGGTACCTTGACAAAGTTAAGCAACGCTTGCACAGGTCGCCGGATGGCATGGACCTCGTGTGGCATTTACATCAGAGCGCTACAGTGCCTGGACAGCATTTAAAGCTGTTGATCCCAGTCCTCGCCTCAGGTCAAGAACCGTTAGGTAATATAGGAAACCTTTGGACAGTCTCCAAACTCTGACTTCAGAGACGGTTGCATACTCACACATAGCAAAAAAAAGTTTAAAAATTAAGTATGGCTTTGCACATGTTCATTAGTTATCAGCAAATGGTATAGGTGCACAATGACCAATGAATTATTGAAAGCATACAATACTCTAGTTCATTTGCATTTTTAAACATTATAGCTGTTGTGTAAATCATCTAACTGTCAGAGAGTAATATAATTGTAAATTTTAAAAAGTTATAGTCACAACCAGTGGGCCAAACACAACAATAAAAACAATGTGAGACCATACAAAGCTACGATCAAAAGTAAGAGAATCTCGGACATGAGATGAGAATTATGAGCACATTTCATTCAATCACGACTATTCACGACCTAATTAACCCTATGTGATTTAAAAAATATTTAGTTTAATTCATGAAAACATTGAACAAAACGACAGTTTATTAATATTTTCTTACTGTGCACATTTATATTTTCTTGAACACTACAAAAGATACAAGACTACATACTTATCCGCTAGGATTAGAAGAATTTCCAAAGGTGAAAGCCGTAGTAGAGTGCAACGAGTAAAACTTTTTTCATAAAAGTACAACGAGGCAGTGGCTGCGAAGAAACAGCCTGAGCAAGTGAACAGCTGTCGAGGTTACTTATTAACTTTTATAACTTCAGCCTCCTCGTGGCGTACCCCGGAAGCAGCTAGTCATGGTAACGCAGTGGCTAGGCTGACCAATCCTATCAACACAATGGTTCCAAACACTCATACCAAACGGCACTTTTCAGTGCCACCCCTCACAAAGCCAGCCCTGAAAGTCATATCCATCAACATTGAAGGTTTTTCCGAGAGTAAGTCCACCCTACTTGCAGAGCTTGGCCAAGCAAGAAACTGCGACATACTATGTGTTCAAGAAACACATCGAGGTAACGAACGGTAACGTCCACAAATACCCGGATGGAATCTAACGGCCGAGCTACCACATCATAAATATGCTGCTTCACCAGGAGCAGCCTAAAGGTAAAGTCATCCTGTATAAGTCAAAATTCCATCGAAATTATCACAATAGATATTGGGTCATGCACAGTCACATCAATTTATAAACCACCAAACGAACGATTCCAGTTCCATAAACCTGCTAATTTCGACAACTGTAAAGTAAAAATAGTCGTAGGTGCTTTTAACAGTCATAGCCTCTCCTGGGGCTTAGAGAAGCTAATCCTGACGGCGCTGCAGTTAAAGATTGAGCCGACTCTACGGATCTGGTCTTACTTCATGATCCTAAACTACCTTCTTCTTTTAACAGCCTTAGATGGAGAAAGGGCTACAACCCAGACCTCATTTTCATTAGCTCAAACATTGCATCATTATGCTGTAAATCAGTCTGTACTTCGATTCCCAATACACAGCACAGACCAATTGAATGTCAGATCCAAGCCGCAGTTACACTTTTGCAGGTACCGTTCAGGCGCCGATTAAATTTTTCTAAGGTGAAATGGGTTCTTTTTACAAAGTACTTGGATGCAGCATATTTTTTTTTTTTTATGGTAATAGGCGGCAAACGAGCAGACGGATTGCCTGATGGTAAGCAATTACCGCCGCCCATGGACACAAGCAACACCACAGGAGTCACAAGTGCGTTGCCGCCCCTTGGGTTTGGGAAAAGGGATAGGATGAGGAGTGGGATCAGGGAGAAGGGACAGGGGATAGGGCCTCCGGCACTCTCACTCACCGAACGAAACGCAACAGTTTAGGTACTGTTACTTTACGTTGATTTTCTGTGAGAGGGTAGTACTTCCCCGGTCAAGCCGGCCCATTCATGCTGAAATCAGCAAGGCTCTACTACCTAGGAATGGTTTAGAACCAGTGCCCAGTAATTATGATGAATTTGTAAAGGACGTCAAACTAGCAGCGAGGAGAAGTATCCCCAGAGGTTGCCGTACCATATACATTCCTGGTCTAAGCAAAGATTGTGCTCAATATCTGACCAACTATGAACGAGCATATTTAGCAGACCCTTTCTCCGAAGAAACTCTATCTACGGACAAAGAATTGATGCTTATGGTTAGCAAAAGCCGAAAGGAACGATAGTTGTCTATGGTTTCCAGCATAAATATGACACATAATACAAAAAAAGCTTGGACTACAATTAACAAACTTACTGGTAGTCCACCGCCGGCCAAAAATCAGGGTCAAGTGTCTGCAAACCAGGTAGCCCACCAGCTTTTGCTTAACAGTAAACCACCCAAACGTCTCCGTAATATCGAGAATGTAAATCGTAATGCCGAGATAATTCCGGCGATAACAGCTCTAAAAAATGGGAAAGCTGCAGGAGCGGACGAACTCATGGTGGAACAGATAAAGCATTTCGGACCTGTGGCAACCTCATGGCTTCTGAAATGTTTTAATATCTGCCTGGAAACTAAAATATGGAGAAAAGCCAAAGTAGTGGCCCTCATTAAACCAGGCAAAGATCCTGACGATCCAAAAACTTACAGGCCAATTTCCTTACTGTGCCACCTATACAAACTCTTTGAGAGGCTCCTACTTAACCGTCTAACACCTCTAACTGGTTTTAGACCCGGTAAGTCTTGCTGTGGTCAGGTCCTCAAGCTCACGCAACATATTGAGGATGGGTTTGAGAGAAAACTTATTACGGGAATGGTGCTTGTCGATCTTACTGCTGCGTACAACACCGTGAACATTAGAAGGCTTCTTGGAAAGGTTGGAGAAATGACAGGTGATGTCGGCTTTGTCCAAATTTTGGGGGAACTACTTCGTAACCGTCGTTTTCGGGTTTACTTACACGACGACAAAAGTAGATGGCGCCGTTTAAAGAATGGTCTTCCCCAGGGGAGCTTTCTTGCGCCTACCCTGTTCAATATCTACACTAATGATCAGCCTTCTAGCCCTTTTACAGAAAAAAATCTCTATGCCGACGACCTCGCACTCACGACTCAGACATCCACCTTTGAGGAGGCTGAAAATAACCTAACGGCGGCTCTTAGTATATTAACAGCATATTATAATGATAAATGGACTGCACGGTTGGCGTAGTGGTTTAAGCAGCCGCCTTACCGCTTGACACTCTGCCGAAGTGTTGTGGGTTCGATCCCCACACGAGACAACACTTTGTGTGATTCATAAATTGTTGTTTCGAGTCTGGGTGTTCATTGTGTCCGTTAGTTGTATGTTTGTAAAGTTCCCCGCGACACAGGATTTAGTCCTAATGCGGGAGTTGTCTTTTTAAAAAAACAAAAACAAAAACAAAACAAAAAAACTGCCTACGACCCAACCCGACGAAAACACAGTCATCTGTTTTTCATTTGCGAAACCATCATGCAAACCGGGCCCTTAACATCAAATGGCAAGGAGTGACTATCAGGCACTGTTCTTATCCAAAATATCTTGAAGTAACTTCAGACCGATCACTCACTTTTAAATCACACTGCTAAAAAACAAAGATGAAAGTAAGAACCCGCAATAATCTACTACGCCGTTTGACGTCTACACAGTGGGTGCTTCTCCAAATGTCCTCCGCACTACGGGAATTGCTCTTTGTTTCTCCTCAGGTGAATACATTTGCCCTGTATGGCATCGTTCTTCACATGCCAACCAGGTTAACGTGGCCTTAAATGAAACCTGTCGCATAATAACTGGATGCCTCAAACCTACACCACTAAATATGGTTTATCCGCTGGCAGGGGCAGCACCACCTGAAGTGCGACGAGACGTGGCCTGCTCCCTGGAAAAACAGAAGCAAGAGCATGACTGTCGACACCCCCTGTATGGACTTCAATTACCTCCCAATCTTCTAAAAAGCCGACGAAGTTTTCTCGGCTGCACTACGGATATAGAAGACCACCCAGCAGCTGCAAGGCGAAGGCTCTGGAGTGAGCTGAACCCTCCTCCCTCGAATTTCTTAGCACCACGGGAGAGCCTACCACCAGGACACACCCTGCCGTGGCCGATCTGGAAATCGCTAAACAGACTGCGCACACAAGTTGGCCGCTGCAGGGTGAATATGTGCAAATGGGGGTTCAGAGACCCAAGCCGAACGGAATGTGACTGCGGTGATCCTGTGCAGTCTATGTCACATTTATTGGAGTGCCCACTCTGTCCTTACTCGTGTACAGTGGACGATCTCAATGCAGCTACTCCGAACGCCGTAGCATTGGCCCAATATTACAGCGGATCAGTTTGACGGAAATTATTTTTAGGAACTATTGACACGAAAAGAAGAAAGAAGAAGAACTTCTACAATCTTATATTTATTTTCATTTTTGCCAATAACTGTATGCACAAGTTTTAAATGAGCGTTTTATGCAGCAATATAAGTCTATGGTAAGCCTACTCTAACTTTGTAGTTCGATTAAAATGTCAACAATTTACTAATCTTTGAGGAAAACCTTTTTTATTTCCTAATGACCGCAAAAAGGATTGAAAACGGATTTCCGCTTACATTTAAACCACAGAAGAATAACTAAATCATGGAAGGAACGATATTTTTAAGTACAAATTGAATATAGCTACACGCTTCACTCATATGACAAATTAGAGTTGCCAGAAGAAGATGGCACTATGTTTGTCAGTTAGGGCTAAGAACAATCTGAACACAAATTTCGTAACTTTTTAATTTAATAGTGATTGAGCAAATCCGCTATGGATATCGATCAAAGTTTCAATATAGGTTCAAAATCAAACAGACTTGTAAAGTATATTATGTACATATTATACATTTCAAATTCCGTAAGTTTATGTCCACAGCAATCAGAACGCTAGTTGATGGACGGTCTTTAAATAATTATTACACAAACTTGCATTTTTTAACTGAACTTATTTTGTTTCAAATGTGTACTCTGTAGCACATAATCTTTCGAGGAGTTATTTTCTAATTTTCGTGGTATTTTTCTTTACGCATCAACAGCCTTATCCTTTCTACTGCTGGTCTTAAACCTTCCGTGGTGGAGGTTTTGGCCTACTATTATACCACACTAGCCAGACGTATTCGTATAGTGTTTTATTTCGAGATTTCCTTCTCTTGTATATGACATAAATGTTTATTTATACTTACTTATAGTTATTTTTTACCTGTAATGTTGGCTGTAAGTGGCATTAATAAATATTAAATAAATAAATCATCACCCACAAATAACATATTTTTATTAGAGAAAGCAAATAATTAAGAAAAAGCAAAACTCATAGCTTAAGCATTATGATAACTGAGAATGGCATATCCAAATTAATTCTTTACAAGGATAAGACATAGTTGACATGGATTTTACCAAGCAAAAAACATAAAAAATTACTTAAAATAGATAAATCAGACAAAACCTTGAATAGTCCCCAAAGGTTTGTTATTAGATCAGAAGATTCCCTTATTTTGATGCATATACACTCAGTGGTCGTGAGTGTGAAATGCAGACAGTTCTTATTAAACCTTCAAATTACTGTCCTTTAAATATTACTGTCTTTGTAAAGATAGATCTGATTTTTTCTATCGGTGCATTATTTTTTTTTTGTAATATGATGGATTGTTATTTTCAAATATATTTGACTAATGCATCAATAAATATCTGTGATCATCAAACAATGTATTTTCGAGAGAATGTTCAATCAAATTTAAAAAGGTTTGGAACTCATTACTGTTGCCGATATTTTATTAAGAATCTCCATCATATGTTTAATTTGTCCGATATGCTTAGACCCTACTTGGATCGCGTATTCACGCAACACCTTTACTGCAACTTTACAGGTTTTAGTAGTATCAGTGGAGGGCACTTGAAGACCACCACGATATTTTGTAGAAATTAAAGAAAACAAAGAATCATGCGGACCATGGCGGTTATTTTCCAGGCTTTGTATGCACTTCTCACATTTTAGGGAACTCTTAAATTTTTTTTACTACGAAACCGTTAATATAATGCCCATATTGCATATTGCTACATATTGCGAATATTCCGAAATTGAGGTTGGACTAAAAATGTAATCGTGATCGAGTTCGACTGAAGACCGATCGACTGTATCGGCACTATCAACGAACTTATAATTGCCGATGCTTTCATTCAGCTGCTTCTTAAAATTTAAGGAATAATTAAGAAGGTTAATATTTTGCAAAGGAATACAGTTTCCATTTGCCCCGTCTTTAAATTGGGCGTGAACTAAAAGTCTTTTATAAGCGGCTCGGAACTTTCATGCGCATGGGTTGTTATTAAAACCACATTTTGAGCGAATAGCGCCAAAAAACAGCTCTATGTGATCCCGGCTCAATTTGTATGTACAAATATATTAAAGTGTGCTATTTTCTACACTTACAAGAGATTTATATAAGTACAGCAAAGACTTCATACAGGTTAGAAAGCCTCAAAAGCCTGTAGCACGGTTTGAATTTACTATATGTGTGTCTTTATGATTGAGACCATTTATATAATCTTCAGCTGCATTAAAAAATAAAATTGTCTCTTCGTAATTGAATATGGTCAAACCTTTCTTCCATCCTTTTGCTCTCATATTTCGAGAGTTCAACACATCAAAAAGATTATTAAAAACAGTAATAAACTGGATCGTCCCGTCACAATTTTCAAAGTGAAAACGTCCGGTACCAACTGGTTGAACATCCTCTTCGAGTCACGGCACAAGTGAGAATTAAAATCTTAATATGCATTTAACAAACCAAAGACTGTGATTTACGCTCAGGATTCGAACCCAAGACTCTATGCATTTCGGTAAGAATCAATACAGGAAAAAATGTTCTACCGAGCGAGTCCTCCAGAACCACTTTTTTGCACAAAAGCGACTATTACTCCAAATTCACACCAACTGGCTAAGGCTATTATAACTCTTCGGATAGCTGGTAATACCAGAAAGTTATTCAAACAGTTTACATAACATGTCACATATAATATTTTCCAAATAATTGCATTTTTGTGGCGGTATTTTATTTTATTCGAACATTTTTTCTGTGCTTTTTGGCTCTATTTTTAAATTCCACGTTGAGTTAGTAGCTTTATTTTATTAAAAAAATGGGCCATTTAATTGTCCATAAAATAAGACCCAATTTGTTACCTATAATACTCAAAATAATTTTTAGTTGTAGATGATGTTTATATAAAAAATTTGAAATTTGCTCAAAAAATCTTTAAAACCGTTTTATTCCAAAATGTTGCCTTTGGACCCCCATATCTAGGGGATAAAAATACTCCATTATTTATGACCCTAGAATCACCCTAGAAGGGAATACAAGCAATTACAAATCACCCTGTATTAACATATCTAACACATCATCGAAGAGATAAATGAATCTCGTAAGATGTCAATTCTGCCGTCCTTTAACTAGAACCCCGTTAACCCTCAAATGGTCGCTTTTGAGTTTTGAATGCAAAGTATTACAGTTTTAAATTCTCTATCTTTCTGTCTAAGAACCATATCTCTATCACTTACAGTTATAGAGATATTAAAACATGATTTACCGTTAAATGACAAAATATGCAACAAATGCTTGACTATAAACTGACTATACCACGCTTCTTAGCTTAATGCAGGTTTAGGTACCTTAGTTTCGAAATTCGCTTAATATTTTTTAAAATTTTGATTAGCTTAAACTACGTTAATTGAATATTTTTGACTACAAATACACTAAGGGTGTATAACTTGTTTATAGTTAAGGATCAATTTTGATAATACAGGAATAAAAACAATGCTATAAACTATTTATGATGAAAACTTTATCTTAATTCTGATTAGACGACTATAACGGTATTTTTGCCAAGTAATCGTAATTCTCAAAACAATTAGTAAATAAAGGGTTATTTACTTCTAACATGATTTTTTTTCAAAAAAATATTAGTAATTCGTAACTTAATAACGGCTAGCCCACGTTCCTTAACTAGAAACACGTTATCCGTTTCTCGCGCTTCATTAATGCCGGGAGTGTGCGAGGTTCCCATATGCGCGCGAGGATGGGTATGCGCGCAGGGAGGTTTGCCATTGTGCTCGGAGAGTTTATAGCGTGCAAGCGTGCGTCATCGCATCGTGTTCCCGCCAAAAACTCAAATATGTCGGGGAACATAATGAAAAAACATTCGGTAAAATTTGAAATTTTTTGTGTAATAATTAATATTATCTTCCTAAATAGCTCCACCGAGTTTGAGGGAAGAATAGCAGACCAACGAAATACTCATATTTATAAAATTATTATGACTGCCTTGTTGGTTTGCTATTTTCCCTCAGACTAGGTGGAGTTACTACCTTTGACGAGCTGGAACTGGATAAGAGTAGCCACGGATCCATCATTGCAGCTAGTTAACCGGAAGATGGCGGTCAAACCATCCAAAGTAAGGCGAAAGTAAAAGGCAAGATACTATATAGGCAGCAGCGTTAAGTGTCAAAGACTTCCACCACTACGATCGCCAATCCGTCTGCTAAGCGTGGCAATCAAAGCAAAATCTCCCAACAATTAGCCACTAATGAAGAAAACGGCCTGTATTCTCTGGCGGCCTCGCTATTCCTGACTCAGATAGCGGCCATGGTAACGACAGGGCAAAGAAACGATAAATCTCCGGCAGATATTCGGCGCAATATTCATTGAAGATCATACAGGTACACGCTCCGACTTTGTCACACTCCGATGAGGAGGTGGAAGCTATGTATGAGGACATATCTCGGGCTATATACATAGCTTCAAAACCCATTACACCATTGACATGGGAGATTTTAACGCAAAACTAGGCAAACGAGCGGTGATGAGCTGAGGGTGGAGCAATTTGGATATGGACTCCGGAACTCGCGGGGCCACTTGCTGGCTAGCTTCATGGAGAAGGAAGCACTCTTCATGATGAATTCCCTTTTTCAAAAAGCGAGAATGCCGCAAGTGGACTTGGATAAGACCAGATGATGCCACCAAAAATGAGATCGATTTAATCATATCGATGAAGAGGTTAATATTTAATGATGTCTCTGTGATCAGTTCGCTGAAAGCGGGGCGCGGTCAGCGAATGGTAAGAGGCACATTGAATATTAGTCTCTGCCTCGAACGGTCGAGGTTGATGAATTCTACGCTCCTACCAGCGCCAGTTCAAAAATACCTCGAGACCTTTCAGCTTGAACTGCGAAATCGCTTCGAATGTCTAGGAGAATGCGAAGATGTGGACAACTGTAGTGACAGGTTCGTGAATGCTGTCCATACAACGGGCTTAAAGTTCTTAAAGTCCATGACGATTAAAAGAGCCCATACAATCTCTGGTCCGATCCTCAAGCTTATACAGGAAAGGCGTCAGATGCTTCTGCATGCTGCCTCCAACGATATGCCAAAGTATCGGCGGCTTAATAGACAGATCTCTAAATCTATGGCTCGCGATCTCCGCTAATACAACACTAAGTGTGTTCAAGAGGCAATCGAGCAGATTACGGTTCCAAAGTGTTCAAAAGAGATCTGTCTATCGTACAGGTCAGCTGACAAGGCTGAAGGCGAATGGTGACAAAATTATCTCGTCCAGACTCCAGCTCCTGGAAGAGATCAAACTGTTCTTTGGACAGCTATATACGACTACACGACCACCGGTTACTACTCCAGCCACTGACCCTAGAACTGGATTGACCCGACACTATACCGAAGATATCCCGGACATGTCATCCTGTCAGCATGCTAGAGATAATTGTGACCCTAAATGAACTCAAACACAACAAGGCACCGGGTGATGACGGAATTACGTCAGAGTTTTTGAAATTTGGCGGCGCACCTGCCGTGGAAAAACTTCGAAAGCTATTAAATTCTCAATACTCAATACTTTTATTGCACTCCATAATGTTACATAGATGTTATAAAAATAGGTATACAGTTCATTATGGACCCTGTAGGGCACGGCAGCGTAGGAGAGAGGATGAAGTCACATTTCGGCAACTCAAATTTCGGTAAAGTAATAATTTTAGTTAGGTTTAAATAATTATATAGGTACTTATCTATTTTCTTGTAATTATTTTACAATTCTATTCAAACTTTATGCTCTTAAAAATTACAAGTAGTGTATTCAATTTACTTCCTATATAAATGCATTGATTTTAACATTATTTACTACAGTATATGCTTATCAGTTAAGTATTCAATTACTGTACAATACGCTTTATTTATTAATATCTTATCTATAATTTGGTTCATTACTTAAATATTCTGGGAGATTATTATATATTTTTATTGTCATAACGAATGGGCTTGTTGCGTGCATAGTTAGTTTAGAGGTGGGTAGATTTAGTCTATTTTTATGGCGTAATGAATATTTTGTTTGGATGTCTTGTCTTTTACTATAAAAATCTGGATATTTACGTACAAATTTACACATTTCTAAATATATATGGAAGATAAGGTTAGACTATTATTCTTTTGATAATGGGGTTTGCAACTGTCAGTTTCATCTATAAAATCCTGTCATACTCGAGGGCAAAACGCCACAGGCATGGCACAGGAATGTGGTGGTGCTTTTCGTCAAGAAGGGCGATATTACCCTTTTGAAGAACTACAGACCCATCTCACTCCTGAGTCACGTCTATAATTTGTTTTCAGGGTTCGTCACAAATCATCTCGAGAGCAAACTAGACGACTTCAAGCCTCCCGCGGATGAACAAGCGGTTTTCCGTAAAGGCTATATAGTATTATAGGTCTACATACGCTGCGGCAGGTTAAATCTGAGGAGTATAACCAGCCTCTATGCTTGGCGTTTGTGGAGTATGAGAAAACCTTCGATTCGATCAAAACCTGGGCGATGCTGTAGTCTCGCCAGCGGTGCCATCGACCACTATCGATACGTCGAAGTGCTGAAGTGTTTGTACGAAAACGCCACCATGTCAGTCCGCCTCCAGGACCAGAGCTCAAAACCTATTCAACTATACCAAGGGGTGAGGCAGGGAGATGTTACATCTCCGAAACTCTACACCGCTGCGCTGGAAGACGTTTTCAAGCTTCCAGACTGTGAAATACTTGGCATCAAATAAACGGCAAGTACATCACACAACTTCAATTTGCTGATGATATCGTAGTCATGGCTAAGACCATGGAAGACCTCAGCACACTGCTCGATGGCCTTCGTAGTCTCCCAACAAGTAGGTCTTAAGATGAACATGGACAAGACAAAAATCACGTCTGACTTACATGTCGTACCTGTTCCTATTCAAGTTGGGAACTCTACACTCGAAGTTGTCGACAAGTACGTATAACTGGGAAAATGATCCAATTGGGTAGGTCTAACGAGAAAGAGGTCATTCGTCGAATCTAATGCGGTTGGGCGGCGTTCGGGAAGTCACGGCATATCTTCACGTCTGATATCCCGCAGAGTCTCAAGACGAAAGTCTTTGACCATTGTGTGTTGAAAGTGATGATCTATGAGCCTTATCCGGAAGGTCAGGGTCACTCAGAGGGCTATAGAAAGAGCTATGCTCGGTGTTTCCTTGCGAGATC
>OX123188.2:68915504-69257548 GCA_944739405.2 Euclidia mi
TTGGATGCGGGCGGCTCGAAATTGAGTCTGTGTGGAGAACCTTGGGGGAGACCTATGTCTAGCAGTAGACGTCTCTAGGCTAACATGATGATGACTATGTGATTGAAAATATTATTACTGTCTATTATACGCAAATATAATATATTAAAACTCCGCTATAGAAATAGTGCCTTAAAATATATTTTAAAGCTATTAATTGCTTAATAAGATTAGAAAAATAATCAAGGCTGTGCATATAAATTTTTATAAATTGCTGTATATATAAATATTAAGGCAGTTTATTTAGTTTAAACTGTTTAATATAAATTGATTCAATTTTTATACTGCATTTCATTGAATTATCCAGTTTTTTTTATATGTGATGCTTCGCTATAAACACGTTAGTAACAATTGAAGTAAGAAATGCCTGTTTTTAGTTTAGTAAGCAAGCATATATTTTTTCATACCTTTTTTATTTTTCGCTAAAACTTAGCTTGAAACTGTCATAGGTGCTTTAGCCTCTTCTTACGTAAGGTACTCTTGTATAAATATTAAGAAAAGTCTTAGCTACAAAACAGATAATGGACTTAGCGCGTTTATAGTTAAGCACTTTAGGCTAAAATTTATTGAAAATTACAAACCTCATAAGTTTAAAGAAAATGCTTAACTAAAAGATTGTGTATCTCTTTTATGTCATTTCTGAGCAGGAAACATCCTAAATGACGCTGGAAAATATTTGTTAAAATAATATTTAACAATCACTGATTTATGTATAATAGTTTTCTAGAAACAACGATTCCCGGGTTTTTAACGTTTTTTCTCGAAAATCACTTTTAGGGTTAACGTGGTTTTAGTTAACGGACGGCAGAATTGTGGTAAGGGTTTCTTATTTAGGTAGGTACCTAGGTATCTAGGGTGATTAAGCGTTTTTTATAATTTCACTCTTAAAGGGTAAAAAGGGGATTGAAAGTTTGGTTGAAAATCTGTTGGTAATATGGGACACAACCAGTTGGCGAATGATACTCGTAATAAAATTGCAGCTGGTGACTACTACATTCTGCCACCGCTCTAGGTAGTGGCTGTACTTGTTGTTACATGTGTGTTGTGTTCTGTATATGTAGTGTCCTCACTTGAGCAGCTTGTTATAGTCGATGTGCGGCGATATCTTGAGGAACTTCTGCAGCGTGTTCATGACGGCGGCGGGCTCGGAGTGCAGCAGCGACCCATCGATGATGTGCAGCTGGTGACTGCTGTACTCTGCCAGCCACCGCTCTAGGTAGTGGCTGTAATTGCCAGGGTTCAGGCAACGGTTCCTAAGCAATTACATGTTAAATTAATACGTGGAAAACTGTTTTCGTGCCGAAGAGATAATTCCGATACAGACTTATATACCTTTAACTAATACAAAACAAGTATGCATAGGTTTGTTATTTATTTATTTATTTGGAATAACTAACAGTTACACAATATATAATACAAATTTGCATATTTGTTATCTAAATATATAAAATTCTCGTGTCACGGTGTTCGTTAAAATACTCCTCCGAAACGGCTGGACCGATTTGTATGAAATTTTGTATGTGTATTTGGTAGGCCTGAGAATCGGTCGTTATCTATTTTTCAAACCCCCAAGTCATAAGGGTGGCCACCGCAAGGAATTTTTTTTTATATTTTGGACATTATTTTTTATTTTTATTTTTTATTATGTGGCATTAAAAATACATACAACTGTTAATTTTCAGCCTTTTAGCATCAACCCTTATTTTTTAATAGCCATATTAGTAATTTATTCATATCACTAGGTCAATTCTGTTGTCCACGCCACGCGTATACCGGAGTCAAAACAATCGTTTCTCAGTGTTAGTTACAATACTCCTCCAAAACGGCTAGACCAAGTTGTATGAAATTTTAAGTGTATATTCTTTAGGTCTAAGAATCGGCCGCAACATAGTTTTTAAACCCCTAAGTAATAAGGACGGGCCAACCCAAACATATATTTTTGAAGTTATTCTTCTTTAGGCGCGTTATGAAAAAATGGTGAGAGCCACATTTTACGATGCGCGCGCATGAGTGACACAATTTTTTTCCATTTCTCCATTCATTCCTCAATTCAAAATTCTCCATTCCCAAGATGGCGGCCGGGACAGTTTTAATAAAATTAATATGGGTATCATTTTCGGAGTTTTCATGGATTCTGATCCCGAAAATGACATCTATTTGGGAATCCAAGATGGCGGACGGGACATTTTTAATAAAATTAATATGGGTATCATTTTCGGGGTTTTCATGGATTCTGGTCACGAAAATGACATCTATTTGGGAATCCAAGATGGCGGACAGGACATTTTTAATAAAATTAATATGGGTAATATTTTCGGGGTTTTCATGGATTCCGGTCACGAAAATGACATCTATTTGGGAATCCAAGATGGTGGATGGGATATTTTTAATAAAATTAATATTGGTATAATTTTCCGGGTTATCATGCATTCTGATAACGAAAATGACATTTATTTTTGGATCCAAGGTGGCGGCAATATTTTAAGTAAAATTAATATCTTTAACGTCATATAATTGGTCCAATTATCATTATGCATCGTTTTACTGTGTCAACTTTTTTGAAGTTATACTTTATTAGGCGCGTTATGAAAAAAATATGAGAGTGAAATTTTATGATGCGTGCGCATGTATAACACAAAACTCTTATGGGAGAAGTTTTTAGTTTCTACATTCACGTATTGTAGTTTTGTACAAGTGCGAATTATAAAAATGTGCTGATAAATTATATGCAGTAGTGATTTAAACTGAATATTTTGATTAATATTATTTACTGTTCATAAATATTAGTAAAAAAATTGTGCTTATATACTTTTTCAAGTGCTCCAATATAATTGAGGTTAACTATCCGTATGTATTATTTATTGATATAAATTAAAATAAATAGGTAATAATATTATCAAATTATTACTGTTAAATATTTATTATTGGTTATATAATATCTACAAAATAAAGAAATAAATTGAATAAAAAACTGTGATAAAAATAAAAAACCAACATCAAATTAAAATATTTATTTTTAATATTTATTATTAAGTATTACATTGATGATATAATAAATATTTATAATAATAAATGAACAAATGGAAAGTTTTTTTTTTAAAGTAAAAAGTGAATATTTTCAATGATGCCAAAGAAGTACAACTTTTCACGCGCGTACATAAGTACATGCATTTTAATTTATTTATTTTTTCGACATTTTATTTATTTCTCTTTCTTTATGATAGAGCATTGAAAATACAAATAACTCTTAATTTTCACAATTTTGGGAAAAAAATCGTTTCACAGCGTTAGTGAAACAATTCAGCAATTTCACAGTGTTAGTGATACAATACTCCTCCGAAACCGTTGTACCGATTTGTATGAAATTTTATGTTTATTTGGTAGATTTGAAAATCGGTCGTAATCTATTTTTCAAACCCCTAAAGTCATAAGGGTGGTCAAACACAAACATTTTTTTTTGTTATTTCGGCATAATTTTTTATTTCCTTTATGATGTGGCATTAATAATACAATGAAACCTTAATTGTCCCCCTTTTAACACTAACCCCTTTTTTTAATAGTCGTATTAGTCGTTGAATCATATCACTAGATCAGTTATCCACGACAGGGGCAAACTGAATTAAAAAAATTCGTTATCGTTTTAGCGTTAGTCACAATACTCCTTTGCAACGGCTGGACCGATTTGCATGAAATTTTATACTTATGTATATTCTAGATTACGACCAATTCTCGGACCTAAGTCTGTCGTAATCTATTATATAATAATCATATAATAATATATATAATAATATAATAATTGGTCGTAATCTATTATACTTACTTTTTTATTTTTTGGTAAATTTCTTAAGCCCTGATGGATGGACAGATGGATGAAAAAAAAAAAGGAATGAGAAAAAGACCTTAAAAAGGCGATACGGAGTTCGCCGGGTCAGCTAGTGTTACTATAAATAAATTAAAAGTTTAATACCATAAGTGAATAATGTAGGTAACATTTTGCTGTTGCTAAGTTTAGGACTGATTGACGTTATTTTTAACTCGCTCAGCGCCGGTGTATCCCTAATGATACACCATAGGGTGAATTGTCACAGGACAGTGTATCCTTAATAATACACCACACTGCCCCGTCTTTGGAGGCCGGTGGATCCCTCAGTATACACCGTTTCATACATTTTAGTAGATCGTTCAAAAGCGTTGGCCCTGGAGAATATGCCTGTGTTATTGGGGTGTAAATATCTTAAAAAATTAAGAAAATATGGGTTAAAAACACACAAAATTATAGATTCGTTTTTATAATTGAGAAAACTGAAAAATCTTATTCTAAACATTAATTTCTAATGACTGTTATTAGTAATAGTAGTAATATATTTGCAAATTTAGTATTCTACTGCAAACGAAAACTAAAAGAAAACAGTAAAAGCAAGGTGTATACTAAATGATACACCTGGCCCATGAAATGCGAATCTTTCAATTCTACGTTCCACATAAAGCACACAAAATTATAGATTTGTTTTTATAATTGAGAAAACTGAAAAATCTTATTCTAAACATTAATTTCTAATGACTGTTATATACTATGATAATGACTGTTATATATAGTAGTAATATATTTGTAAATTTAGTTTTTCTATTGCAAAGGCAAACTAAAAAAAAACAGTTACAACAAGGTATATACTAAATGATACACCTGGCCCATGGAATGCAAATCTTTCAATTCTACGTTCCCAGGCCAGTGTATCATAAATCATACACCTCAAAAAAAGGGGGTAAAAAAGAAAAAAGAAAGCGAAAAAAAAATGTTTGTAGTAAGTGAAACAAGTAGAATAAGATTCTGCAATAAAAAAAAGGCAATTCCAGCACCCTTTTCAAAAAATTGCCTTGGCGCTGACCGTGTTAATGTATTCTATGGCGACATTCAAAACAACTCTTTTGTCTTAATAAACGTGAAACGAGACTAACATATTCGAAAAATTTAATATGAAGCCTAGCTCGACACCATACAATTGTCTAGAATGGCAAAGAATCACGACAACATCGAAAAATATTTTTAAAATTATATCGACTAACAACAGAATCGCTACAGCGATTTTAAAAGCTACGCTGATCCGTTGTAATAAGAAACAAAATGCAAGCAGAGTAGCGAGAATCAAATCAATTAACAAAGGATATTACAATATTTGAAGGAGAAGCATGGCGAGTGGCGCGATACTCAGACAATATCAATTAATAATCTCGCTTGAGTACATTAGCTTCAGAAGGAAATGCGCGCAATATTTGATAATAAATTCACGACGCCTCTCAGGTACAAAATAATCTTCTAAGCCCACGCTCTTAAACATAACTGGCTTACTATAATGTTAAATGGATTTCGTATGTCGGGGCACATTCCCTTCTAAGAGAACAACATGAATCCTGATAGCGATATGTAAATGCACTGATGTTTAGAAAGTCAAACTAAGATCGCCCGTCTAACGCGGTTTGTACTAAAATGATAACGGTGCCTCTTTCACTGTTTGCGAGTAAGTACTTAAAGTACATAAGCAATCCAGCTCAGTCTGGAATACTTTTTTTTGAGAAGCTTATATTCTAAATCTGCGAATGAAAGTGGCTCAACACTTCTTTATTCGATTTTTGAATAACATAATTTACGAGTTCCGTATTATACGAATTTCTAAACGTAACATTTCATCATGTATTCAGGTTAGGTCCCTATACAATCTTTTTGTACTGATTTTAGGCAAGCATCGGATTTCTCCGTAAGAACCAGTCATGTTACTTGTATTTTCAATCCGCTTCATTCGGTTCATTTTATGTTCAGGTTATTTTTGCTTGGCGTTGTTATTTCTAAGTGTTTGCTTTTAGTCTAATATGACGGCCGATCTTTCTTTTTTCAAATGAAATGCTTCCCGCTAGTCCAAAATGGACAGTGGTTTTCTGAGATCAGACTAGATAAATTGGGCTGAACTGGGCGCAACGACTTGTTTTGCGTGGAGTCAGTACGGGGTTTTTGAAGTGAGTTCTTTGTTATTTGGTAGAGATTTTTTATTCGACCGATAATATCACATAGCATTTAGGTCGTGCTTCAGGTCATAATTAGGTACGTACGAAGTGAGAGGAGAGATCCCGATGTCTTACCAAGGCCGGACACCCTCGCTTGTGTCAATATTTTAGGACTAGGAAATGTGTCCGCAATAAAAAGTTTTTATTATAGAACCTAAACATAATTAAGTATTTTATCATCATAATTTATGGAATGATTTGTTTTGACTGTCGCTTATTTACTACAACGCGTCGTAGGCCATAGTAACCAGTTTTAGGAATTACATTGCAAAAATAGAAAAGGATTTAAAAACAAACATAAAAGCTTTTTGGCGATATACGAAGTCAAAAATGATACACAGAGGTGTCCCTAATCTAGTTTATTACAATGACACAATTGGAGAAGGTGGAAGTAGTGTAACAAATCTATTTGCTAAGCACTTTGTTTCTGTTTATAACAATGAACGTCCCCGTTTTAATTTTGAACCTACTTACACCTCATCAAATTACAGTCTTTCCTCCATTAAAATTACAGAAATTAAAATTAAAAATTTGATAAAGCAAATAGATTTAGGGAAGGGAGCTGGACCAGACGGGCTGCCACCAATTTTTATTCGTTTCTGCAAGGATGGCCTGATTAAACCATTATACTTATTGTTTAATAAGTCCCTCACAGAAGGAAAGTTTCCCGACTTATGGAAAATATCATACATCCTCCCCATACACAAAAGCGGTAATATGAATGATGTAGCGAATTATAGACCAATATCGATTATATCGCAATTCGCAAAAATTTTTGAAGCTCTCATATATAATGTAGTTGTCTCTCATTTTCGTCACATAATTAGTCCTAAACAACATGGTTTTGTTGCCAATCGTTCAACTATGTCAAACTTACTTATTTACTCCACCTCTATATCCGATACGTTGGAAGTCAGGGGACAAATTGATTCTATTTATACTGATTTTGCAAAGGCGTTTGATCGTGTTGATCATTCAATACTTTGCAAGAAGTTAAGTCATGCCGGTATTCATGGATGCCTACTGCGCTGGTTCGAGAGTTATATAGTAAATCGTTCACTCCTGGTTGCTTTGGCAGGTTATGAATCTGCGCCATTTATACCCAGCTCAGGTATCCCACAAGGTTCAAAATTAGGTCCATTGCTGTTCTTAGTATATATAAATGATCTTTTAGATATATTACAATGCAACAGTTTGGCTTATGCAGATGACTTGAAAATTTACTGCCGAATTGATGAAATAAGCGACTGTATGAAGCTTCAGAATGATCTAAATATGTTACAGCAATGGTGTCTAGACAATAATATGTCCCTGAATGTGAAAAAATGTCAGTTCATAACTTTTACTAATAAAACTAACTACATTAAATTTAATTATCACATAGATATGATTCCCTTGAGCAGAGTTACTTCCATTCGTGACTTAGGCGTACTCTTTGATTCATCACTAACGTTTCGAGACCACATAGAAAATCTGGTAAACAAAGCTAAAAAGATGCTCGGTTTTATAATCCGCATGTCTAAACCTTTCCAAAACTACAGTAGCATCATATTGCTGTACAACTCCCTAGTCAGGAGCTCTTTGGAATATGTGCCACTATATGGTCTCCCTATTACTCTAAGCACATAGATAACGTTGAGTCAGTTCAATGTCGCTTTGTTAGGTATTTATCCATAAAAAATGGTATCCGTAAAACGATTCCACAATATAGCGATAGGTTGAAACACTTTTGTATGTTAAGCTTACAGGAAAGGCGTGTTCATTCTGACTTATTAATACTGCACAAAATCATAAACGGCACTATAGATGCCCCATTAATAGGCAACTTAAACTTTAGGATAAATACACGTGTAATGCGTTATCGTCGTATATTTGATATACCTATATCTACTTTAAATACCACTTTCAATAGCCCCCTCACACGCGTGGCAAGGCTGTATAATGAAATGTTTATGTCAGTTGATAGTATTGATGTCTTTTCAATGAAATTTGCATCGTACAGACACGCCATACGAAACAATACAACTGACTCAAATTCTTAAGCACCCTCGAATTTTTTTTTTCTTGTTTTAGTTGTTTTTTCATTACTTTTAATCAATTGCTTTTTTGTGTTTAATTTTAAATTTTAACTCTAGTTTTAATACTGTTATTGGCACTTGTGTAGTCCAAACATTATAGATATCATTGTATTAAGTGTCATGCATATCTGTTATTTGTGTAGTTACATAAATATAGAATACTGAAAATGTTATTCATCATAAGAAACCATGTAATTATGCTGTTGATGTGCTTAATATAAATAAATAAATAAATAAATAAAATTTAGGCAGTATTTTAAATAAAGAAGGCACCCACTTTTTTACATTATAAGGGAGTTAAAAACTGGTTGAAATTTGTATAAAAATCTGCTGATTTTGCAGCTAGCACAGCACTAAAATCAAATGTGAGCAACAGTTAGTAAAAACTAGACACACGTACATTTTATCCCTTTGCAAGTGAAAAATTCACGAGGAATTAATTGGCTACCTATCCACAAAGCCTCTTACTAAATAATGCCAAGATATACAACTCGTATTACCTTAGTAAATAGGTAACAAATATTCGAAGAATCTGTTTACAATACAACTGGTTAGGTATTCAATTCCATGGTCAAAATAGGTACAATACAAATTAATGGCATCTCAAGTGTACGGTTTGCTGTGCTTCTAAGTTCAACTGTTAACTGAGTCTAAATCGTTTTCACGCCTATTGGTCCTTCAAGTGGGATTAAGTCAATAAGTCCCCCAGTTCATTTGTGACATAATAGCGCCGACTTAAGGAACACGCCGATCTAAACAAGTGGTGGGGGAAAGAAATAATAGTACAGCGAACGCATTACATTCGTTATTAATGTACAGACGCGAGGGTTGGCGCATAAAAATTGTGATCCAATATGAGAGGGTCGAGATTCGGCCGTAAAATATACGCCATAGTGGAGTAAATCCACTCCAAAAACAAAAAGATTATATTCGAGTAGGCCCCGTTGTTCAGATAAATATCTAGGTACAAAGAGTTACAGCTTTCTATAGGAAATATAGGCTTTTTGTAAAGCTCGTTAAATATGTCGTTTGTGACGCAAAATAATGGATACAGACGGGTTTGTACAGTGGCATAACTTTTCGCTTATATTTAAAGCCGATCCTGCGATTTAATCTCTTGTTGACAAATATTTTACACGAAAAGAGTTTTTGGCAACATTATCTTAATATATAAAATCCTTGCGTTACTTACTGACTGACAGACACGCTACAGCCAAAACTATTGGGTGCAGGAAGCTGAAATTTGGCATGTATGTTTCTTGGGGACCGTAGGGGTGCACTAAGAAGGGATTTCCCGAAATTCCCACGGGATCGGCCAAAACGGGTAAATTTAAAAAGATTGCACGCGTAGCTGCTGGCGTCCTCTAGTGTAGTATGAGGTAATTACACCACCCTATAAAGAACTTAGAATTGAAATCGATTTGAAAGAGCAGACATGCAACGCCTAGACCAGGAACAATTTTATCAGGAAACACAAATTTTTGTTTTGTTTGACATTGATGTCATAAATCTTGACGGGAAGTGGTGAAGACATTGGCCTTAGATCATTTCCGCTATTCCTACAAAAGGTATCAAAATGTTTACGACTCAAAACTGACCACAAAACTGATAAGTAACAGCATACTAACATACCAACAATATCCAAAGGCTCGCTAAGTTACAGCTAGTATAGTGTAGCGGTAGGTACATACAACTGAAGCCAACTAGCGAGCGACTACGTAGTCTCAACAACAACAATACGGCGACATCTATCGAACACAATGCGACGGAAAAACAAGGTGCTGAATCGCGCAAGCAGAGTTCGCACGCCGAGTTGTATATAATTATACGACATCTCAAATACGTCCGTCGGACTGACAGTCCACCAGGCACGATCACTCAGCCTGGTTAGAGGATCCTTCCTCTAGTTGGAGGAAAACACCACACCTTTCTTCCTCCACAATAGTATTATATAATCTATGCTTACAGTAATACTAAGGGCATTTGCAATGGCGAAATATTCTTAACATCCAGAATACAGCAAAATAATAATACCTACATACTGCGCAACCGCAAACATTGCAAAATGTTATAGATTTATAAGAAAAATAAATGCAACCACGGAATACCTTACTTAATTCTTACCGCAGAATTTCAAGCCAAAACCGCGTATATTTTAGTGTAAAATATTTTAAAGTAATAAAATGCTTACCTGAGGTCCCGCAGGGGTTTCGGCGCGGAGTCATTCGCCGTGATGACTGTGTGGAACGTGTAGTTGTTCGCGACCGGGTCGCCGTGCGAACGAATGTGCTGGTACCACGAATATGCAGAAAGAACATTACATTCATACATACATACATATCGTCACGCCTTTTATCACCGAAGGGGTAGGCAGAGGTGTATTTCTACACCCACTTTTCGCCAGATATACTTTAGTCCCACGTAATAAGAGGGGCGAGCCTATTGCCGTACCGGGCACATTTCCAGACTCCGTGCTGCTACTGAGAATTTCGTGACAGAAAAACCCAATAACACTGCCCGACCCAGGAATCGAACCCGGGACCTCCCGATCCCACGCGCACATTTATGCCGCGAGACCAACGAGGCAGTCGTATAGGGTTTGATGTCGAGTTTTCCGTCTCTACGCAAAGATGGTATTTGCATCGTGTTATCCCTTAGTCGCCTCTTACGACACTCACGGGAAGATAGGGGGTGGTAACACTTGTATTCTATGCCGTCAACCACACGGCTAGAGAACATTTAATTTAAAAAATCTGCTAGTGAACTGACATTATTCTGATTTTGGCTGTGTATGCACTAGATATTAATGTGCGAGGTAGCTAAGCTATAAAGCTTGTGAGGCTCATATGATTTCACAGTATGAAAGGAAAGGACGCCTTTCTGAAGATTTTGATGATATTTAATTGAATGTTAGTGCTTCTGAAAACCGTCCCATTGAAATTTTGTCAAGCAAGAATAGTTTTTGAGTAATTTTTAATAATACGATTTCCTTGTGTATAAAGGCACTTCCCCAGTCGTTTATTTTTTGCAAATGTGTTTGTATATATCCTCGCAACGCACCATTCAGTTGCCCCGCATATGTCTGACTATGGAGAATACGCAAGAAGCAACAGGTCAATATAAATACCCAGTAACCACAGTGGCATACGCGTAAATTGATGGAAATTGTAAAAATTGTAATGAAAATGATTCTAAAGCAAAATCAGTATTACAAACTTACAAACGGAAACTCAGTAAGGAAGTTTTTTATCTTTCGGATTATACCTCTCTCGATTCTCTGCATTGCACATTACTATTATATTTATTTTATATAACAATTTTACCCCAATAAAATAACATTACACGGGCATAAAATATAAAAAAATCACTCGACACCGGGACACAAAGTGCGCAGTGACTTAAACAAAAAGTGCGCAGTAATTATATATTTTATAAAGTACAACAAAAGCCTTTTGATTTAAAAAATGAAGCTAGTTCTTGGAATATCAGGTATACGCTCTGTTTGTCAATACCTAGCATTTATATATTAAAGTAGGTAACATATTCTGGACACGGCGGGCGGCGGCCTTCTCGACACTGTATCTTTCAAATATTTTGTTAATTTTCATGGTAACCTAATGTATATTGTGATTCAGTAACTTAATATGTACAGTGGAGGGGTCAAATTAATCCGCGTAGGGAATTGAAATAGGTTTCATTTTGGGAATATCATTTGTATTTCGTAATATATTTTACAACATAATCCCTTTCAACGTTAATAACTTTAAAATTTATAAGAGTAGACAATAGAGATATGTTCAAGTATGTGTTTGTCCATGTCTTCTCAATTAATTGTTTCTTTAGTCCAACTTACACGTAATTGTAAAATCCTACACTGTTCAGACAATATGTTCATTCTCTAACAATAATGTGCCCTTTCGCTGTATACATGTAATCAAGTAATAGCAGTCACCTAGATATGAATCTAAATATTGATCACATTTTAATTATGCTTAAAGTTGTGACACTTTATGAACTTTTGACGTTAATACATTTCTGAATCCTGAAAAGCCCAATATAATAATGAACTCGACTTTGGCTACAATGTTAGCTTAAACATGTTTTGCCGTTGTTCGTATGGCATTTCATCCTTTCATTAACTAGGTCATTTTTTGGCGTTACTAAAACAAACACATGTCGATTTCATTCACAACAGTGCGTAGCACATGTTACTATTAATTTTATGTACGTCTATTTTTACACGCCCCACTCCCCCGGCACACATTAAAACATATTAACTACTATCATAAATAGCCCTACATCCAAGCATGCTCTAATTAAACCAGAGGCATTCATAAAATGGCGTGTTCAAATAGCAACACTTCTATTTAGGACGACTTCTAGATTAATTTATATAAACACTCGACTTGGCACATAAGTGGAATAAAACCATTTGAATATTCTTGATAAGAATGTTAGTACTAGTAAAGTATAAGACAGGCGATGTATTTTGAAGTCGAGTCGCGTGCCGAGGTGGCGCCTGCGATGGTGGCCGTGTTGGCGTCTACGATTACGCGCGTGGTGGCGTTTGCGATAGCATTTGTCTTACTGGGCAGATAAGTATAATCTTTCGCGTTGTATGTTATATAAATACCTTTAGGCCCAGCCAGGTTAAAAGGTAAAATATTATTCAAGATTTTACGAAAAAGTGGCTGAAATGTAGCGCAAAGTTATGAGATTTACTATAGTGTTTTAGTCACCAGTCTCTATCTGTCTAGTAGGGCTCATAGCGAAACTTGGCTTGCCGTTCGTAACAGATTGGCAAAGTTAAGCAACGCTTGCATAGGTCACCACTTGGATGAGTGACCGTGTGTGCCATTTACATCTGAGCTTTTGCCGTGCATCGGAGGGCACGTAAAGCTGTCGGTCCCGGTTCTTATCTAAGGATAAGGATCGTTAGGCTATGTGTGATGGAGGCCTTCGGGCGGTCTGAAAACTCCGACACCAAAGTTGGCCACACACTCACACGAAAAACAAAAAAAACAGTCTCTAAGTCACAAGTGAAATGATTTATCGTTAACACGGCATGTTATGGTCGCATGATCCACCGCTGCATAGGTAGTGATCGTTCAAATATGTAGGCTTCCGATTTACCTTTTAAGATACGATTTGTCAACACTTTATAAATTACTTTAGCGTCAAACAGCCGTGGTCATTATTCAGGCTTCGATTTGGATATAAATGATGGACGAGGTCGGTCCGTTTCGCTGACGTAATATTTTCTTCATCTTATTATAATTGGTAGGCCCCTTGGATTTATGAACTTGATTCCTAGCATATGGAGCTTAGCTTCAATAGCAGAATAGTCATCAATTATATTTTAAGCTCATGGATAAATTATATGAGTCTTTCTAATATTATAGGTTAAAAAGAAAGCGTAAAATCAAAGAAATGATATGAGACAGAATCATTGCTCTAAGAATCCATCAAACCTCAAGGTCTTTGATTTTTCTACTTTATAGCGATTCTGTTGAATCAAATGTGTTTGGCAGTCAATGTTTTGTGGTCAGGTGTTCATTTTGTATCGACTTGAAGGCTGTCAAACCGTCAAAATAATTTTAGGCGTAGTAAGTATAACATAAATTTGACAACGTAATATTTGGTTATGTTGCAAAAGGTAACATTTTCCAAAAATATAATATACTTATCTGATTTCTGGTCATAGGTATTTAATTTACTTTGTTAGTCATATAAAACTATGTATTGTGTCAGGTATGTGAATTAAGTGATAGATACCTACGTATAAGTATATAATATTCAGTTGAATAGGTGGTGTTTATAAGTAAATTGAAGTAAAAATAACGCAATTATTTTTTTACTTTTTAGTGCTATTTTTCACACATTTTCCAGATTTTTGGCGGCGGTTTTTTTGTAATTTTTTTTTTATTTCCTGTTTTTTGGTGAGTTTTCCTTTCTGTACTTATCTGATTTATCGAAATTAAAGATAGGTAGACCTACTAAACGCGCTGCCCATATGAGACAGCGCCGTACCCCTTCAGTGTCCTACGGGCACGGTGTGCCCGTAAGAGAAATAGGCCGGTAGTGTCCTACGGGCATGGTGTGCCCATAAGGATTTGTGTGAACTTCACTCCGGTGTTGTGTGATTGGCTACAATAATAAAAACGTACATCGACTAGTTACAGTTAACCAACATAATACCATAAATTTTTACCATATTTCCAAGCTTGCAACCGAGAAAAATAATAAAATTGCTGATTTCGGTGTTCAGTTTTCACCGTGCCGCCATATTGCGCTGTGGCGATCAACTAAGTTGAATTTGTGATTTGTTTTTAATGTATTCTGAACGCAAACGTTAAGTGATTGTATTAGTATTATATATTAAATTATTGACAATTTAGTGAAATTATATGTTTATATATTTTTTTAGCCAGTTATAAAAACATTAACAAAAAAAGTGGTAGTAACTTTTGTGATGCAATTTTCGGGCGTTGGCCGCTAGCCGTCCTCCATATTTTAAATGATTATATGTAAGTATTTATTAATTACTTTACTAAATATAGATAAGTTTCTCACAAAGTTGTCTTAGAATCCATTGTTAATAAGACATTTCGTATTATTTTTGCTATAAATAGGTATAAATATGTTTTGTGAGTGAGAAATGTTTTCCGTCAGATCGTCAAAATGGCGCAAATTTTTCGCTGCTATGAATAAATGTAAAGTAATATCCGTGACCTGTGCTAAATTAATGTATATAACCGTCGCGTCGTCTACCCGTGTCAATATTAGTGCAGTGAGAAAGGGAATTTCGTGAATAATTTATGTGTATTTTGGAAAAATGTTTCACATGGTGTAAGAAAAAACAAAGTGACCTGCATTTATCAATTTTTTTCGACATGAAAAGGTTAAAGGTAAGCTATTTTAATATAATTCTCATATATAACTTCTAAACTGTATACGATTTAAAATTTACGTCATATAATTATATCAAACGCGAAAAAATTAAAGTTTTATAACCTAGGATCTTATAAACGTTACATCCTCAAAATGGCTGGACACTACCGGAGAAAATGCATTTTAGAGCGGGCCATGCGAGGGGTTAAATAAAACTAGCGAAGAAAGGGAGAAACGTCTATCTCAAAGTAGGGAATCTCGGTCCAAGGCCATTTCAAGAGAAAGTAGTAAACTGCGTGAAAAAAGGTTATCACAAATGCGGGCTTACAGTGAAAACATATTAAATCGTGAAAACACTGAAGAACGTACTCACCGTCTCAGTTTGATCCACGAACGTTTATCAAATGAGACGGAGGAGCAACGTGCTCACCATCTCAATTTGATACAGGAACGTCTATCTAACGAGACGGAGGAGCAACGTGCTCACCGTCTCAATTTTATTCACGCACGCCTATCCAATGAGACGGAGGAGCAACGTCATCATCGTCTTGGCTTGATCCACGATCGCTTATCAAACGAAACGCCCGAAGATCGTTCAACTTCACGTAATGATGAACGACTTCATGTAATGAGACAAGCCAGTCAGCTTCGAAGAAATATAGCGAGTGAGGAAGCTTTTCAAACGGCAATTAATGTTTTTGCTGATGTTTTATGCGCTGTTGGTAAAAGAACTATTTACCCAAAACAGCGTTTCAATTTACAAACATAGGTATGTGTATAGTACACTTTTGCCGGAAGAATTAGTTGCTTTAAGTACAATATGTACGTGCTCCCGCTGTTATAATAATATCAGAACGAGAAAAATGCCACCAACTGCATATTGGAATAAAATGATGCCCGCAGAAATACCGCCTGAATCAGCCAACCTGACGAATGTTGAAGAACGGTTTTTATGTCGTATAGTACCATTCTCAAAAATTTTTAAATTTAACAACTGCTTTAGACAACATTGGTGTAAGGGGCAGGTAATTTTATTTGCAAAGGATGTTGTAGAAATTGCTGAGCAGTTACCACTGACACCAAACCAAGCTGGTTTAGTTTTTGTTGTAGAAAGTTTCGAAAATCTTTCATACTGTAAAGAATTTGTCGTAGACATGCAAAAATGAAACCAAGCTTTAACCTGGTTAATTTACGGCTTCTAAGGGTCATAGCGTGATGTTACCATATAGCCTTCTGGCATAACTGACTGACTGACTGCCTCGTTGGTCTCGCGGCATAAATGTGCGCGTGGGATCGGGAGGTCCCGGGCTTGATTCCCGGTCGGGCAAAGTGTTATTGGGTTTTTCCGTTAGGAAATTCTCAGTAGCAGCACGGAGTCTGGTAATGTGCCCGGTACGGCAATAGACTCGCCCCCTATTACGTGGGATCTAAAAAAATCCTGGAAAAATGTGGGTGTAATATTACACCTCTGCCTACCCCTTCGGGGATATAGGCGTGATTCTATATAAAAAAAATATACTATTAGTTATTCTGTGATTTATAATCAAAGGTATGATATGTATAAGCTCAGTTGGCGGACTTTCCATATAAAAATTCAACCCCTATTTCCAAAAACGCGTAAATACATGATCACGTATTTCTAATCAGAAGCTAGTATATGAAATTTAACTTCGCATAAAAACTATCAACCCCCTTTTTCACCCTTTTAAACGGTAGATTTTAGAAATCGCTAAAACACGCACCTTTTTGTTTTATTTCTAACCAGAAGTTTGCACACAAAATAACACGCTATTTTTTTTTAAATGACGGACCTCCCATACAAACTTTCTACCCCTATATCACATCATCATCTTAGTTGTTAGATTTGAAAAAAGTCTAAATTGCGTGTTTACTTTTTCTAACCAAAAATATGTAAGTATAAAAATCCTTCCTGTGGGTGCTTACGTCATAAAATGCATCGACTGTCAAAATTTTAAGTCTCAAGCCCGAGTCTGAATCAGTCAGCCCAAGTCAAAAAAAAAAAGATTTACTCTCCAACCTTTCTTCCTCCCGGTTTCATCAACACCTGATATTCGACGACGAGCGACTATTCTAGTGTCTACTGATGAAAAGTCACCGCAAATGCTTAATTTGTTTACTTGGATGACATAGTTAGGGTTCCGTACCTCAAAAGGTAAAAAAAGGAACCCTTATAAGATCACTTTCTTGTCCGTCTGTCTGTCTGTCTGTCTGTCTGTCTGTCTGTCTGTCTGTCCGTGTGTCACCACCGATTTTCTCAGGAACGGGTGGACCTAGCAAATTGAAATTTATACCAGATACTGAGGTCTGTGGTTCCTATTAGTTGTATAAAAATTAGGGTCCTGGGTCAACCCGATAAAAAGATATGGTCAAAATTAGATTTTTGCGAAAACTTGTAAGTACCAAAATTAACCTTAATTTTCAACTTTTTTTAATTTTCGGAATTTTTCCTTTACTTGTGCTGTAAGACCTTGGTTTTGACCAAAATTGACAATTCTAGGTCAACCGTAAGTACCCTATAGGTTTTGGGTCGAAAACCTATATGGTAGTTCCCGTTGAACTAGAATCACGAAATTTGGCCAAAAGCAGGGTCTTACAGCACAAATAAAGGAAAAATTACAAAAATTTCAAAATGTTGAAAATTAAGGTTAATTTTGGTACTTACAAGTTTTCGCAAAAACCTAATTTTGACCATATCTCCTATGTACCTCTACAAAAAAAAAAGTGGAAAATTTAAGGGTGTCCCCATACATACATAGTAGACTCCATTTAAGATAGTAGGTACTCTTTGTATGAGCGCTCGTACAGAGAGAGTTAAAGCGCCCCTTATGGAGAGAAGCGATAGATAGAGACCGCTAGGGGGCGCATTTAGAAAATGTATGGATATTGTTCCTGTCATCTAGGCTATCGTCCACCGTGACGATCGAGAGCAAACTTGTACTAGAACCTCAGATTTGGAGGACTAGCGTAATTAGCATCAACCTCAAATAAGGTAAAATGCGTACGGAACCCTCGGTGCGCGAGTCAGACTCGCACTTGCCCGAATTTTTTTTTTTGAGTAATAAACTCAAAAACTATGTCAACTATGAAACTATTGGAGTGATTTTGATAAAATGTATATGGGGCTCACCTGAAAGTATATCCATTCAAACAAAAAAAGAATTTTGGAAATCGGTCGATAAATAACGGAGTTATGAGGTAACAAACATAAAAAAAAAATACAGCCGAATTGAGAACCTCCTCCTCTTTTTTGGAGTCGGTTAAAAATGTTAGTTGCTCATCGTATTACGTGATTTGACCATCTAGGCATAATAGCATTTATATAGCTTTAAGACTTTTACTTAAAGCTATTATATAGCTTTAAGACCGAGTAAAAGGAATATTAAATAAGAACAAGAAAAGTCATTTTATCTTATGTCAAGTAGTTGCGTGTTCAAATTGTTCTGATAACAAAGTTAACTTGGTACCGTAGTGAATAAGTGCTCTAGGAATACTCAAATTTTAACAAACTGAACTTTTTAAGAACTGTATGTATATTTTTAATATGAATTGAAAATTAATAAATTTTTATTATTAACATTTATTATTTAATTAAGATCGATTATATTGCGCGCCTTTATCTAGATGACGGTGATAGAAATAAGTGAGATAGCAAAAGTGCTCAAAAATAATTGACATAATTGGTAAATATTTTGTTGATATACGATAGCAATATTTGACTGTTTAATGCGTTATTACGATATTTTAGGCTATTAAAACGCCGTAATGGATTTTAAGAAGCGTCTCCTGCTATTTATGAATTACAATTTATTTTACTAAGTATACTTTGCGACTCGTTTTCACTTAGATGAGTAGGAGAACATTAACACGTACTTACACAAATGCTTTTTGCGTGCGCACTAACTCTGTAATTCATATAACCATCAGTTCACGAGGGGGTCGTAGAAGAGCTTCGCGAAAATGTATAGGGGCGAAATGTTGGAGAATTAAAATCATAAATCTGGTTGATTAGTTACAAGATAGCGTCTGCTACTGACTCGGTGTTTTATGATCAACAGCGGATATTAACTACGCGCGGTTTCACTAATGTTAACGTTCATACATTTTAGTTGAAAATGCTTTGATTATGAACAATTATTAATATAGGTAGATAGATTGTCATATACATAATACAAAATGTTTGTGAGGTGTCGATGTCGATCACTTAATTTTTAAGCAGAAGTTACAGATGTTTAAACTAAAAGTCACATTTCACAAAAAGCCTTCGACGCCGGTTGTTTCGATATTTATATGACAGGCGATATGCCGCGTTAGTGTGCTCCACAGACCAGGTTCTGTGGCATGCTCAAATATTTTGACATCGTGTCAATAAACTATATTTATTCCATTCTGTTCCCGTCAAATAGTAGTTGTCTTTTAGGAAGAGTGATTTTATGCGATTCTGTTGGGATAAAAAGTGCAGATTTGTATTCGATTTAAATAGGAGCATCTAGTAGGGCTATGGTACTAAGTAAAGAGCGTATTTTTATTTTAGCAGTGTATAATTATAAACAATAACTTTCAATTATACTGAGTCGGAAAGTAAATTGTTTATATAAGAAATAGTGACAGACTGCTGTAGATATAAATTAATTTAAACAATTCTTGCGTTACTGGCAGACTGACAGCCAACGCACAGCCGAAACTGTAGGGCGCAAGAAGCTGAAATTTGGCATGTATCATCCTTGGGGACCGTAAGCGTGCACCAAGAAGGGATCAATTTACCGAAATTCCCATGAGATCGGTTGAAAAGGTTTTAAATTAAAACAGCCAGTTTTTTTGGTTTCCGGTTGTCTACTGAGCAACATCGCGTTCGTTAGCTCCCGACAATTTAATTGATTTTCGTTGTTAAAAGTGCGCAACCAAAGTGAAAAGTGTATTTGACTTGGAGATAAACATCTAGTGTTATAAAATAATAGTGAATCTCTTAAGAATAGTGACTATTTTTGCCAAATATTGTGAAAAAACCAGTGCTTGACAGTTGCAAAAATATTTTTTATAAACATACCCACATCCTTAAAAATAAAATCGAATGATTTGATTGATAGTGAAGTGTCAAGTCGTAGTCATAGGAAGTGAACTGGGTTGCCATAGCCAATATAGGGTTGTCATACTAATACGAATTATCAGCCGATTTGAAAAATACCTAATATGGATAAATGTTTTAAATGTAATACTGAACCTGAAGAGAAAAGTGTTAAGATAAAATGCAAAGGCTGCAAACGTTTGATAAGCGCCAAATGTAGCTGTCTTACGGCGACGGAAATACGTGTATTCGGACTACAAAACCCAAAATTATCGTACCTTTGTGATGACTGTGAGACAGGTCTGAGGCAAGTTCCTGAGCTACGTAGGCTTGTTACTGAACTCCAACAGCAGGTACAAGAGTTGAAATCATCCCAAGCATGTGCGGTAAATCTGGATGCTGTTATCGGTGAAATGGAGGACCGGCATAAGCGTAGTCGTAACGTGATTATTCATGGTATACCGGAGTCGCAAGCATCCACCGCCGAGGAGAGGAAGACAGATGATACCAACTATGTTAACCAATCGTTCAGCCACTTGTCCATTTCTAAACCGGAGATAGTTAATATATTTCGTCTAGGTAAGCGCAACCAAACTGGCAACTCAAAACCACGCCCTATGAAATTAGTGCTTGCAAATAAATATATTGCTACCAGTGTATTGAAAAACAAAAGTAAGTTACCCAAACCAATCAGAATTTACTCAGATATAACACCGTACCAGCGAGACCAACTGAAGAAGTTGCGGGATGAGTTAGCCGCCAGGATTGAAAAAGGTGAGCAAGATCTTACGATTAAATATGTAAATGGAGTACCTAAAATAGTTACTCATACTACTACAAAAAACTAAAACCGCGACGCTTAACTGAACTCCTTATATTGTACACGAACCTGGCATCCATAACGGCAAATTTCGATTTATTCCTCAATGAAGTAAGAACATTCAGACCTACATTTATTTTATTAACTGAAACACATCTACACAGCGAAATAAGTGACAGTATTATAAATATACCTGGATATGTTATTTATAGGCATGATAGATACGCTAGGAAAGGAGGTGGTGTCTTAATATATGTCGCCCCTGAAATCAACGATATGCCTATAATTGCTAGGGTAAACCACTTAGGCCAGGACTCCCTGTTGGAAACATTGTGGCTTGATATTGAATTCCGAGAATTGAAATTCACTTTAGCTTGTATCTACCGTCCACCATCTCATATACTGCAGGAATCAGATAAAATTCTCTTTGATATGATTGAAAAAGCAGCTGCAGAAAAGACAGTATTGATTTTTGGAGACTTTAATTTACCCAACATAAAATGGTCACATAACCAAGTTACTAATAATGATAAAGTTTGTGAGTTATTTATGAATATGTATGCTAATAGTAGTATGAGACAATTGGTTACACAGGTTACTAGAACAAGGAATAATGAAGAGTCACTATTGGATCTCATTCTATGTAATGATGACACTTTGATAAGTGACGTTGCATATCATCCCCCAATAGGCAAAAGTGATCATTTGGTTCTTACTGCTACAATACAAATAACTGATTTTAGTGATGTCAAAGCTACTAAAGAATTACAATATGATTTCTTTAATGCCAACTATGATGTGATTAACACATATTTGTCAGAAAATTTCAATATTAACGGTAGTTCATCTAATGAGGTGTGGTTTGATTTCAAAAACCAGATACATTTAATACAGGAAAAGTACGTAAATAGAAAATATAGCAATAGAAATAAACGAGTCCAGAAACCATGGATAAATAAAGAAATAATTGATTTAACTAAGGAAAAGAAAAGATTGTGGAGTGTTTACAGAATAGACAAAAATAGTAGGTCATATAATGATTACAGGACCATTAATAACAAAATTGTTCAACTAAGCAGATCTAGAAGAACACACTTCGAGGCAAATATCATTAATTCGGGCGCGAAATCATTCTACGCATATGTTAGAAAACAACTTAATTGCAAGGTCGGCATCCCTACAGTATTGAAAAACACCTGTGATGAGTTAATTGTAGAACAGAAAGAAATAGCTGAACTATTTGCAGATCAATTTGAAACAAGCTATATCAGGGAACCTCATGGCCCTCTACCAAATATTAATATGCCCAGAATTGAAAATTCTTTCAGCGATGTTACCATCACAGCCGAGCTAGTTCATAAGACACTTCTGACATTCAAAGACACAACAGCTACAGGTCCTGATGAGATACCATCCATTCTGCTAAAAAAGTGTTCATCTACAGTTGCTGACAACATTGCAAAGATTATGAATATATCCTTGGAAACTGGGCTCTTGTCTGACGATTGGAAGAATGCTACTGTAGTACCGATTTATAAAAAAGGGAACAAGCTATTACCAGCAAATTACAGACCTATAAGTCTAACGAGTGTGTTGTGTAAATGTATGGAAAAAATTATAGCTGAAAAACTTAGATTGTTTTTAAAGCAGGAACACATTATACAGGATGAACAGCATGGTTTTGTTCCAAGACGTTCAGTTACCATAAATCTTCTTATGTGTGTCAATGAATGGGTGAAAAATCATGACAAGGGGCAACCCACAGACGTGATCTATCTTGATTATGAGAAAGCTTTCGATCGTGTCCCATTACGGCGCCTTATACATAAACTAGAGCATTTTGGTATACGAGGAAAGATATTGGCCTGGATTAGTGACTTCTTATCTCAAAGAAAATTCTCTGTACGTGTTGGAAATACGTTATCTACAGCGCATCCGGTATGGAGCGGCGTGCCGCAGGGTTCTGTGCTCGGGCCATTGATTTTTATACTGTACCTGACTGACCTGAACAGCAAATTACATCTACCGCTTTCATTGTTTGCTGATGATACAAGTTTTTTGGTAATCCATGTGTACAATCACAAGAAATTCAGAATGACTTGAATGCCATCCTTGAATGGACCAAGCAATGGCTGTTATCGCTTAATTCTGCCAAGTGTACTGTCTTGCACATAGGTAGGACAAATCCTTGTGTACCGTACTACCTAGGACAGCATCAATTGACACCAGTAAGTACGCAGACAGATTTGGGCGTCACAATAAGCAAAGATTTGAAATGGGAAACCCATATTGTGAAAAGAGCTAACTCCATGTTGTAGCTAATAAGAAAAGCGTTCAGATGTCTCAATCCCAAAACATTTTGTGTGCTCTATAAAACTTATATAAGACCTCTCCTCGAGTATGCATATGTTGTGTGGGACCCTTATTTTAAGAAAGACGTGATTCTATTAGAAAATGTACAGAGAAGAGCTACCAAAATGGTCCACCAACTAAAAAACAAAACCTATGATCAGCGTTTAAAGGAACTTGGCCTCATGACTCTTGAGAACCGCAGACAGAGAGGAAGTCTCATCGAGACGTATAAGATACTGAATGGCTACTATGATGATGACTGGATTAAAGAACTGTATGTAGCAAATGAAAATAAACATCTCAGAGGACACCCGTTAAAGTTACGCCAGACTCAGTCGAAACTCAACCCTTTGAAACACTTTCTACCTAACCGTGTTGTCAAGGAGTGGAACAAGCTCCCAGAAAATGTTGTTATGGCACCCACATTGAACACTTTTAAGAATAGACTCGACAAAATCTCCAAGTCTCAAGACACACACGCATCAGCTTAATAAGCTGCTAGTGTGGTTCAAATATAATAATAATAATAATAATGTGCGGGCGTGCCTGCGGGCATCCTGTAGTTTATTTATTTATTTTTTTATTTATAGTCTCACGCCTGTATCCCCGAAGGGGTAGGCAGAGATGTAAATATTACACCCACATTTCGCCATAAATTTTTAGGTCCCACGTAATAGTATCCTCTAGTACTTTTATAAAATAGGTTTTGCGGTAAAGGCACTGACTTGTCCTTACCGTAGGTACCGTAGTAGCTCAGTTCAATATACACACATCAACAAAGTCTAGGGATATCTTAATCCTAAATTATTTACGAGTTTATATTTTAGAACCTTGTTAGTTTCCACAAAAAGTTTATATACAGATTAAAACCTCTTTTATTCTATTTTCAAAATTTGAAGATGGAAAGAAAAAAAACAAAATAATAAACAAAATATGGCGGCAAATTTTCTAGTAATTCGTTACATTAAAGAAAGTTAAAACTGTTTTATTATAATTATTAATGAAAAGGGTTTTTAATTGTTTTTCTTTTTTAATTTAACGTGACGTACGAACTTTAAAAGTCATGTCACGTCGTCATTTGAGTCGAGATGAAATGTTACGAGCCGTGGGCATGTTAGAAAATGGTGCAATTCAACGCGTCGTTGCTGAGGCCCTACATACCAGTCAAAATGTGATATCAAGGTTGTGGTCACGTTATCGCAGTACTGGAGATGTGGCCGAACAGCACACAGGTAGATATCGTGTTACTACGCAGAGACAGGATCGATTTCTCCAAATGACCGCCAGAAGACAACCCAATATCACAGCGCTGCAACTAGTGCAAAGGCTCCAGGAGGACCACCAGCTGCTGGTAAGCGACCAAACCGTGCGAAGAAGGTTACATGAAGTTGATCTTCATGCTCGAAGACCATTGCGTGTTCCAGCATTGCGACGTGGCAATCGCGGTCGGCGGCTTTCGTGGGCTCGGGAGCATTTACCATGGAGTGACGAACAATGGTCTTTGGTGCTGTTCACCGATGAGTCCCGGTTTGGGTTTCACCCGGATTCACGAAGAACACGCGTTTGGAGAGCTCCAGGGAGAGTTAGCCGTCTACGGCACCCTCAGGAGGTCCACCCATACCAAGGCGGGACAATCATGGTGTGGGCAGGAATTCGTCTTAGTGGACGAACCCAACTCGTTTGGATCCAAGGCAGCATGACTGCACAAAAATACCACGAGGAGGTAGTAGAGCCCGTTATTGTCCCACACAGAACTCAAATAGGCCATGAATTTCTACTCATGCACGATAATGCTCCTTGCCATACGGCGCGGCTGGTATCGACCGCTCTCCGAGAGCACGATATTCAAGTTTTGGATTGGCCTGCACAGTCGCCCGACTTAAATCCTATCGAGCATGCCTGGGACATGTTACAACGAAAAGCTTTGAGAGATTTTCCACCAAATTTGACGACTGAACAACAACTTTACGAACACTTGCAAAGGACATGGGACCTCATACCGCAGCAAGACATTGACAATTTAATTTTAAGTATTAACAATCGATGTCGATGTGTAATCAATGTAAGAGGTGGCAACACTGATTATTAATGATTAGATTTTACAAGATTTTTTCCATTTTTATTAAAATTAATAATTTTTTAAGAAGAAATGTTTGTTGTTATCATACTTATTTTCCATGATGATTAAAAAAATTAATTTTTTTATTTAAAACAAAAAAAAAACACGAAATGTTTTTTATTTTTATTAAAGACCTTAAAATAATCTATGATTCTTCTATTTACTGTATCAGAAAATTCTTCATAGATTTTTAGATATTTGATGAAATATAAAATATCCCTAGACTTTGTTGATGTGTGTACTTTTTACCTGTACTTAATAAGAAAAAGTAAGTGCTTACCTTTGAGACGGTGATATGAGTATGGCTATGATTTTCGAGTTGGGTACTAGAGCGTGCGCTCGCCGCGGCACGAGGTCTCCGTCGAAGTACGTCTCAGACTTCTCGAACGTTATCTGACGTTGTTGCTCATGTTCGGAGGGAAGAAATTCAGGTACCTTTAGGACAAAAAGAGTATTTTTAATTAAGCTTTCGGACAGTGCCAATTGTTGGGTTATGAACAGAAACGAGCCAGGATTGTAGTAACAATAGTTTATTTCTTGTAAGCAGATTTTAATGGCACACGAATACATATCAGAGCGAGCTTCATTACAAAAAGGAAAGAGTAAGTACCAGCGTTGTACGGAAGCGGAAACAATACTAGAGTATAAACATCAAGTCTATGACTGGCAACCTCACATAGTCGAGTTGTACACTAGTTAATTTACAATATGTTTGGTTTATATAAAACTAATACTTTCTAACACCTGCCCTTAAACTAAACTGGTTTTAAACCAATGCATATGCAATGCATCCAAATACTTTTAAATTAGATAAATCAACTTTGTTACCTGACCATTTTTCCTCAGGTGTTGTGCCTTTCACTGCTTTACTAGGTGACTTATTTTTAATGTAGATTGCTGTGTTTACCGCCTCTGCCCAGAACTTTTTGTTCATTCCAGCGTCCTGCAACATGCATCGTGCTGCCTCCATAATAGTGCGATTGGCCCTCTCTGCTAAACCATTTTGTTGTGGTGTGTAAGGCACAGTCGTCTGATGCTGGATTCCATGTTGCATCAAGAACTCCTGAAACTGTTTGTTAACACATTCACGACCATTGTCTGTTCTGATGGCTTTTATTTTCTAATCCGTCTGATTTTCTACAAGACTCTTGAAAATCTTAAATTTTGATAACACATCATCTTTACTTTTAATAAAGTACCCAAAAGTCATTCTTGTGTAGTCGTCGATAAATGTCAATAGATATTTAGCACCACTAAATGAGGTAACTGACATAAGTCTACACAGATCCGAGTGTATGAGACCTAGCTTCTCAGTAGCTCTATTATAAGATCTTTTTGGAAAAGGTAATCTACATTGTTTTCCCTCAATGCATGCTACACAGGGAACAAGTTTATTATTAGTACAATCAATGCCATTGGCCATAACTTTTTTTAGTAACTCCATGCTTCGTCTGTTCAGATGTCCGAGTCGGCGATGCCATAAGCTTTGTGATGGATTCGACTTACTCAAATTTGCAGCTTCTGCTCATTCATTGCCCAAAGATTTTACCTCCGGCTCATCCAAAGCCAGCGATTGACTCGCCGCAGCAAGCTCGCAATTGTTTGTTGATGTTTGACACTCAGTGTCTAGTCGATAGACACCAAACCTTTGTAGCACTTGCTATTATTGTCTCATCATGGTAAATATTGCACTCTAGGTCATCAAACTTCACCACAAGTCCTTTTGCTACCATACTGCTTACAGACAGTAAATTAGTTGATAAACCTGGGACAAAAATAACCTCACTTATTTTTGTACACACATTTTTACCTTTTAACATTAATTCTACATTACCATGTCCTTTACTACACATTTCCTGATCGTTCGCAACCGTAATTGAACGTCTAGAGTCCATAACATAATTCAGCAATAAGTTCTTGTTATTAGTCATATGACAGGTTGCACCAGAGTCAACATACCACGCATTAGAGTTAATGTCTACTGCCAATGCTGTCAATAAGGCGCCGTTCCATGCCTTATCCTTTTTATCACTCTTCTGTGTACTTTTAATTTGTTTAGTTGGACAATTTTTTGCAAAATGACCTGACACTTAATCACTGACTTAGTCTTTGTAGAATTTTTGCTTACACTTTTGCTTGTTTTCAACGCGCTTTCATCACACCGGTCATAATCTCTGCGTAAATTCTCTTGTAATAGTTTGCTTTTTACAGTTTCACAGCAAAGTTTGATATTTGAGTTCTCCAACGCCATAATAAGAGGATCATAGTCAGCAGGCAAACCACTCATCATTATTACCGATAAGAAATTGTCATCCAAAGGAGCACTTATGTCCCGTAATTGTTGATCAATATCACTGATCTTAAAGAGATAAGTTTCCATATTGCTAAACTGTTCCAATTTCAATCCAAACAAGGCTCTCAGTAACCCGAGCCGTCTGCACAGCCCCCTATCTTCATAGGCTATTTTGAAATTAGTCCAAGCTTCATATCAAGTCTGTGCGTTTCTTACATGAGAAAACGATGTTGGTTGTACCATCAGACATATTTTAGCAAGGGCTTTTTGCTGCTTACGCGCATCTGTGACCTTGGGCGTTCCCGCGCTCGCCTCTTCAATGCAATCCCACAAGTCCTCATGTATCAAATACATACGCATCGATAATTTCCAATTCCCGTAATTAGAAATTCCACTGAGCTTCTCAAAATTTACAGTACTTCCGGCACTTGTAGGCAATGTTCCGACACGTGGTGCATCGTCGCGATCGGCGGCCATTTCATTGTCCGGCATCTCAATCCTGATGATACGATATTTGCAAAAAAAATATTTATCGCGTATCGTGGGCCCATAACCTGTTGGGTTATGAACAGAAACGAGCCAGGATTGTAGTTACAATAGTTTATTTCTTGTAAGCAATTTTAATGACACACGAATACATATCAGAGCGAGCTTCATTACAAAAAGGAAAGAGTAAGTACAAGCGTTGTACGGAAGCGGAAACAATACTAGAGTATAAACATCAAGTCTATGACTGGCTACCTCATATAGTCGAGTTATACACTAGTTAATTTACAATCTGTTTGGTTTATATAAAACTAATACTTTCTAACACCAATCTTTAGGTTGTTGTATTTTCTGAGTATTCGAGTGTAAGTAGTGGCGAGTGTCGAAAGTCTTATTTTTATGTAATCATGCTAGTTTAAAAGCGTAAAGTTCTTTCAAAATGACGACCCATATTAGTAATTTTATACATATTTTACTAGTCGACAAATTTTATTGTTTAGTAAGAAGAATTATGTGGTCGTTTTACCATGAAAGTTGTCGGGAGTTTTGCGAACAGGTAACTAAATAGATTAGCATTTTCCGAATTCCAAATTTTTTTTTCGTCCAACTTTGCAATCTAAAACTATCGATCATAAAAAATCAAAAAGTATGTTAGCCATAAATTGCAGTCAATTTTCTCTAGTCTAATTTATGTAGTATATAAATGTGTATCGTATAAAAATCGGAAAGGACATATTGTGATAAACTGCTGTTAGGCGCCATTTGCCTAATATGGTGAAGTGAGCGGCAAAGATCCGAGATGGCAAAGTCGAAATTCGGCGAAAACACATCGTTATCCACAAAATTACATTTTTTTTTAACTGAACCTTTACTTTCCGAACGAAACTTTAGCATTTGTCCTAGGGGATAATCGAATCCACGACCATCGGCATAACAATCAGAGACAAACAATCTTTATCCTCAGCATACCAATATGAAATACCAAGTCCCGCTACGGCTAGTCATCAAAACATTAAATGTACATAATCAGAACACAGTCTATGCATAGATAAGTCTCAGGCACAGATAAAACATCTCAGTTAATAGACCACGTGCGCCTAACAAGGTTACCTACGTGTGTGGTATGAGCCCGCCACGATCTAGCTTCTACATTTGCAATACATGAGTTTTCTGCCACTCTCTACTTAGGCATGATCTCAGGGACAAGAGGCGAATTAAAATGTGGATGTTGTTGACTTATGTAGCAGGTGCACATTCATTATTGTACAGGTGTCTATGCTAATGCGTATACTAGCAACATCGCAATTTTCAAATACGTAGCTCGTAATTTGTTCTCCCAAGTGACAATGTAGTACACTCGGTTTTCAATCTAGATAACTTCAGACAAATGTCGTCAAACTATAACATAAAGTACTACGAACGGCTACGCTAGTCGTTCGAAACTTAAAACATGACAAAGGGAACACGAACATTTCTCAAAAACCCCGCCATTATATTCACATTAGAAGCATTCGCTGAAAGCATTAAAGTAGTCTGTGGACGATTTTTCTAAGTCCGCTTGTAGAGAGCGCGAGCGTTCAAATTCATCTTCACGGAAGTTATCCCGACGCTCAGTGCTCCGCTGGCATGTTTCAAAGCCCTGAAACCCGCACTACCACTACATAATAAAATTAGATTACGCATGAGTTATTCAGTTATTGTTGACAAAGCTTTCCGTATTAAGTATTAAGTTTAAAGAAGGCTTTGAAATATTAAACTCAACATTATTATAAGAACACTGTTTTTATAACCGTTAAAAGTTTCAACTTATTTTTTTTACGGTTTAAGGATAAACACTGGCAGTTTACAAAAGTAAGCTATCTAATAAGCGCATAAAAGAGCATCGTAGGGTATGCCGTAGGATTAAAAAGGTAAATGTTTAATCAATTTTAATGTGAACACTTCCTTTATTACATCTTGAATTTCAACGTTATCGTGTTGAGGAAAGAGACCTTTTCTCGGGAGGCTAAAATCACGAAAATAAAACTGTACAATAACATTGTGAAGTAAAAAGCGTATTGGATAAAGATCGAGAGCTCCGGTATTTGCAGTACGATGTTGCAGTCGGTTTACTGCCGTCTGCCGTTCGATCACGATTACTGCCTTCAAAGGCATAAACTACTGTTTACAGATGTAGCACAACAAAGTCGCAACTAGTCGGAAACGTATACTGCAAAAGCGTTAATAAAACCCCACATAACATGCTTGAATTTTATTAAAATTTAATGCTTAATGATTTTGCGAACGGTACACGGGCACTATGCGGCTATATTGGGCGCTCGGATAACGAACATAATAAAATTGGCACTACAGCAGGTATGTCTTACGAACCAAACTTTTCATATTGTCACTATTTATTCCACAGATTAGTTCGAGGTCGTGCGGTGATTATAAATAATTACGTGAACGTTATTAATATATACGCCGGAATTCACCGCTGAGTTGTAGGTATATTAACTTAAATGAACTTAATTTAATACTTTAATGTAATGAGTTGTTACATGTCACGCCACTTAAAATATACGTGGGCTCTGTAACTGTTAGGTACGGCATACTTAAACAGGTAAGTTATATAATACAAGTTGACAAAATGAAAAACACGTACAAAGAATAAAGTAAATAGTATAATTAACCGAGCACTACAGATACGTATCTTGTTTTTAAATGTATTTTCCTGAAAAACTTTTTGGTTATGCAAATAGAACGCAAAAGTGAAATTCGTCGCGGGTAATTTGTTCCACTTTACGATGATGTAGTATTATGTGGCTAATGTACTCTTCAAATTAAATTGTTTGTGAAAATTCAGGTCAGAAGGGAACGCGCCTTACACTGAACATTGCTGAGCTCGCGGTTTCATGCGCATGAAATTTCGTCTACTCTTGAATGATGAATTAAAAATATGCGAATATACAAAATTGCAATTGCAATTGCAAAATATGTTGGGTGGTTTGGCTGTGGCTTTCACTACAAGAAGTGGACATGGCATTTCTAATTTATTTCATCTAATTCTATGTTAGTAAACTTACGGATCATAAGCATACTTCACTGGTTCGCTGACACAAATACTAGTTTATAACGGGACTGATCCTGATTTTCGGTATCACGTCATATAAAAAGTTATTAGCTTATTGAGAGAACCTAACTCAATAATGGCACACAATAGTCTCGGCGTGTAATATGTGGGCGCTAAAAACATGGCGCGTTACGCCTACCGACAGCGTGGGTGGTATATATATATGAATTAATACAGTTCCACCGAGTAGATATTTGTATAAAGTAAAGTTATAGGGAGAGGTTATTATATATTCATTTCTTTAAAAGTTTACTGGCGTATGACCTTAAAAGAGACTAAATTAATGTAATTTAGTCTGCTGGCTGGACGCGTAGTAAATTAGAGAATTCAAACAAGACTAAAACGTTAAAGATATAAATGCAAAGCAAAATATTCAATGATCACAATCATCTAGTCGCACAAAACATATGCAGGCTAAAGATAGATGTCATGTGCACGCCGCGTCAACGTCAGTCAAACGTTAGAGGAAATCTCGGGCTTGATAAAAGCGTAGCAGAATAATTTCCAATAGAGTTCGCCAATCCATATACTAAAAGATGTATACTTTAAAAAAGCCTATAACCCGACTACGTAAAAAAGGGTCTAAAAAGGACGAAACAAGAAAAAGCTCATTCGGATATAAATCCAGAAAAGTATAAGTAGGTACAGAAATGCTCAAGCTAGAGCCATAGTCGCACCTAGTGCATAGCTAATGTGGGTGCCAGGAAAACTTACCTGCATAAAACAAACGCTGCATTAAATAAGTGCGATCACGGCTCTATATTGCCGTGTGGTTGACGGCATACAATACAAGTGTCACCACCCCCTATCTTACCGTGGGTGTCGTAAGAGGCGACTAAGGGATAACACGTTGCAAATACCATCTTTGCGTAGAGACGGAAAACTCGACATCAAACCCTATACGACTGCCTCGTTGGTCTCGCGGCATAAATGTGCGCGTGGGATCGGGAGGTCTCGGGTTCGATTCCTGGGTCGGGCGGTGTTATTGGGTTTTTCTGTCACGAAATTCTCAGTAGCAGCACGGAGTTTGGAAATGTGCCCGGTACGGCAATAGGCTCGCCCCTTATTACGTGGGACTAAAGTATGTATATCTGGCGAGAAGTAGGTGTAGAAATACACCTCTGCCTACCCCTTCGGGGATAAAAAGGCGTGACGTTATGTATGTATGTATGTATGTATGAGCTTTTTCTTGTTTCGTCCTTTTTAGACCCCTTTTTGACTACGTAATAAAGGGTTATAGTTTTAAACTTATTTTTTTATTTAATCCTTTTCCGTATCCCGATGGGGCATGTAAACTAACCGTGCAATATTTACATTGTCACATTTTGAGAAAAAAAGAAAAATAGGTCCCTAAGTCAAAGCGACTGAATTATAAGTACAGCCGCGTTTTAAACTTATATTTTGACTCAAGCAGTATAATATATGTACATATTTGTAATGTGCTCACCAATAACCTTAATAAAAAGAACCCTGGCAAACTTCTTGTGCCATCACAAAGACTACATTTACATAGTAGAAATGCATATTGTATGGCAATTAAAATCTATAATAAATTACCACCTGACCTAAGACTGCTACCAATTAGTAAGTTTGAAACGATAATATTTTCTTGACTCCTAGACAAATGCTTCTATTCTGTAAATGAATTCATAAATTATAAAATTTGACATTGGTAGAGAATTAGTATACCGAAATGTTACACAATGCAATTTTATGTAAATTAAAACATTTCGGATAAAATATTGACATTTTAATTATTATACTGACTTGTAGGTATTTGTTGCAATTTGAATTTAATTTACTTTCATTTTTGATTGAATTTTATTGTATTAGTTATTAATTACTTATGCGATTTTTAATATGACGTCATGAATTGTGTATTTGTTTATTATAGTTTGCATGGGTCATTTAAATAATTCTACACCAGTAATGGTAGTGTTTGTGATGCTCATAACATACATACGTAACACCATAATGTACCATATACTAAGAAATAAATGATATTATGATTATTATTATACCTTTGTTTTGATACCAAACACGTAATGATTATCTCAGTTCATTTTTTTGAGGATGGTATCTGAGGTATTAATTCCGTAATAGAAAATTTAGATACAATTTATATAGCCTTTGTCACACGCGCTATTATTACAAATCTTTTGACACCCAATTCATTAAAATCGGTTCAGTAGTTTAGGCGCTACGGTGGAAAACACAAACATACATACTTATATACATACAAACATACATAAATAGACTGCCAAAAACACTACCCTTCCTTTTGGCTTCGCCGTAGTCTGGTAATAAATATAATGTATGTACTTACCAATCCAATTCTTTGAGGTAGTTGTTGTTATTGTAGAACTGTAGCTCCTCATAGGTAGTGGGGCCTGGTAGGTTAAGTACCAGCGCCGGGTGCATAGCAAGAAACGTGTACAAAGCCGTACTGCCGGTCTTCTGCGGCCCGATTACCAGCAGTCTTGGTAGCGTGCCGCACCATTTACTCTTCGACCAGATTCGACGGTGGCGGACGTCGTCACAAGGGTTCTACGACAAAATATTGATATATGTTTAGTTTAGTGTTTTTATTTTCTCTCCGTGCTGTGACGGAGGAACATTACAGTGAGGCTACCTATACAGGGTGTTTCATAACCCTCCGTCCGATCAATGAAGAGGTTGTAGGGTAGAGTAAAATGATGAGGTATTTGTCATTCATTCACGGAAATTCAAGATAAAATTTTCCCTGGTAAATTTAATTAACTTTAAATAATATCATTTCAGATTACCCACGGCAACACTGAAGACTCATAAATCGTAATAACTAGGTATCTACCTAAAGTTCATAAAAGGTCGTTGAGTGCATCGGCCGGCGCCGCCGGCGGCCGCGTTACCTAATCCTTTGACAAAAGCCGAACGTCAACTTTACATGTGCCATCATTTTAGGTAGATAGGTATACCCATTTTATTTATGAGTTTGTTGCAACAGCTGGTTTATTGCATTAGTTAAACGGAAGGTATTGTTAACGTTGTTTGTTTGTTTCGTGAGAGTGCGTAGCCAACTTTGGTGTCCGTGTAATCAGACCACCCGAAGGCCTACGACATGGCCTTACGATTCTTAGATTCAGTTTTACGTGCCTTCTGAGTACGTGGGCACCCAACCAAGTGATGACATGTGCAACCGTTGCTTAACTTTGCCAAACTATTACGATCCAAAAGCTTAGTCACGCTATGAGCGCTGCAGTATTTACGGTACTTAATTACTAATTTTTTAAATCTTACTTAGGCAGGTTACTTTTAATTCCGAAAAACATCAACTTACTTGTAAGCTGCGTACGACGATCATGCTCTACATGTCGACTGTAAAGGTAAAGACACTTACGGTATCTTTTCATCAAAGGTACCTATTTGAAAGCACACTAACTAGCACACTGTAGTTGACGAGGTGGTGAAGCCGTTAAACAACGTGCTCCGACGGCACTGGCAGACCTCGTGGTCCAGCGAACTGTTCCTCCTTATCACTACGTGCACCTGCATGAATTGCATTCACTCCTACCTAAACACTTCGAAATGTTGAAGTATGCAGAGTTTGAATACCACCGATGTAACTATTTCACAACGTTAGTTATTCCGGAAGTCCGAACGAAAGTAATCCTAGCGCAAGACTGTGAAGACTGAGTGATCAGTAGGCAAATTGAAGTCGTAAAAAATAGCCAGCTAGGGATGTAACCAATGATATTTATTGGAGTTTTGTTTTTATCGATATGTTATTATTGTCCCCGTACGAGATGGGCATGTATCCAACGCAAAATTGTTGTTTGTTTTTAAATTATTGTTGTAACATAAAAATGATGTAACTTTTTTATGTGATTTAGGTTACCGAAATTAGTAGATCATAGTCAATTTCGTCTATGATCTACTAAGCTCTGTAACACAAAAGTATTATTTAAGTCTTGTTTACGTAATGTGTCGATATCGTAATATTATTAATGTAATAAATGTAATAAATATTGTAAATTAATGTTTTGTCACATTTCATGTAAAAATTTATTAAATCGATATTAGCTGCTATCGAACGTAAACATCTCTACCGCGTTTCGGTATTGTGTCGAGCGGCTCGTCTGGCCTGGCTGGTCTCGTATTTTAATAGAATCATAAAGAATACCGCCGCTGAGTGGAGTATTGCTAGTTTAGGGAATTTTCCCTAATTTCGGGGTAATGTTTCTCGTTAATACTGTCCTAAGGAAATGAATTGTGATGTTTTATGAAGACCTGGACTTTTTTTATTATTTTTCCTAGTATGCCTGACAAGTCAGTAATATGTGGTTTCCGGATCGGACAGGGGGTTATGAAACACACTGTATGTGTATAGTAACAGGCAACCAAGGCAAATGCACTTAGTCAATAGCTTTGGTGGGAAGAAACTCGACGTAAAACCCTAAAGCAACCCTTCTATTGACATTCAATGCTATTGTGACAGATTTGTAGAGGCTTTCGTCTAGCAGTGGATTATTTAAGGCTGTATGATTAAGCATTCGTGGATAGGTATTTCAAAAGCTGAAATATTAATATTATCTGAACTCATTTTCTGTAAATTTCGAATTTGATTATTAATTGTCTTTCAGAATACGTACCATGTTTGTTTAGAGTATCCAATATCTCGGCTATCGAGGAAGTGCTACGCTCACTGATGTATCCCGAAAGAGCATTTAAATTCATTGTCAATGAGCAGAGAATTTTAGATGCTAAATAGTAACATCATAGACACAATACTACTCAAGAATAGCCGAAACTATTACTTGGTTTTAATGTGAATCGCTATACTGTAGAAAGAGTCTTCAGAATTTTCACGTTCAAAAGTACCTACGTACATACATTCATATATAGACATCTCTATAATTGTTATTGTAGAGTCTAGACCAAGCATGAAGCTTACGCAACCAGTAGCAGCTCAAAAATATCTTTGCACTCAAGAGTCGGAGATCACCTCGATGACCCTGTGGACCGTACCGACTACTTACTCACCAAAAATGTTAGGAAAAGTAACATATATTTTATTTGTTGTACCTAGCTCTGTTTTGCTATGTTACTTGAGTCATGGTTTCCAAAATTAAAGTGTTTTATAATATTTAATGAGAAGTCTTTCATTACACTACGAAGGCTAATAATGCGCTACAGCTAATAACTATACATATAGGTACACTTGTCTATGTAACTTCTTTTGTACTGATCACACTATGGTAACACAGCTTTGCTGTACGAAAATCGGCATACTTACCACTTAACATTTTACAACACAACCGAATATTCTAATAAAAATGACATATATTATACCGTTTCCAATTAGTTGTTAAAATCTGCAGTGTAACATTCACAGGGTCGTTGCAGTTTAATAGCTCGCATGAATGGCCGGCTCGACCGGAGTCATACTGGCCTCTCGCAGAATTATATCGATGTGAAGAAATAGCATCAATGCCGTTGCGTTTCATTCAGCGCATGAGAGTGGCTGACGACTATTTCTTTACTCTTCATCATTATTTACATATTTATATCGCATTGCTATTGTGCTGCTAGGCTACAAAGATTAAAATTGTACTGCTATATTCAGTGTTATTTTTAGTACCCATAAAGGTGCGCGAACTACGCATGTGGTATACATACACTATATTTTTAACATATCACCTTCTACTTTGTGACGTCAATCCTCGTCGCATCACTGGGCCGGCCGTCCCCGCCGGCCGCGCCCTGCAACGACCTTTAAATACGGCCGTGCAGTGAGGACCACTTTTTTTCATCGGCTGGACAGCGGCGAACAAAGCTAAGTGCATCACTGCTTTCCTGAGCGACGCCGGAAACGGATTCCCAATTCTCAAGATTCCCTACTACGCTGAGTCACGTGACCCTGGTTCTATCTCGACGCCGGAAACGGATTTCCAATTCTCAAGATTCCCTACTACGCCGAGTCTCGTGACCCTGGTTCTATCTCTGTATTACTCTGTAACTGTTCTAGAATTTCCTTAATAATTTTTTTATTTAGTGCTTTGCTAAAGGATGTGTTAAATTCTTTACCGAATTAAACTGATTTTTAATCGTAACAGTAATTACAATTTACATTTAACCAAAACAAAGTAGCAACCGTGTTACAGTGGCTTACTAGGTAGTTTCAGTGGAAGGAGGTAATACCGTTGGAAATGAGACCTAACATCATATCCGACAATCACTCCCTGCCCACTGCTGGCCATCTCGGCATTTTTAAAACTTACAAGCGTTTATCGCTTACCTACTACTGGCCGGGTATGTATAGCGATGTCGTTAAAACCGTCCATGCATGCGATACTTGTACTGCTCACAAGCACCAAAATCATTCCATTCTCGGCCATATGGCGGGTCAGCCTAAATCGTGTCTTAGACCATTTCAGATGTTGATCATAGACCTCGTTGGACCTTTACTCCCTCGAGGAAACAGAATACGTATGTTTTCGTAGTGTCTTGTTGTTTTTCTAAATATTGTTTGCTTTTTCCAATTAAACGTGCCTCTGCCGAAATTATAACCAAAATTTTAGAAGAAAATGTTTTCCTTATACATCGTATTCCGTCTACCATTGTTTTAGATAACGGTAAGAAATTAATTAGATATAACAAAACTATTATGACAACTGTTTCGGCTTTTATCGGCCGCGATCACCGCGTATGGGATTAGAACTTAGCAAAGATACAATTTGCACTCAACTGTGCGGTAAACGAATCAACTGGTTTTACCCCATCATTCTTGGTAAATGGTCGCGAATTGGTTACTTGTGGTTCTCATTATATTCATCACGAATCAGACCCTAATATTGTATTTGAGCCGCGGGATGAATATGCCCAAGCGCTTGGCCATCTGTCTACCATATTTGACAAGGTGCAAGCAGAATTGCACAATGCTCATCAGAGGAATAGTCATTCATAAAATCTTCGCCGAAAATCGACTGATTTCAATGTTGGTGACGTGGTTTGTAAAAGAACTTTCTATTTGAGTAACAAGGATAAATATTTCAGCAAAAAATTAGCACCGAAATTTATTAAATGTAAGATAGTGGCAAAAATCTCCTCTTGTGCATAAACTATCAGATATGTCGGGCAAACTCCTTGGTTATTACCATATAAAAGATCTTAAATTAACTCACTACAAAGTTTAAAAATGAAATGATTAATGCTTATCACTAATGATCTAATCACAAAAATAACTTAACATTTTGTTACAAATATTATAAAAATCTTTAACTCCAAATTACGGCTTAAATATGTACGCAAATATCTTGTTACATATAGTAATGACTAATCGTAATGTAAAAAATATTTTTTTTTCCCTTATGGCTCAGTCGTCAAAAGGTTGTTGTCTGATCGGTCTGTGGTTCGATTCTCGCCTGTGTTTTTTGTTTTTTTTAGCTATGGTTGTGTATACTATATCATCGATTGTCTGCTGCGGCGATATATTATTCATTACAACCTATTCCGAATTGTGTATTTACCGTTAATGACTTTGTATCATGCTCGGAAACTTGTTATTTGTCGCTGGATCGTGACAATGGAATGCGGCGCGGCGCCACGCGCGCGGTGATGACTCACTTGTTTACCTGAGCCGATCGCTTGGCACAAAACTTTCCATCACCATAATTATTGTTTACTTTAATTATATTGAACATATTTTGCTTCTGCAATTCGCATCGAGCGTGTTAATGAGCAATTTGCTTGTGATATTGCCAACTGATCGTAATATTACATTTTTCTTTTTACTTTTCACTTATCGAACCCGTGTTGTCAGGTGGTGCCTAGCAACCTAGGCTTGGTGGCTACTTACTCTAAACCTCACGTATAATACCTGTTCGCGCGTCCTATATTATTCAGAATACGACTCGCATCGAGAATGAATGTAGACTTCTTTTTCACACGTATGAATGTGTGTGAGGCTTTTTGTATGGGATGAATGTCAGGTAATGGGAACGTTCAATGCTTGGTGACGAATGAATAATAATATTAATAATAATAATAATATTCTAACACATACACACATCACAATCTAGTCCCAAGCTAAGCAGAGCTTGTGTTATGGTTACTAGATAATGGATAAACATACATTTATACTCTTTTTTTGTAAATACATATATATTATACATAGAAACACCCAGACCAAGACAAACATCCATGTTCATGGACACAAATGGTATGAATGGTCGAGGGTTATACCTTGTTTTTTTTTCAGGGTTAGTAGTTGCTTTGTACTTAGCATACTGATACCACCACTCATCTGTTTCAGGGTCCCGGAATGCAGTTGCCGCCTACCAGCTACAGAATTTTCCCTCTGGGAAAATTCTGGCCTAAAGGGGGAGTATGTGACGTCAATCCTCGTCGCATCACTGGGCCGGCCGTCCCCGCCGCCTGCGCCCTGCAACGACCTTTAAATAAGGCCGTGCAGCGAGGACCACTTTTTTTCATCGGCTGGACAGCGGCGAAAAAAGCTAAGTGCATCACTGCTTTCCTGAGCGACGTCGGAAACGGGTTCCCAATTCTCAAGATTACCTACTACGCCGAGTCACGCGAGCCTGGTTCTATCTCTGTATTACTCTGTAACTGTTCTAGAATTTCCTTAATAATTTTTAATTTAGTGCTTTGCTAAAGGATGTGTTAAATTCTTTACCGAATTAAACTGATTTTTAATTGTAACAGTAATTACGATTTTCATTTAACCACACCAAAGTGGCAACCACGTTACAACTTTACTATCTTTCTAACACAAATCTGTGTTTTGATGAGATGATAAGATCATGCATCATGCATTCATTTGGAATTTCGAAAACCCATTTGCAATCAATTCTGATGTTGCAAGGACACTTGAGACAAAGTCCAAGTCTCCTAAGCTCAGGTCCAGGTTTTGGTCACATACTTATACGTCAATGTGTCCGGTATACCATGATTTGAGAACTCCTATGTGTAGCATAGTTACTTAGCAGGAGATCAAGCAACTGTCTACAGTTCAACTAAGAAACTTAAACTATAGCAGTATCAGTAACTATTTAAGTTGGAATATACCAAATTGATTTCTAATTCTTAAAAAAAAAGACATATTATTTACGTATCTTAGCATTGACTGCCTCGTTGGTCTCGCGGCATAAATGCGCGCGTGGGATTCGGAGGTCTCGGGTTCGATTCCCGGGTCGTGCAAAGTGTTATTGAGATTTTCCCTTATGAAATTCTCAGTAGCAGCAGGCCTGTCTCACTTCCATACAAGCGACGCAAAATCCCCGAGATATTTACTTACTATTCTGGAAAACAACCTAATTTCAACCGTTTGCATTGCGTATACCGTTCATAGTACAATAACTGTCTGCCGTCTCGCTTCAATCTGGTAGGGCTGTCGGCTAGCGGCGGGGGCCGGGCGGCGAGCGCGCGAGTCGCTCAGCCATTGATATATAATAGGTTCGTTCAGTATAAAAAGAAACTCACCGCCATATCTTACAACCAATCCAGTTAGAGACCAATTTATTTATTTATTTATTTATTTAAAACTTCATATACACAGAGTATATAGGCGGACTTAATGCCATGGGCATTATCTACCAGTCTACCTTAGAGTGGTGCAGAGAGGAAGAAGTAGGTGTATTGTATAGTGTAGGGGAGATATACTAGTAATTTAATTATGTCGAACATAATATACTTGCAAAAATATATATTATAAATAATTAAATAAATAGTATAATACATAAACATAATACACACACAATAAATACAGGAATAACAAATAAAATACATAGACGTATTATATATATATATATATGTACAATATACACATACATAAAATTATGGTAATGACTTATTATCGGATACAGTCGCCGACTCAGCCAACAAGAGTTCCTTCACTTTGAACTTGAAAGTGGGTTTGGTCTTAGCCATTCTGATCTCGAGAGGGAGAGCATTCCATAGAAGGATGGACTGAATTGAGAAAGAAGAGTGAAGAAAATTAGTTTTGTGAGTAGGTACCATGAGTTGGAGGTTATTGGCAGAGCGAAGGTTTCGCTCATGGTTTGTGCATAAATACTGAAAGTAGGAAGTGACGTATTTAGGGGCAGACAGAGATGTAAGAAAAGAGTATAGTGTAGTGAGAGCACGCAAACTACGGCGTTGACGTATAGGAAGCATCTTTAATTGGGTACGATAAGTAGACACATGGTCATACTTACGAAGATTAAATATGAATCGAATGCAGTTATTCAGAAGACGGTCAAGTTTATTAAGGAGTTCTGCATTCAGGTCAAAGTAACATACATCGCCATAGTCGATCAGAGGGAGGATTAAAGCTTGCACAAGCATAGTTTTAGTCTCGGTTGGAAGCAAGTTTTTTAGGCAGTAGAGGGCACGCAGGGTACCGGTGACTTTTTGACTGACCTGTGTTACCTGAGCTTCCCAATTCAGCTTAGTATCTATATGTAGCCCAAGGTTTTTAACAGAGGGATACCAATCGACATTAGTCCCGTTAAAAGTTATAGCTGGTAGAGATGTGAAATCCAGTCTTTTTAACATCGGCCGGCTACCCACAATAATGGCTTGGGTCTTACACGGGTTTACGACCAGACCAAACTTATCAGACCAAGTCAGGATGGCTTCCAGATCCTTGTTAATCTTGCCAATGGCCTCAGCTACGCGTTCAACATTAGCATGGGTGTAAATCTGCAAGTCATCGGCATACAGATGGTATGCACACTGAAGATGTTGAGTTAGAAAATTTATAAAGATAGAGAACAAAAGAGGAGAAAGAATACCGCCTTGAGGAACGCCAGACGTAATGTCGAACCAGCCCGAAGATGACTCATCGAGGCGGGCAGACTGTTGACGACCTCGAAGATAAGTTGAGAACCAATCCAGTGCTCCGGCAGAGACCCTGAGATGGGAGAGGATAGATAATAGGACGTCGTGACTGACGGTATTGAAGGCATTAGAAAAATCAATAAGCACTAAAACAGTAATTTCAGTGTTTTCCATGGCCTCTCGAATATCGCCAGTCACTTTAAGGAGGGCGGTAGTAGTGCTATGACCTGGCCTGAAGCCTGATTGGAACGGACTCAGTATGCTATTGTCATGGACAAAACTAGACAGCTGTCTGTGCACACAGGCCTCGAGCACTTTGGATAGGAAGGGTAGGATAGAGATTGGTCGGAAGTGTTGAGGAAGAGTTGGATTGGGGATTTTGGGGAGCGGAATTATATAGGCTTTGCGCCACAAGGAAGGGAAGGTACCAGAAACTAGTGAGGAATTGATGATGTGGGATATGGCCGCCAGGAGCTGATCGAGGATCATCGTGATCATACGGCGGCTGATGTTGTCACATCCCACAGCATTGGACTTTATGGAGAGGATTATCTTCTTGATCTCAGCCGGGGACACTGGAGAAAAGAAAAAAGACTCTATTTTGGGTTGAGGTAACGCGGCTAAATAGTTCACAGTTTGGTGATTCAGCGAAAAGGTAGTGGAGAAATGTCGGATGATATCATCCAAACTAAGAGTCTCATGGCACTCGACATGCCGCTGCTTGCCAATGCCTAAAGTTCCAAGGAACTTCCAGATATTAGCAGCAGATGAAGAAGTGATATTATCGAGAATATGTCGGCGTTTCGCGTTACGCACTATCTGGTTGCACCGATTTCTTGCAGACTTGAAAAGCGCCCAGTTTTCCTCGCACCGATCCCTTTTGTACCGCCGAAACGCCCTATCTCTACGACGCATTGCCATGCGAACACCCTGCGTAATCCAGGGTGCAGGGGGCCGCTTTAGCTTCACCCGTCTTACTGGGGCATGAACATTGTACAGTTCGCAGACAGTGTCATTGAAGACCCTTACCTTTTCGTCCACCGTAGAGGCAGACATCATGCTGTCCCAGTTTAGTTTAGAAGCATCCTCACACAGTTTATTTACGTCTATGTCACCAAAACAACGCTTGTGCAGAACTTTGGGCGGGGTTTTGGGAGGTTTCAAGCGGTATGACAGGAAAATAAGGTCGTGATGGGAAAATCCAGGTGCAGGAAGTTGGCCATGGGATGCAACTAAAGAAGGATCAGAGGTGAGGATTAAATCAAGCCACGTGTCCTGCCCATTACTATTGTGGTGAGTGGCTTGCAGAGGCAAAATGTGGAGGCTGGCTGATTCAGCAATGTCAAGAAGTTTACGGGAGCGACTGGAGTGTAGGGAAAGGAGATCGGTATTAAAATCGCCCATGATGATGTGATGAGTGTACTCTGACCCTAAAGATTCCAGAATCGGCTCGAGACTGGAGAAAAAATCAATACAAGGAGGACAATAGACGACGCCAAGGACGGTTTTAGCCCCCTTGACGTCAACCTCAAGAAATAAGTACTCCGCAGGCGAAGAAGTGGGTGGAGAAGATGACAAGATTCTGTATTGAAATGCACTGCGGACGTAAATAGCGACACCGCCACCTCGTCTTCCGACTCGGTCGTTACGTATTAGAACGAAACCGGGCAGCGAGTAGGAGGTGGAAGGAAGAGATGGTTTTAGCCAACTCTCCGAGACCAGAATGGCATGTGCACAGAAATTGGAAAACGCTTCCAGCAAGTCGCTATAGTGGCTCGGTATGCTTTGCGCATTTATGTGACAGACGTTGAACATTAACCGAGAATGAGGCGCAAATGCATTTTGCAAGCAGTCGTTTAAGGTGCCATCCGCAGAGCAGAAACTCTCATTGTCGGAAGAGGAAACTGACTCAGTGGCTGACAAATATACGTCATCAATGTCCATATCCAATAAAATATAATAGTTATATTTATGTAATAAAATAATATTATAAATACAAAATAATATATACATACAGATAAATAAGATATATAATACAAATAAATATATATATTTAAATATCAATATATAAGAATACACGATGCGTTATAAGTAACAGTCATCTCTGCACCACCCGCCAGCAAACACAAACATTAAAAAGAACACAAATACAAAACATAGAAATAAGGTGAAACAAAACTTATTACTATATAATAGAACGAAACGCAGCACAAACAAACAAATGCGTCTTACTGTTTCCGAACGCAGCCAAACATCAAGTGGGCAATGTCAATGAGCTGTCAATGTCAAAACGACAGTAATACAATACCGTAACCTCACGAAAAACTACAAAATAATAATAACAAATTACTTATACAAACAAGAATAACAACAAACAAGTGAAACTGAAAGTTAGAAGTAATAGTAACAAAGTTATTTACGAGGTTTGGCGCTCGCGTTCGATGTCCCGACAGCTCCGGCGCCGTTCTTGCCCGCAGATGCAGCGCCACATATTTGTTTGGGATACTTCTGCAGCAGACTGTTCAGGTTCTCCGAGGTGGTTATTCTATGACGCGTGCCATCCGACGCCTTCACCACGATGACACCGTCTTGCGTCCAACATGATCGTACGCCGAAATGTTGCCGTGCCTTGCCAAAGATGGTTTGCCTGGACTTGGTCAAAAACTCCTTAACGGACACCGACGTGCCCTTCAATCGGGTCTTGGCTTTCCACACGGCAGATCTTAACTCCATACTCGAAAACCAGACCAGGATTGGCCGGTGATGAGCCTTACTTGAAGCACCGATCCTGTGGCATGCAGTGAAGCTATCAGAAGTGATGTTTGGGACATCTTCGTCATTTATGACGGATTGTTTATTTTTTCATTCACGATAATTTTGTTTATATCATATGATTTATTTAAATAAGTGTATGACCTCATGAGTGTCAACCTGACATGTTTGGTGTCAAGACAAACCTTGCTAGGTTTAGTGATACCTTTATTTTATGGTTTTTATATATTTGTAATTTAGGGTAAATAAAAAATAAAATAAATAATAAAAAGAACATTTAATCTGTTACTAGGCGACTTTAACTTTCCTCGCATTACATGGCGGCATGATAATATTAAAGGAGTGGAGTCCCTGCCAAGTGGCGACATTATTGAAGGTAAATTCCTTGAAGAGATGAATTAACATGGTATGAATCAAAGCAATCATATTTTTAATAATAATCAAATTTTAGACCTGGTTTTCTCAAACTTTGTAGAGCATATTAAGGTTGCTCAGCCAAATGAAACTTTATGTAAAATAGATATGTATCATCCGGCTATTGTAATTGATATATTAGCCTCTAAGAATGACAGGTATCTTAGGCCGAACCGCGATGCGTCACTTAACTTTTATAAATGTGATTACAACGCTTTAAATGCGGAACTGGCTTGTGTTCCATGGGAGGTCGTCTGGAGAGATGCCTCTGATGTGAATACAAAGTTGGAAATCTTCTATTCAATATTACTAAAATCGATACACAAATTTACACCTGTTACAAGGAGACAAAACTCGAGATTTCCTGTATGGTACAGCAGAGCCTTAATAAAATGTCTTAGGGAAAAAGCGAAGTACCATAGACGTTATAAAAAATACAACAACTTAATGGATAAGATTACATTTGAAAAGCTAAGAAGTAGGTGCGAAACTATGATCAGTCATTGTCTAAAAAAATTTAAGCAGAATGCCGCTGAAACTCTTCGTACTAACCCAAAATATGTATAGTCGTATATCAAAGATTTGAAAGCAAATAGCAGCTCTCTTCCAAATCATATGAATTTAGAAAACCAACATGCACAAGGAGGGCAAGAAATTGTAGACCTTTTCTCACGTTATTTCAACTCAGTATACAGTCGGGTTTCAATGTCTAGCAAACACTCTGATAACACATTCGTAGATAATTGGCCCACGTTATCCGGCTTTACTTTATCTAAATCAGAGGTTTCGAAAGCTCTTGCTGATGTCGATGCTAATAAAGGTGTCGGACCGGATGATATACCACCATTCTTTATAAATAATGCGCGAAAGTCTTAGCGTACCCACTGACACAAATATACAATGAGTCCCTGCACTCCGGAGAGTTTCCTAGTCTTTGGAAAATAGCACGCATAACGCCGATTCATAAAGATGGTGATATATCGTGCGTTTCGAATTATCGACCTATCTCACTTCTTTCATCACTGGGCAAGGTTTTCGAGTCATTCGTAGCGAAAAAAAAATTTTTGGCATGTGAAACAGCAACTGCATTGCGCTCAACATGGTTTTCTACAAAAAAAATTGACAATTTCTAATCTCGTGTGTTATGTAAACGTCATAGCTGAAGCCATGGATGATGGGAAAGAAGTACACGCGGTGTATACTGATTTTAGCAAGGCATTTGACCTAATTAACCATGACATCTTACTTGCTAGAATCGGTAACACTGGAATTCATGGGACATTATTACGTTGGTGTGAAACTTATCTTCGAAACCGTACCCAAATGGTCGTTGTACAAGGTTTTAAATCACAATGTAATGTAATACCATCTGGAGTTCCTCAAGGCTCCCACTTGGGACCTTTATTGTTCCTTATATTCATAAATAACCTTGCAAAAAAATTAGAATGTAAATTTACGATGTATGCGGACGACTTAAAACTATATAAGATAATCGATAGTCTTCAAGACGCAAAAGATTTACAGTCGCAAATTGATGTAGTTTTTAAATGGTGTGAGAAAAGTCAGATGATCCTTAATGCCAGTAAATGCAAAAGTATTAAATTTTCAAAAAAGAGAAATTCAACAGCTGCTACATACCATATAAATAATGTTGTTTTGGAAGAAGTTCCACACATTAGAGATCTGGGAATTACAATGGACAGTCAACTTAATTTTCGACAACATATTTTTTTTTTTTTTTTTTTTTTAAAGACAACTTCCGCATTAGGCCTAAATCCTGTGTCGCGGGGGACTTTACAAACATGCAACTAACGGACACAATGAACACCCAGACTCGAAATAACAATTTGTGAATTACACAAAGTGTTGCCTCGTATGGGGATCGAACCCACAACACTCGGCGCAGTATCAAGGGGTGAGGCGGCCGCTTAAACCACTACGCCAACCGTGCAGTCACAGTTATTGATGAAATTGTAAATAAAGCATCCCGTTTAACGGGTTTTATATCCCGCCAATTAAAATCTTTTAGAGATCCTTATGTTGTTATACCTGTGTACAACTGTATCCTAAGAAGTATTATGGAGTATGGGAGTGCTGTGTAGAACCCTACCTATGAAGTTCACTCGAACAAAATTGAAAGGGTTCAAAAACGCTTCTTGTATCAAATGTCATTTATAAGTGGCAAATGTAAAACTCTTCACAGCTATGAAACAAGATTGAGACATTTTAAAATGACAACCTTGTTTCATAGAAGAAAGGCTGCAGATATTCTATTTTTTTATAAATTGATTCATGGTTTTATTGATTGCGAGGCACTGCTCGAGGGAGTGCATATTGCTGTCCCGCGCACGAATAGTAGACTATGTAATAGATGGACATTTTGTTTGCCACATTGCAGGACTAACATAAGCCAACACTCGCCTAAATATCATATGTTTTTAAGCAATAACATAAGACAGCAATTTGACATTTTCTCCGGTACGTTACTCTCAGCTAAACGTAATATAAAGAAGCTGTTTTCAGAATAGAGCATATTGTATAACATTGGTGTTCTTATTTATTATATAAGTATTTTGTATTTTAAATATTGCTGTAGTAATCTCAAAATATTAGCTACTTTGAGTTATGCTTTCGCCAGTTTCTTACTGTTATGTTTTTATTTGAGAGCAGCGATCAGAAAGGTGTGTGTTAATAGAACATTTTGTAATATTTTGTATGCATGCTGTGTTCACTATTTTAGAGCCTACATATGTGCATGATGTTAATTCACAAAATGCTTGTTAACTTTATTTCTTTATTGTATCGCTCGATTTGTGAACCAAATAAAATATATATTTATATATATAATGCTACCTGCAAACTGCATTCTTGGTTGCCCTTCGTTACGTTACGCTTTAAATATTTATTCACCTTACTCTGTATACAATTGAATTTTAAGTAGTTGATGATCTTTACTGCTCATACGTAGCAACTTGTGTGGATGATATACATAACACAATCCAGAACCAAAATTATAGGTACTTTATCTAACAAAACTTCATCATAAAGTTCTTAATGACTAAACTAAGTAAACCTCTATTTTGCAAACAAGCTTAATGAGGTTATAAAGTACGTAAAATAACGAACTAGTTAACATAGGACGCCTAGGCTTACCACAAATATCATATTCATTACTGAAAGCTTCTACGAAACTGAACACAGTTTCTGCTTTTTAACGCTCAACTACGACAAAAGAGGTGCAATGAAAAGCGTTTTAATGCAAATCTTCATAAAATGAAAGGTCACTTTTATATAAAATAAACGACTGACTCTCCTGGGGGCCTACTCTCTTTCTCTGAAACGAAACTTCGCAAACGAACGAAATTTAAACGTTGTTTCGTTATTGACCCTACTCTATTTCGTTTTCGGACACGGAGACGAAGTTCGGATCCATAGACAATTTTCGTGAACGAATTGTGAACGAATATACTGAACAATAATGTGTGGGTCTTTTATGATGTCCTATAAAGTAAATTACGGTTTTTACTTTAACTTAAAAGTTATAAACTATTTTGCGTTATTTTTTAATTTTACATTTAACACTGTTTTATTAAATATTTCTTGTAATATTCATGCAGAAATAAATATAAATACGGATTAAAATGCTATTTTCGGCAAAATTCACCGAGACACTATAAAACACCTTTTCACGGTCATTGTTAACCGACTAAATTGAAGAGTACTATTTCATGCCAGCGATGGGTAGTAACTTATAACAACCAAAATAATCTGTTTATTCACACAATCTAACCCATGTCAACATTGTCAATTGTCAACACATGATTTTTTGTTTGAATTCTTCAAAAAGTTTTCTGAAGTTTGTTTCTCAAGTATTGGGTTAATAAATCATGTTTTCAAGTGCTTTTTTACACACTTCGCAATCGCGGTACACATTCCGTCAGAAAGTTATAATGCAGTCTGCATTTTGGGTCTCCACAAGTTTTGTTTTGGATCTAAAACTTGGTAAGTAAATATCATAATTGTACTACCTATTTGCTTTTTCATTAAAAATATCGCCACTTATTGTTGATTTACATAAACTTCATATCATTTCAGTTTCAAATGGCTCCACATACGAGTTCCGCTACTCCCGAGCAAATCGACACCCTTCTCAATTTCTTGGACGAGCATAGGGATCTAGCCCGCGGGAGATTGAGGAGTGTCGAAGGAAATGCCCGGGCAAAGAGGTTGTGGGATGAATTGTGCAATATGCTCAATTCCATGGGCAGTTGCACAAAAACGGTTCAGCAGTGGCAAAAGGTACCTAGTGTTTCATTAATTAATTAGTGACCCCCTCGCCGGTACGGGTGCTATGTATACATACAAACCTTCCTCTTGAACTATTGCTGAAAACTGCATTAATCCATTCCATAGTTTAAAAGATCTAAGCGCACAGTCAGCAGGAGTGACTTTGTTTTATACTATGTGAAGATAACATAGGTAATAATATAAAGACATGACAATCTCATGCTTGTTTTAATGTTTGCAGGTGTGGTTTGATAGAAAACATTTAGCCAAGAAAGCTGCTGCTGATTCTCGGAGGTCGGCTTTAGCAACTGGAGGTGGTCCATCGACGGCACCCCCACTCTCCCATTGGCAGTTAAAGATTCTTTCTATAATGGGAGAGAGATTTGGTGAACGCCAAACTGGAGCCAGAGTGTCAGCCTTCAGTGAGGTAATATTTCTTTGAATTCTCAATTACTCATAATCTTAGATGTATACATATTTATTTCAATTATAATTGTTTTTATTATGAAACAAGTTTAAAGTCATCTAATTTCATTTTATAATTCTAATTAGTATTAATCTGTTTTATTTTCAGACCAATGAACCAATTCCATCAACCTCCAGTGACACAAGCCAACCTCCGAGCTTTTCACAGCCTCTTGATTCGCACGAGGTAGTTGTGGAACCCAGCCAAGAAGACAGACAGCTCTCAGAACCTGCGAGTCAACCAACAGTTTGTAAGTATTTGTTTCTGTGGTATTTTCAGTAATGCTATAATATATTTTTAGTAAGCAGATAGAACATTATTTTGTGAGTCTATTTGACTGAAATATAGACAAAAAGATTAAACTTAGCATTGAATGATACATAACTACTTAATATTGCAGAAAAACAATTCATTAATTGTTTACTGCAGAGAAATGCGTTAGCTTGTAAGTTATATCTATCTTGTGTGATAAATGTAAAGAATATATGAGATTAAAACAATATATTATCACTTAGTCCTTAATGTTATTTCTATATTTAGTAAAATGTGCCTATTTTCTATGTGTTCGGCCATTTTTTTTAATTGTCAGTACCCATTTAAATTAGAATGTTATTTTGCAGCCTCACAACCTACACGTCCTAGAAGGAGACATTCTGCTTCTGCCTCTGATGTCAGAAGCAGATTATATCAATATGAAGAGGGGCGTGTAGAGAGAGAAATGGTCCGGAACACCGAGCTCGCAGGCATCAGGGCTGCCCTGGTGCAGTTGTGTAATCTCATACAACAACATTTAGACAATAGGAATTAAGATTAGTTTATTATATTAGATTAATTGTTGCCCTTCTTTTTAATATTTTGTTTCATGATAGAGTTAAAGTAAATAAAACATTATTATAAGTTAAACAATACATTTTATTCTTTTATTCAATGTCAAAGTCAAAATCCTTTATTCATTTAGGTCACAAACATTTTGTAAGGTGCTGCAACTATTACACCTTTTATATCACTTATATTTATTTACTGTACATAATAATAGTCAAGCATAATTCTTAATTTTGATGTTCATTTAGTTAGCCTCCTCAGAATAGACATGGTAAAACAGGAGCATCCACTTACATTATATATACCTAATAATGCAGGCAATCCGTGAAAGTGATCAGAACCATGATGGAAATGATGCAGTTAAATATTAAAATGTAATACCAGCCCGCAAGACCGTGATCTCGCCATATTAGAGGGACAGGGATGACCTGACACACGACGCCACCACACGAAATGACATATTAGTGAGCATGACGATAACGGTATACGACCCGGCAGTAAGAAAAAATCTATTGGTATACTGACCATGACCGCCAATTACCTCCATTTTCCAGTCTTTATTATTAACATAAATTAGTGGAACGCGTAAAAGGATGCAAATGTAGAAAGAATATTATAATTATATACTTATTATAGTTGAAAACGAAAAAAAATACAATGAAAATGATATAAATCAAGGAATAGGTAGGATAAAGTTCTATCTTCATCCTATCTATTGCTTTCTAACAGTTGCACTAATGCAGCTCTTGCCCTTCGACCTGCCTGTAGCGCTTGAGCTGACGAAGCCTGTGACAGAGCAGCTGATTGAGAGGGAACCTGCCTGCTTCTTTCAGCATGGAGTTCATCTTCTGACAACTCGGGAACATCAATACCACCAAAACTATACAAAAGTTATGTAAAACACAGCAGGCTATTATAATTTTACCTGCTGTTTCAGGGCAATAATGCAGTTCCCGAGCTGCCAAAAGACATCTCCATCGACCTTTTAATATTCCAAATGTGCGTTCTATGGTGGAGCGTGCACGCTTTTGGACAAAGTTGTACCTTCCTTCTGGAGAGTCTTCAACAGCATTATCTATAGGTGTCATCATATGCTCCCTTTGAGGATAGCCAGAATCACCTAAAATAAAAAATATTACAAATGTGAGTTTGTGAGGATGTATGGATGTTTGTTACTCTTTCACGCAAAAACGGCTGAACAGACTGGGATGAAACTTGGCGCACATATTGACCCTGGACGTACCTACCTAATAAATAAACTGTTTCATTCTGGAGACCCTCCATGTGGATTCTTATGTCACTCTCTCTCCAAATATAAGCATCGTGTGTTGCTCCACCAAATGAAGCATCCACATTTGTTATATAGCAATCACTGTCACATATCTGGAAAATAATGTCATTCAATGAAACATACATAAGAAGTAAGTTAAGTATAGAGAGATTAATGAGAATTAACAACGGTAAATGTCACAATAAAATCATTAATATTTTTTATATATACTATATACTTACAACTTGGGTGTTAATCGAATGAAAATGTTTTCGATTAAAATATTGTTCTTCATGCTCAGAAGGTCTAACAATTGCAATATGAGTGCAATCAATGCACCCAATCACACCAGGAAGCCGATATTTCTGATAAAATCTGCAACATTAATGAAATACTCAATATTCACTCAATATAGAGTAAGATGATATAAATAATTAAACTTGATACATACTGCCGCTTAATAAGATTCCTTTCATTTATATTTTGCGGGAATTTTATGTACTTCCTTAGTATATGGGATGCATTGAGGGCAGTTGTGACCTGCAAACAACGAGAAACAGTCTGTTGTGCCATGGGCCCGTCCATGTTTTGCCCCACAGACCCTTGGTAACTACCTCGGGCATAAAAATTCAAGGCCGTAAGGATCTGAAAAAGATGAGGATTGTGAACAGTGAAATGCTTCAATCTATTAAAGAGAATGATAATAAAAAATATACACAACCTTAACTGTAGGTTCGATTCCATGACGCCTTGCCTTTGGAGGTAATAAAGGCACTATTTCCTGGCACAACTCCTCGAATAATTGCCGACTGAGTCTGTAATTTCCTACAAACTCTAAGTCGGGAATTTGACTAATAATAAATTGATTGCGCAGGCGACGCCGGTTCCGTCTACGCTCTAAACGTTCTTCACGTAGAGCAGCCTCGATTAAGAGCATTCTTGTAGCCATTTTAAGTAAATATAAAACCTAAATCAACACTAACGAAAATCAAAAGGTAACACTTTTGGTTTCGTCAATTTGAGGTTAAAATTTCGAACAATCATCTGTCAAATTGAAATTTTCGTTCGCAACAATAACGAATTAGAGTAGGTTTAGAAAATTTAAATGTCAAACAATGTTCGTTCGAACGAAACTTCGTTGAAACTTCGGAACGAATAGAACCGTGGTAGGAAACACGCGAAATTCGATCGAAACTTCGTTTTTCGTTGAAAAAGAGTAGACCCCCTGGTGTGTTTATATTCGCGCCATTTCTTCCAATGAATGCAATATAGTGTAGTTTTATCTGTGCAATAAAATGCAGCCACTCTTACGATCATCGCACAAAATATGTATTATGTGTTTTCAATTTCTGTGTCGTGTTTCAATGATATAATATGATATTTCACATATCTCGCAGGCCGCAGGTATGGATCGCGCATAAATTGGAGTATTTGTGTCAAAACTGGCAAACTTTGATTAATATCTTGGTGTTATGCGGCAAAATTATAATTTTGAAGTTTCGCTTTGGTTTGCTATCTACGTAAGTAGTTGTACCATGACATTTGTGTACCTATGTTTCAATCAATAGTATATTTAATGTTACGATGTGGAGGTCAATTTGTTACGCAACTTAGTGAAAACCAGTGCCGATATTGATATCGGCACTGGTTTAACAGAAGATTGAGCATTGATGCTCAATCTTCTGTTATTCATTTATTAAGTACCTACTGCATTCGCATCATCAATAACACGACTTATTTTTGTGCCAAAAAGTCATAATGTACAAGTCCCTACAAGAGTAGTATCGTCGTGTGAGTAACTGGTGTGATTTCGAGGCCCTTTGGAGAACGTCTCAAGACGCTTTCGTTGAAAGGTTAATCTAGGTCAAGGGTCATCAAGCTCCATTGCTTTCGTTCCATCATCAACAGACAGCAACAGTTTTAGAAGAGGACTAGGCACCTACTATTATCTTTAGCATTCGTATCATGTTTGAAAGTTAAGCTTGGTACTAAATGAATAGGTACATACCTGTCAAAACAACTCGTATTCCTATTCGACGCAATTGAATAAGTGATGTGACAATCTCATTATAAGTTGACATGAGTAACAATTACATCCATACACATACATAAAATAGGAGTGTATGTTTGTAATAATAAAATAACCCCTTTTTACTAAATGCATATGGATGTATATACGGTACATATACCGAAATGACGTTTTTACAATTTTTGTCTGTCTGTCTGTTTGTTTGTAATCTCTGGAACGGCTGGACCGATTTTGACGGGTCTTTCACTGGCAAATAGCTGATGTATCAAGGAGTAACTGTAACTGATTAACCGGGTACGCGAGGTAGTTCCCTCAGGACGCGGGTGAAACCGCGGGAAACGGCTAGTTACAAATAAAGGTCTTGAATATATTAGGTACTATGTTCTACGATTCTAGAATTTTCTACCTATTATTAAAGTTTTAGTTCGCAAATTGCCAACAAAAGCAGAAATTGTATCATATCATAACCATATGATTTTACCTAAATATTTGTAATGTAAATGTTAAGGGATGTTTAGCATTTCCGTCACCATGTCGATTGTTTTAATTGAAAATGGAATAACGTCAAAGCGTTACTTGTAAAAACAATGGAAATAGACAATTTAACGTAGTGACGCGGAAATGGAGTGCGCAACTGTCAAACTGTTAGAGAAAGTTAATTGATTCGACTACGATGGCTACTCAGTCGACAAGTCCAAAGCGAAACAGTCTATTTTATTTGCGTCAAAGGACTTTCATCAAAGTTTGTTAAATAGAATCATTGATTAATAGATTCAGAAGAACTCCAACTGTCAAAGTCAAAGCAATGGAATGATCCGAGTCGGCGGGCACTCGAGTGTAAGATCCGCGCTACGTAAAATTCGTTTGGTTTGCTTGTGACGCAATGGAAAATACGATGAATATGAAATTTCTTTGTCTACATAATTGTAGAAGCTCGACGCGTTCGTTAATTTGTGGGGTAATGTACGACGTTAACCTCCGCAGCCCTCTTAGGTGCTCCATGTTCATGCATTAAGACTTCAACACTTGTTTCGTCTTGTTAAGAAATACATATTATTATTTTGTTAAATGGAATAACATGTTCATTTCAGAATGTGAAATATTGTTGTTTAGTCTAATTTACTTTTACTCCTAAAACATTAAAGGCGATTGGAGTAAGTTACGACTAAATTAGTCAACCTATATAGCTGAACGAGTAGGCAATGAAGTGAATCGCGATTGAAATATCTAGAGCCTAAACCACGATCAATTAGATCAGTTTCGTTTAAAGGTAAACAAGATTCCCTATATATAGAACCACCAGATTAGTGTATGGAACCGTAAGATAATTAACTAAAGCTCCTAAGCCTGTTTACCCAATTAACCTTGTTATTCTCTTTCATAGGATACCTCTTTTTAGACTCTATGCTATAAATAGGGACTCTTTGCTCTGTTATTGATCTATGCACGATTTATGAAATACATTTTTTAATCTGTATCGTGGCTTGGATTACCTACCTTAAGATTACTTAAAAATCAATTTAAAATACTAAGTTTGTAGAATAATGTCGACTTTACTACGGCATCACTTAAGCGATAGAACTCGCAACGTCGGCAAATAGATTGTCTGCTGACAAACGTACCTACGGCTAAAGATAGCTGGTACAAAGCAGGCGAATAATGAGTACAATAAAGGACAGGACACGGCGGCACTCGCCACCATAAATACTAAATGTCGGTGATCGATTACGATACATTATTCGAAACGTTATCTATATCTGTATATCACCAACAATCATTAACGAGAACTAATGTAAAATATTGCGGCAATTTTGTTGTCAGCTTTTAGGAATTGTTAAAAGCTTTAGTTTTTTCAGTATTTGTAAATAATGTTGAACTGTTGTTCTTTTTGATTAATATCAAATTTTGTGTAAATTATGAAATACATTTTACATTTTGATTGCATGAACTTTATGGAGAAACCAGAGGATGCCCACAGCTACGACAGCATATTTTTTTAATTTACCCGTTTTGCTCGATCCCGTAAAACTTCGGGCAGTGCCTTCTTAGTGCACTCATACGGTCTCCAAGGAACATACATGCCAAATTTCAGCTTCTTGCTCGAGAGCCAGCTTAGTTCCAAAAATTAAGATTAGTCCATCAACGCCTATAATAGATGTAAAATACGATCTTGTGCATGTGCCATAAGACAGAAGTCTGCCGGGTTAAGTTAAAACCAATAATAAAGGTAAACCAAGCGTATTATAACACCCAGCTAACTAACAATTGTTTTATAGAAAGGACCAGTAGCACTTTACAAGACCCGATATTTATAATAATAGAATTATAACGAGCGCAAAATTATGCGAAAGGAATAATGAGACAAAAGCACCACTTCAACTTCTCTGTATCTGCTGGATTCTTCTCACAAATATGTCTTCAGAGCAATAACATAAATAAAATACAAATTGCGTTGGACACCGTTACGAACTGCTTAAAAATGTAAAGCAACAGCTAGGGATAGCGAGACTGAAAGTAATTTCACTTGTCGCCGTAAGTCACCAAAGCTGGTGTAGCTATTATTCGCATTTGTTGAGAGCTATAAGACTGTTCTTATTTTCCACATAACCTTAGGAAGAGATAGCAGGTTACCAGAAATATTAGAATTATTGACTTAAGTCTGATGGATATGTTTGTAAATCTCGTACGTTTTTTAATTCTGATGTAGAAGTTTCACCATCTTTTATTAATCCTTAATGTAAAACATATTTAAACTTACTTGACTTTTAAAGAGAAGGGTCATACAAATTCTTAGGTGCCATACGATATCTAAAATATCTTAGTAATTACTCCAACATGTAAGCTTTATTTTTCATATCCAATTCAACAATGGTATTATTGTAACTTCTGATGCTTACTAATATAAATTGGGTAACACAAAACAGTTTAAAGCACTTATTATTTTCTCGTAAACTATGTCGCTTTATTGTTTGTAGGGCAACTATTCATCATACAGTATTTCGTAGTCCACTGCTGGATATAGGTATGCCTCTTCTAATTGGTGTCACAGTAGCATTGTGAATCAACAGAAAGATTTGGCATAGGTACTATAACAAATCTTTTAGCAGCGATAGCCGAGTGGAGAGACCGACAGACTGCTACGCAGAGGGTGTTGGGCTTGAATCCACGGCACGAACCAATGACTTTTCGCAGTTAAGTGCGCATTAAATTGATAATTATCGCTTGCTTATCGGTGAAGAGGAAACGTGCATGTCAGAGTGTTCTCCATAATGTTCTCGAAAGATATGTGAAGTCTGCCAACCCGCACTTGGCCAGCGTGGTGGACTATGGCCTTACCCTTCTCGTAGTGAGAAGAGGCCCGTACCCAGCAGTGGGACAGTATAAAGGGCTGATGATGTATACTATACCACGCTTGCCAGATGGGTTGGTATAGCATTTCATGTCCAGTAATCCGTCTCTACCCTGAGATACTATATTTTGCTCAGTGTATTTTCTTTAATCGCCTCTTACCAACACCCTGAATGAATGGAGTAGTGACATTTTGTATTCTTAATCCATATGTAAAGTGACTATTCACAAGACTTAGGACCAGTTTCAACATATATTTAAAAGAGACTTATAAGACAGCGGGGCAATTGGCCTTTAATAATGTTAAAATAAAATTGTAAAATAGGGTTTAAAATGTTTCGGCCAGTGAGGTAACCTCTCATTATTCTTAAGTACTCACCCCCCACAGTGGGTTTATCATCAGGCCTCAGCTGGAAGTGCTTGTCGGCGAGCGCTAGCGGCGCGCGGCGGCGCGGACGCCAGGCAAACGTTCGTCCAACACCGGTGGAACTTCACCACCGACTCGAACGTGTACAGCGCCAGGCGGTCGTTGCCGTAGTTAGACATATGAGTCATGATCACGTTGATCTGTATACAAGTAACAACTTCTTAATATAGTATTCTACCACATTCACCCAACACCATCTAGTCCCAAACTAAGCGGAGCTTGTACTATGGGTACTAGACAATGGATAAACATATATACTTTTTTTGTAAATACATTCAGTTGTTAATGGATGAATAATAATAATAGTTACTATCTTAATATATAAAATCCTTGCGTTACTGACTGACTAACAGACACGCTACAGCCGAAACTATTGGGCGCAGGAAGCTGAAATTTGGCACGTATGTTCCTTGGGGACCGTAGGGGTGCTCTAAGAAGGGATTACCCGAAATTCCCACGGGATCGGCCAAAACGGGTAAATTTTAAAAATCTGCAGGCGTAGCTGCTGGCGTCCTCTAGTATTATTATATTTATTTGGTTTACCAACATTTAATTACACTGATTTAGCACAACAATCGCAGAAAGCAAATAATTACAGTAGTGTAAGAAACAATAACATCAATACGCAGAGCGTCTTGAATTCAAACCCACGGCGTGCATTACTTTTTCATAACCATTGGCCTGCAAATTTACATTTTTTCAAAGAAATGTTTCAAATATTTTTTGTTTTCTTAAAACCATAGCTTGAATTGAAACGATTGGGTTAGCAGTAGCCTACGGGCTGGATTAACAGACTGTTGCACTGACTTTTCAAAGTAAAGTTAAGCTAAAGGTAATAATCGCTTGCTAAACATTAAAGGAAAACATCGTGAAGAAACCTGCATGTCAGAGAGTTCTGCAAACGTTTTCAAAAAACATGTGAAGTCTGGAAACCCTCCTTGGCCATCGCGCTCATCCACAAAGATTTGTCCTGAGAAGGAATAAAACACACGACCGACGCATGGCTTCAGTCACTTACCTCGGTAGGTGACCCTAGCCGAACTTGTCTATATTAATATGACTAATACCAACAGGCCAGTCGACAGACAGTAAGGAAAGTGTCATAATGGAACAAAATTGCAGTGATGTTTTTACGGAGTGTCCATGATGGACAGCGGAAAATTGAGCTCGTTGGGTGTGTCCGGAGTTTAAATATTTTTAAGGTTTCTGTGGTAGGATTCATTCCTAGTTCGGTAGCGTGCAACCTTTTTATATATTCTTACGAAACAGAAGTGAGAATGGTTTTTTAAAAATAACGCACAGATGTTCCTAAGATTATTTAATTATTTAACAATCACAATGTGATAAACAGAATTACATCAAATAATTATTTAGAACTCATATTCAAAACTCTAATTACTGCAAGTGATTTAAGAGCGTTTATTCCGTCGGAGGCGATTTTGCGGGTTTTTATTGTTCTATTATGTTACGGATAAATAACAAATAATGTAAAAGATACAGAAAATATTAAAGTTTAGTTCTTTACCAAGAGAGTGCTGAAGAAAAATATATGGGTTACTATAGTAAATATTTTAAAACGGATGAATTTAAAAAACTCATTTTCGTCATTTCTGTACCTTAGGCCAATATTAATGGTCGCTAGTGCTATGAAAACTTATCGTTCTATAATTCTGTAAATGTAAACTGTTCAAACCAAAGTTATACAAGCGAGTGCTCAAAAAAGAAATTGTACTTTCATTCATAATTTTTAAGAAAATCGGAGATCAAAACAGTTCATTTTGCTTAATTTTAGCCCGCAATTTTGCATTTATATCTAAAAACTACTGTGATTATTAAAAAGATAATAAAACCTTAAGATTCATTTTAAGTCATATAAAAAAATTGGAATCTAAAGTTTTCGTTTGTAATTAAAATGATTTTTTTAAAAAGACCTATAAATCTCGAAGCACGATGCAATGTCCGCCATTCAGCGCTGAGCGCTCTCAGAGGACGGACTTGTCGCTCGCGTCCGCGTCCGTCATTTTACGTAAATATTGCATTCCAAAACGTTTATAGCGCGGCTTAAGCCTCTTGATCCGTATTTTTTTTCTCAACGTATCCTACTAATATTATAAATGTGAAAGTTTGTGAAGATGTATGTATACATGGATGGATGTTTGTTACTCTTTCACGCAAAAACTACTAAACGGATTTGGATGAAACTTTACAATAATATAGTTTATACATCAGAATAACACATAGGCTACAATTTATAAGGATTTTGTATAATGTTGCCATAATATAAGGAAAAGTATCAACTAAGTCGGCAAAAACCCTCAGCTCTGAAAGCTATTGATTGGAATTTTACCCCTTCCTGATGACAGATTGATCTGATATTTGGTGTACACTAATATTGTCATCAAGAATAAAAGATAATATTTAAATGATTGTAATATCAAGATAGCCGCCGATACAAAATGGCGGATCATATTATATTACTTCACAACAACCTCAATATGGGTATCAAATGAAAGGGCTTGATTGGTAGAATAGAGCTCACTATGAAAAATTCAAGATGGCCACCGCCACAAAATGGCAGATTACCTATTTTCCTCAAATACCTCAATATGGGTATCAAATGAAAGAGCTTGATTGGTAGAATAGGGCTCACTATGAAAAATCTAAGATGGCTGCCGCAAAAAAATGGCGGATTACTTATTTTCCACAAATACCTCAATATGGTTATCAAATAAAAGGGCTTGATTCGTAGAAAAGAGCTCACATTGAAAAATCTAAGATGGTTATCGCCGCAAAATGGCGGATTACCTAGTTTCCACAAATACCTCAATATGGGTATCAAATTAAAGGGCTTGATTCGTAGAATAGAGCTCACTATGAACAATCCAAGATGGCTATCGCCGCAAAATAGCGGATTACATATTTTCCACAAATGCTTCAATATGGGTATCGAATAAAAGGGCTTGATGGGTAGAATAGGGCTCACCATGAAAAATCCAAGACGGCTGCTGCCACAAAATGGCGGATTACAAATTTTCCACAAATACCTCAATATGGGTATCAAATAAAAGGGCTTGATTCGTAGAAAAGAGCTCACATTGAAAAATCTAAGATGGTTATCGCCGCAAAATGGCGGATTACCTAGTTTCCACAAATACCTCCATATGGGTATCAAATTAAAGGGCTTGATTCATAGAATAGAGCTCACTATTAAAAATCCAAGATGGCTATCGCCGCAAAATAGCGGATTACATATTTTCCACAAATGCTTCAATATGGGTATCGAATAAAAGGACTTGATGGGTAGAATAGGGCTCACCATGAAAAATCCAAGACGGCTGCTGCCACAAAATGGCGGATTACAAATTTTCCACAAATACCTCAATATGGGTATCAAATGAAAGGGCTTGATTGGTAGAATGGAGCTCACTTTGAAAAATCCAAGATGTCCGCCGCCACAAAATGGCGGATTACCTATTTTCCACAAATACTCAATATGGGTATCGAATGACAGGGCTTGATTGGTAGAAAAGGGCTCACTATGAAAATAGAATGAGAAGTAATAAACTAACAACAAAACTAAAAACTTGAAAATAAAATTCATCATCATCATCATCATCAGCCTTTAACAGTCCACTGCTGGACTAGGCCTCTCCTTTGAAAGGAGGAATAAGCCTACTATACCACGCTGGCCAAACGGATTGGTATAGGGTTTGTATCAAGTTTTCCTTCTCTTACAGTGCTGTTGTCTGCATAGTATGCTCCTTCTGCCGGTTCTTACGACACCCATGGGATGATATGGGGTGGTGACATTCCGTATTCTTAATCCGTCACCACACGGAAGAAAATAAAATTACCTAAAAAAAATAATTTTGAGTGTAGCGTATCCAGAGTAAACATTATGATAGAAATTTCACTTGCCCTACGATTTTATATTTGTCTGATCAATAGGTACTCCAGATTGATGAGAAGATTGGTGCGATCTGGTAGCTACGAGTAGAACTTACCAAATGACTTCTTACTTTTTAGTACATAATCTAACTACATCATTTTTTATTGAAATAAAACAGTATCACATAAAAAAAAATGTAATGCTCATTCTAGAGTAGTTATCAAATTGTTTTCAAAATTGATAGATTTATTGCCTTAGGTATATAATGTAGACTAACACTAACTTTGTCTTTTACAGTAAGTAGTTTGGACGAATTATTAAACCTGTGGTACCTAATGCTTTCAGATTTTATTTTTGCTGCTGTTATATTCAGTAGGAATATAAGCTCTTCATAACTTCAATAATATACTTACATACTAATCTTTACCTGAAGTTCAACGATTATGAAAACAAAAGTAATTTTTCAGTATTATCTGTTTATATCTATGCTACACGGCTAATCTACAGAACCGTTTGTGATGAAATTTGACATGGATAGTCTGAAACCCGTGAAAGTACATAGGCCACTCTTTATTAAAATATCATGCTGGCGAAGCCGCGGGCGAAAGCTAGTTTTTTTATAAATATGTAAAGTTGATGTAACTTTATTTATGTATTACGTATTAAACTAACGTTTTGGTCAATACATCTGGAATCTAGTGGTTACTGGTTAGTATAGTACCTATCGCGGTCAAACAGGGGCTGGGCGAGACTGACGGAAACGTACCGCTTCATAATTTACCTTATATGGCGCCTTGAAACATTTAATAAAACAGTAAAAAAAATATTTCGGTACATTGAATATATTTACAAAAAATAAATTCAGGGAGACTAAGAAACAGTTATGGAGCAAGAATAAAAAAAAAACTGTCTTTACGTACGGACGTATTTAAAATATTTTTTTTTTGTTATATTGCTATTAGGTCTAGGCAACATATAGGCTATAACCAGGCCTGTCTTACTTCCATACAAAAGACGCAAAATCCCCGAGATATTTACCTACTATTATGGAAAAGGTTGTTTTCCAACCTTTTGCATTGCGTATACCGTTCATAGTACAAGAACTGTCTGCCGTCTCGCTTCAATCTGGTAGGGCTGTCGGCTAGCGGCGGGGGCCGGGCGGCGAGGCTTTTGTTTACTTTTGTTTCGGGGATGCGTGCGCTGCGTGTGCGAGAAGTCGAGCGAGTGCCAGCCTATTGAGACTAGTCCGGTGACCGGTCGCTGGCGTTTATCATACCTATACTTGGAAGTGAAATTTCTGTACCGTAGGTACTAATTACATATTCTGTGCTATAACTATATCACATGTACAGACTTGACGTTTTAGCAAAAGTTGTTCAGTCTGATGAGCATTTTTTGCTGTCTTATAAAAATCGAAGATCTGAAACATCTGATGAGGAACTATAAGAGCCCATCTGCACTATACCATATACATACATCCTTGGCGGTTAAGCAATAGTTGTCCAGTGTGATGAGGTTTTCTGTTAGGAGATCAATTATTATAACAAATTCTTCGATCAATCAAAGATCCGAGGAAAGACATAGAATAGTTTTTGTCGCGATAACCGACATCCACGCGGGCGGAGCCGCGGGCGACAGCTAGTATAAGCATAAAACACAACAAAGTCCTACATATTATATCTGTTTATATTTGATACCATCCAACCGAAGTATTTCATTAAAAAGGCTATAACGTGAAGTTGGTTTTAGAACAACAAATAAAACCACGTGCGCGCATTGCAGGTACCTAACACACACAAGCACACGTACCTACCATGCAGTCTTATTCTGCAATAGTTTACTGTTTATTTTGAGACCCAATTCTTCTTATTATATTTGTTCAAAATGCAGTTTCGATCTAATGTCGGTGTCATACTCATGTTACAAATGTATTCTCCTAAATAAACAGATATTAGAATGTTATCGTGACTAGATCTTTAATTGAACAATGTCATCATCATCATCATCGTTCTAGCATTTCGTGGATTCAAACCCGATTCCCTCTGCATAGCAGTCCGTTGGTAGCTCCAGTAAGTCATCGCTGCCTGTTGTTAATTAAACAATGTGTCAACGTCGAACAATAGAAGTCAAATTAGATGATAATTACATTTAAATTAGAAGAATACCAATTCTGAGTCAATTTGAAAATTTAATCTCATTTCGTTCAAAATATTATTTCAATGTCATATAAAATACGAAGAATTGGTCTTCTTATTTACTATCTAAGTAACATTTAATAAAAAGAGGGATTTATATCATCGCACACTGAATATATATTGTATAATTAAAATATAATTATTGCAAATGCAAATTAACATACTGTATATATTTTCATACTTTTAATTCATTAAGTATTTCCTATTAGCTAACTCTGTTGGTTTTGTATTTAGTGTGATTCGTGGGTTTTCATGCATCAATAACGCAATAGATGTATATTTGAAATGTGACAATTATGTAGATGACAATTATAAATTATTTCTCTCATATAATAAAACTGCGCCAAATTATTATAAAGAGTCGTTATTATCCTGAGAAACTTCATCCTACTAAACAAATAATATCTAGCTTTATTTGATACCTTTAAGAGTCCATACTACTCCAGCTGAAACTCAAATTTTACACCGCCCACTCACTAGCGCCCAGCGCCTTGCAGTCGCGGCTATCTCACTCGCACGCGCACCGCTCGTGACCTCGGCGCCAGAGTTCACGCGTAGACTATACGATAGGGTGAACTAGCCAGTAATTGTACTTCAAGTATTTTAAGGAAATTAAGTTAATTTTTTTTATTGATAATTTTAAAACGACTTTTGTAATAAAAATATAATATTACTAGTAGAATTCTTATTCCTTTAAATTTATATATCATAATAAGATTATATCACACATAGTGTAAGTATATCTTGCGATAACTTTTATGATATTAATTTAACGGGTATGATTTCAATTACAATACGGCCCACCTGAGCCAAAAGTGCAGTAATAGACATTTGGTTGGTTTTGAGTTTAATAAATATTCTGAATCCCTATTATGAAAAATAGCTAATTATTCACAATACCTACCTACTCAGAACTTATCCCGTAACATGTTTCTCGTTCCTCTGTATCACATGATCATACCATATGAACCGAAATCCTATACAAAAACATTAAATGTATATAATGGGTGTCAACTCTAACACTAATTTTGCGGTGGGGAATGTTGCTACTCTTATGTTCACGCAAGTTTGAGAATCGTTGCCCACTCCAATATCTTCGAAATTTTATGTTGTAAAGAGCTCAAACTTAAATAAAAACGATGCGCTTTATTAATAAATTATTCTGCTAATGAAATAATTTACCTGAAAATTGTAGAATGCTGAAACGGCCTGGCCACGGACAATTCGCTCCAGCGAAAATTCGCGCGACGCGACTGGTGACGCAACTTGTGACTGAATCAAATGTATAGAAATGTTCTAAGCATGCCACGCGCAGCGGCGACCGGCGACGCGACCGGCGACTAGCACCGAGCGGTACAGTCGCGCGACCAAAACAAATGTATAAATTAGTACGGCGCACCCCACGGCGTCGACCGGTAGTCGCGGCGACTAGCGCCGGAGCTGAGTCAGTATAAATTTTTTGGTTTATTTCTCCGCGAGCATGATATTATTCTTACAATTTTTAGTTAGGCTAGCCATTTGGAACGTCTGGATGTTATCTATATCTACATAAATGTATACAGTATAAATAAAGTTGAAGTGTCTGTCTGTGATTTCAAAATACCTAAGTAATTTTTTAGAAGTGCATATACCTAGTTAGTTAGATCACACTTACCTCATAACATAAGAAAAGGCCTATGAAACTTCCCAGGGAATATAATTTTAGCTTATATACCTAGAAATATCTGTAGCGATAACTGAACAGTAATTTCACCAACATCGTTAAGATCTGCGTGGCGCAGTGGAAGCGTGCTGGGTTCATATCTTAGAAGTCCGTGTATCGAATCCACGCTTACCTAGAATTACTTTTTGTGATTTTTATACTTTTTTACTTTTAAATTGCATATTTTACATAATAGTTGTCATTTACTTATTTATTAACACCGAAATTAAACATTTATTTTATTTTGAAAAATTAATCCACTACTAACGCAATCTATACGATCGGAATAAAAATAAAATTGATTTGTACGCCATCTAGAGTCGAGGATGCCTATTGAACTTCAATTTCGAACTGTGAGTGGCGTATCTATACCAGTATAAGTGTATAATCTATGCTCATAAGCTTTTCCGTATTTTAACTCAAAACTCGAGTTACGATAACTACAAGCGTCGGCTCACTCAGTACGCATTCAGTAGGTACCTACAGAATGTATACCGAAGCGCCTTGAGTTTGGTATGCAGTAGGTTAGGTGGGTATCGAGCCTGACGCTCGCAGGTATAAATCGCGTTCCGACCGTTTGTATAAAGATAAAATACAGTACCTATAGTTTTCAATACCGTGGTTAGGTACACAATATCAAGTCTGCCTCTGTGATCTTGCGGTAGTGTAAGCGGATCATGAGGTCTCGGGTTCGATTGCCGGGTTGAAACAAATGTGATATTGCCACCAAAGTCCGTACAATGTCGAGCTAAATTTCATAAAAGATCTCAGCTAATGTCGTCTCGCTCCTGGTCTACACTGGTCGCGACGGCGAACGCGTGTGCCCGTGGCATGTTTTTCGCGTCGCGCGAATTGTCGCGTCGCCGGTCGCCGTGGCCAAGCCGATAGAACACTGACAGTATGTAAAAGCCAAAAACAAATTTTTGGCACCACCTTACACTAGTTCTCCTCACAACATGTATCTCCGACAACAGAGTGAACTTAGCAACAGAAATAAAAATATTTTTTGCGACAAAAACATTCAAATTTTAGGGGCCCAGCCTTGATAAGCCCGTAAATTGTTTGGTTTCCATCATGAGTCAAAAAAAAAGGTATAGGTACTGTATTGGACAAAGTTAACTAAGTCCTTTGCCCTGGGTCTACAAATGGGTCCTTTACCCTGATTGGCGTATTGTTCGGATCTGACTCGCTCTGCGCGAACGGCTCCGACACTTAGCAAAACTCATTCCAGCCAAGATAAAATGCGTGAATTGTAGGTAGTAACGTAGTAGAAGAAATGTACTCACGTATTTTAGGAATATTCTCGTAAGTTATTTTTATCATGGTTGTATTGACGAAGCTGAGCCAGCTAAACGTAAGCAAATATATTATTTATTATGTATAATTGAATTGCCAGGACAGGAAGTCTTTTTTAGTTAGGTTTATATTTATAATAATTTCTTTTTCACATGCAGTTAGGCAGAGATGTAATACTACACCCACATTACGCCATGTTATGAATTTTTTGCCCGAACCGGGAATCGAACCCGTGACCTGGTCCCGGTCAGCAGACGCACACGCTTTCCACTGGACCATAGAGTCAGACATATACATATAATAATATAATATTTATTACAAATATTTAGGTACCTATTCGTTACTTCTAAGTTTTATTGTAACTACCTATTACGTACATATAGGTAATACCAATGAATGTAATACTTTATTACGTCGTTCATATGTTTTTTACGCCAACATACACTTTTTCATTATGCTTATTACCCATTTCGGAAACAAACCATTTATTTATTATTATCGTTCGTAATCGTCTATGCTGCGCGCGAGTGACACGGGTTCCCCGTACGAACGCCGAAGCGAGACTGATGAGGGGGCCGCGCGGCAGGACGGACCCGGTTAGAATGGCGACCGCTGCGTTAAAATTAAGACATTTGCTTATAACAATAAAACGAAAAAATATATTGTATATTTTTAATAATTAAAACATAAAACCACTGCCTTATACTAAAGTTAAGTTATTTGTGCAGTTTCATGATTCTAATATAAGTATTTACACCACAAAAATGCATTTTTTCTACTGTTTAGAGGTAACTTTGTAATAATTTTCTATCGAGTTATTTTTACGGAATCGTGTTTTCGCCACATAATTCCATCTACCTTAATACTCAACTTTACTATATTTAAATTCTAAGATCTTTGCTTCAGTACTTTTCATAAAATACACGTTTAAAATTCGCCAATTGAGGTATTACAAATCTTAATGAGGGAGTATATGATAGAGAAGTTTTTGATGATCGCTATAATGTCTTCAGACGAGATCGTGCGAGCACTAGTTCATCTAAATCCGAGGGAGGGGGTGCCCTTATCGCAGTACTAAAAAAGTATCAAATTGTTCACCAGATTTCATGGCAGACCGGTAGGGAGGATATCTGGATTACATTACTTTCTGATAAGCATAACGTACCTAATTTAAATATTCGTGTCTGTTACTTACCTCCGGATATAGATATTGTTCAACTTGATCAATTCTACAATAATTGTCAAAAGATTTTGTTGCATACGCGACCTGATGATAATTTTTTGTTAGTCGGCGATTTCAATACTCCTGACTTCTGTTCCAGAACTCACACAAATCTTGACTCAAACTTAGCCGGTACATTCTCCAAAAAACTATTGTTACTTGACGAATTTATGACACTCTGTAGTTTAAGTCAGTTTAACAACATTACTAATGCTAACGGGCGTCTTTTAGACTTAATCCTCTCAAATTTCGATACCATCAGTGTAAATGATACTTTTTCCCTGAGCTCATTGGATAAACATCATCCAGCCCTTTTAATTGAAATAAAATTACCATATGAGGTGAAAGGTCTTACAAAGTGCTTACGCACAGTGTTACTGTTTTCTAAATGTGACTTGCAACAAATTAGGGCGGAACTAGAGTTAGTCGATTGGAATAACTTATTATCATTGCCTGACGTAGACACAAGTACGGATATTTTCTATGACAAGCTATTTGATATAATAAAAAGGCACACCCCAATGATAAAATCTACACCCCAAACTTACCCGATCTGGTATAGCAAAAGCCTTATAAAATGCAACGAGGAAAAGAGAAAATATCACAAACTGTTTAAAAAGTTCAATAATCCCCGCGATTGTGATGCCTTCTCATTGCTTCGTTCTAGATGTAAAAGACTAGCCAAAGAATGTTACAAAAGATACTTATCTTCTACTGAAAATTCTATTAAGAAGAACATAAAATTGTTCTGGAAATTTGTAAACAACAAAAAGGGTCAAACCTCAATACCTCGAGTTATGTCGTTGGGAGAATCTAATTCATCTAAGGGTCAAGGTATTTGCGAACTCTTCTCTAATTATTTTGGTTCTGTTTTTGAGACTGACAACCTACCTAGCTCGCCATCCTGTCCCGATCTGATGACCGTTGCCTCTGACCCCAGGATTGTTAATGTATTGTCATCGGTGTCATTTAGCATTAAGGACATTATATTGGCAATACGTCAATTGGATAAAAACAAAGGCGCTGGTCCTGACTTGCTTCCACCTTCTTTTGTCTGCTCATGTGCTGCACAGCTAGCAAGTCCTCTTTGCATTATATTTAATAAATCACTCAACAGTGGAATTGTTCCGAAACGCTGGAAAGTGGCGCACATAGTACCCATTTTTAAGAACGGTAATAGGTCGCATTGCGAGAACTATAGACCAATAAGCATTTTATCTTGTTTTGCCAAGTTATTCGAGTCGCTTTTATACAATTACTTGTATAATCACATCAAACCCATTCTCTCGGAACGGCAGCATGGTTTCGTTAGGAACAAATCTACCATCACCAATCTGTTGGAATACAAGAATTTCCTATGTAAAAGCTTTTCAGTAGGTGGTCAGGTAGATGCTATCTACACTGACTTTTCAAAGGCGTTTGACAAGGTCAACCATAAACTTCTTTGCAAAAAACTCGCCGCCTATGGTATACAGGGTAACTTGCTTCGCTGGATTTCATCATATTTAGATAATCGGAGTCAATTGGTAGCCTTAAAGGGGTATCTTTCTTTACCAGTGAGGGTATTTTCCGGTGTTCCTCAGGGATCCCATCTGGGCCCCCTGTTCTTTGTCATATTTATAAATGACCTGATTGAGCGTCTGTCCTGTCAATGTCTCCTTTACGCTGATGATTTAAAAATATTTGCCAACATAAAGTCTTTGGCCGATTGTCAGAATTTGCAGAACGACCTACACATTGTTTCAGATTGGTGCAATACGAATAAAATGTATTTAAATATCAATAAATGTTTTTCAATATCTTTTTCAAATAAACGCAACAAAATTTTACATAATTACATTATTGATGGACAAGTACTTAATAGGTCTAGTGTTGTCAAAGACTTGGGTATACTCTTCGACGATAAACTTTCTTTTAGATCTCACTACCAACATATAATCTCGAAAGCCAACAAGCTCCTAGGTTTCGTTCTACGGACAACAAAAGGTTTCAAAAAAGCTCAAAGTGTGCTTTATCTTTACTATGCCCTGGTAAGAAGTACCTTGGAATATGGCTCTCCGATCTGGTCACCATATTATAGAGTGCACATTAACGACATAGAGCGTGTTCAAAGGAAATGCCTTAAAATTATTTGTTACCGCCAAAAAGTTGGTCGTACGTACTTGAATTATGATCAGAGGCTGCAAAAATTCAATGTACAACCATTGGAAGCTCGTCGCAAATATTTTGATCTGGTTTATTTATATAAAATAATTCATTCAATTATTGATTCACCCGAATTGCTTTCGCATATTTCATTTAACATTAAATACAGTTTACGTAGATCGAACCGTGTTAATCTCTTTGCCTTGAAAATTTATAAAAACAATATTTCTTATTACAATCCGCTGGTAAGAATGGCTAGACAATATAATGAATTAGTTACAACTAATTTACAGTTAGACATTTTTCATCCTAGATTTTACACATTTTTAAAAATTCTAAAGGATATCCTCTATCCCAAATAGAAGTAAAATAGTTAAATATTTCTTAAGATATAGTATTGTTGTTGTTGTGTTACGAAATTAAACCTATATTTTCTTATTTATGTTTAATTTCGTAACACGTGTATGTTTGTACATCTCTTCTGTCTGTCTGTTAACTTGATGTTTAATTGTTTCAATGTATGCACATGTGTTGAGTTGCAATCTAGATCTAAACATAAGCTTTGATTGTTTTTAATTTATAATAAGATTGTAATTTGTTTTGTGCAATTTAAAAATAAATAAATAAAATAAATATTATGGGCCCTTAAATTCACGTGCATTGAAAATAATTAATTTGAATACTATCATATCATAATCGACGTATTACATAGACGAATACTGTTCATGTATGGCAAGAAGGATCAAGATTATTATTACACGCGATACCGTCACATTGCGCCGGGTCTCGCATGCGCGGTGCGCGGGCGACCGCGGTACTACAAAAACCTAAACTCGAGCCGCCGTTCGAGGCGTATACGCTCTTAACGTAATACAAGAAAATTATATTGGCACCGAATATCTTATAACCGAGGGTAGCGATGTGCACCCGTAGCCGACCGAAATCAAACTGAACCCGTTGCCTCGTCGTAGATCTTCGCGACGCCCCGTACAGGGCGTGCAGCGGCTAGTTCGGGGCAGATTTTGCCCCCCGCTAGCAGGTTCTATAGTATCCTGCCCTTTAATAAAGGCAGGTCCTTGGTTTGGGCAGTAGTTGCCCCAAGGTGGTTTAACCGATTAGGCGTGTTGCACAGGCCGCTAAATCTTCACGCCGTCCGGGCGGTCAACACGAGCCAGGTGAGACCCCGGCGAACCGAGGAGGCCCAGCTCCTTGAAGCCAGCGACATAGACGGCGACTTATAGGCGGCCTGCGATGGTCTAGGTGGTGTGGGTGGAGATGTTTGTCGACATCCGGCTAGATGTCGACGTCGTGGTCAGGAGTGTCTGTTCCTTGGCGTGCGCTGTTGCGGTAGTCGTCCGCGTGCGCGCATGATGTGCGTATCATGTTGCAATACGCGCAGATATTGCGCGGAAAGGGGCGGCCACCTGCAACAGAGGGATAAGAGTTGTCTAGTTAAGAAGAACGGCGGTTACCCGGGGCAACCGGATCGTCCGCATCGTCGTCGGGGTTGGCGATGAGGTCGCGAGGCAGCTTCTTCTTGTCCGGGGGGCGAGCGTCCCAGGGGGCCAGGTCCCAGGCCGCTCGAATATCCCCACGGACAGACGGCGGATGTAGGCGTCCAGGCTTTCGATGCGGGTGTCCCGCTAGATGACATCGTTCCTCACGTAGCGAGGAGCTTGTATGGAGGCGCGCAGCGACAGTGACTGCTGCGCGCGGAGGCGGTAAACCCGTTCCTAAGCGCGCGCCATCTTTTATAACGCGTGGCTCGTTCCGGGAGTTGGAGAGAGGGGTTTCGCTAAGACGGCCGTTCCTGACAGCAAGGCGTCCTCGAACGCATCTTGACTTGCGCCATCACTAGGTCCACCAGCACCGGGCTGGCTATCATCATCAGATTGGCCACCATCATCTGCAACGTTACACATATCCTAAATTCGTTTTCTCGCGTTTTATGTGTGTCTGAAGCCAAAGAATAGTAAGCAATAGAACTAATTTTGTTAAGTACATGACAGCAAGCGTGCACTCCCACCATCAAGCACCCAACCCGAACAAAAAGGTTTCAATTCAATTCAATTCAATTCTTTATTCAATAACAATTTTTACATTGTGTTTGAATATTTGCAACAATACAAAAAATACAATGAATAAAATAATTAAAAATTAAATGATCGCTGATAAATAAAAATGGTAAGTGGTATATCTGAATATAGAAATAAATACTTAATAGTCGATAAAATTCATGAAATAAGTACCAATATCATGAGCATGTCTTCAACATGTGATTCTTACAATAATTAAATGTCAAGTAGAAAAGAAATAAAAAATAGATATGTCAAATAAAAAAATAAAAAAAAATATATATAAATTGCATAAAATGTCAACACCTAAAATGTCAATAAATACACATGTCATGTTACAAATTTTAGGGACTTACTCAATACTCAATATATTTAATGCTTTCCACAGTGTTCCACTCATTTTGTTGTAGCTTATTAATAACCCAATTGTCAATTACAATGTTATTTATATGTATGTACATTTTATAATTCATATGTTAAAGATCATTTACAGAGTACAAACACCTTTCCAAAAGAAACTCTTTCAGTTTTGCCTTGAAGTTACTTTCATATAAAATACTCTTTAATTCTAGTGGCAGTTTATTGAATAATTTTATTGATCTATAGAAGGAAGTATGTTTTATTATGTCAAGATGTGGCACTTGTTTGGTCACTAAATCCATTCTTCTAGTTGCCTCCCTTTGTAGTTTCTCTCCTTCCGATTCGTATTCGTGCGCATATTTAGCAAAATTAGTGAGTAATACTAAAATATATAAGCTTGGCACTGTGAGAATCTTAAGGTTTTCAAAGTAAGTTTTACATGAAACTTCTTGTCTGATCGAAACTATGGTTCGGATAGCTCTTTTTTGCAAGATGAACGCTCTTTGAATATTATAAACATAGCTACCTCCCCAGCATAAAATACTATATCTCAACTTAGATTCAACCAACGCGTAATACACCATTTTGAGATGTTCCAAATGTACCTCACTACGAAGACTTCTCAAGACATGCAAGCTGAACTTATGGCTGATTCCAGATTGGAGAGTTCATGTTTCCAATTCAGTGATTCATCAACATGAACTCCAAGAAATTTAACTACTTTTACAGTAGTGACCGGCTCACCATTTAGGATGCATTTTAAATCATCTTTATTTTTGGCAGTAGATCTAAATAGCATCACATTGGTTTTACTAGGATTCAGTTTCAGATTATTTACCGTAAACCAATTGTGAAAAATATTAAGTGCCTCATTAACTTTTGAGTTGAGATTGTTCATATCATTAGCTGCGACTATAGCGTTAGTGTCATCGGCAAACACTACTAATCGTATATTATCGTTAGAAATTTTACTAACATGATCAATGAGATCATTAATAAAAGTAATGAAGAACAATGGGCCCAATATTGAACCTTGGGGTACACCAGTTTGAATTAGTACCAATTTAGACCTAAAAGAACGCTCAATACCAATATCTGAATTATTATCATGCTCATAATTAACCGCTTGAATTTCAACCATAGTGTTCCAGTTTTTTCAGTAATAGCCCATGGTTCACGGTGTCAAACGCGGAACTTAAATCTAAGAAAAGCCCGGCAACTTTTTTCTTAAGATTCATTTCCGTAGTAACGTCCCTGATTAGCTTATCATCTTGCATTATCATCTTAGCATCTTGCGTGCCTACGTTTTTCTGGAATCCGAATTGTCTCCTATTGAGTACTTTATTCACGAATAAGTGTCTAGTTAATCTAACTTTAATTAATTTTTCAAAAATTTTTGATAACGTGGGTAGTAAAGAAATAGGCCTATACATTTTAGGATCCAGTTTTGAACCTTTTTTATGGACCGGAATAATTTTCGCTATTTTAAACTGGTCTGGAAATAAACCTTGTTGAAAGCATCTGTTGTAAAAATAACTAAAAGGTTCTGACAGTAAATCAACATTGTCCTTGATTACTGATATTGGTAGCTCATCGTAGCCACAAGAGGTTTTATTTGCCATTTTGATTACCAGACTTTTTATTTCATTAGGCGTAACAGGATCCCATATAATTTCATTTTCAACTTTATTAGTACACATTTTTAGAATGTCGATTGCAGTTTGCGAGTATCCAGAGCTAACATTAAAATTCAGGCCAAATTGTTCAGCAAAGACATTGGCTACATCCGAAGGATTGGTTACTATATTATCACCAGATTTTAAAATAAATCGGTCCCTTGAACATTGGCTTTTGTTTCTGTGGCTATTTACTATTTTCCAAATATTCCTTGAATCATTTTTAAATCTTAATATCTGACTCTGTATGGCCAATTTCTTAGCCATTTTTATCACCTTTTTATATAAAGCAAAATAGCTTTTGGTATAATTTCGTACACTACCATCATTTGCATTAGATTTACCTGTCACTAAAATGCGTTTCATCCTGCTAGATACCTTTACACCCTTAGTAATCCAACGTAAGTTTAACCCATTTTGTCGAATCTGTTTCTTTCGTTTCCTAAATATATTTTTAAAAATTGTGTCAAATTGTTTTATAAACGTATTGACACCCATATTTTTCCAGTCTCGATCAGCTATCATCTGCCTAAAAATGATCTTATTCGAGCGACTAAAAGATCTTTTCATTGTATAATAAGCTATCATATTTTTATTAAACTTTTTACATTTAAATTTCATACTACAAATTAGCGCAGCATGCCCATCAGCTAGTCCATTATGGTCAATATTGTGCAGTAATAAGTCATTGGAGAAATTACAGAAAATGTTATCAATGCAGGATGCAGACTCGTTACGAATAAATGTAATTTGGTCAATAAGTGGTCTAAAATTGTAAGATGTCAATAAGTTAGTCAAATCATTTCTTTTTTTACTTTCCGTCAATAGATCAATATTGAAATCACCACAAATGCAGGCATTTCGATTAAAAAGGTGTTCAAGTAATTTTTCTAGCATGATAAAAAACTGGTCCACACTGGTTTCTCAGGTAATTGAGATATAAATTTAAATGCTTCAGACTAGGAAAAATCATTACAAAGCAAAAACAGCTATTTTAAGCAAGATAATGTAAATGGGACTAAATAGCATTCCAAGCAATGAAATTCCGGACTTCCATTGAGTGGAATACCAGCCAAAGTGAGTAAATAGTAGCTTCCACACCATCCACACGAACACATGAAGAAATCTGGACGATAACGCCATGCGCTCGTAAGACCTGGGTGGGAAGCCAGGATACTTTACCAGAACAGAAGCCATGAACCATGGGTCCAGGCGAAAGTAGAAGCCGTAAGCCATAGACTCAGGCCAAACAGAAGTCATAAGCCAGGATTAGGCGTGTTGCACAGGCCGCTAAATCTTCACGCCGTCCGGGCGGTCAACACGAGCCAGGTGAGACCCCGGCGAACCGAGGAGGCCCAGCTCCTTGAAGCCAGCGACATAGACGGCGACTTATAGGCGGCCTGCGATGGTCTAGGTGGTGTGGGTGGAGATGTTTGTCGACATCCGGCTAGATGTCGACGTCGTGGTCAGGAGTGTCTGTTTCTTGGCGTGCGCTGTTGCGGTAGTCGTCCGCGTGCGCGCATGATGTGCGTATCATGTTGCAATACGCGCAGATATTGCGCGGAAAGGGGCGGCCACCTGCAACAGAGGGATAAGAGTTGTCTAGTTAAGAAGAACGGCGGTTACCCGGGGCAACCGGATCGTCCGCATCGTCGTCGGGGTTGGCGATGAGGTCGCGAGGCAGCTTCTTCTTGTCCGGGGGGCGAGCGTCCCAGGGGGCCAGGTCCCAGGCCGCTCGAATATCCCCACGGACAGACGGCGGATGTAGGCGTCCAGGCTTTCGATGCGGGTGTCCCGCTAGATGACATCGTTCCTCACGTAGCGAGGAGCTTGTATGGAGGCGCGCAGCGACAGTGACTGCTGCGCGCGGAGGCGGTAAACCCGTTCCTAAGCGCGCGCCATCTTTTATAACGCGTGGCTCGTTCCGGGAGTTGGAGAGAGGGGTTTCGCTAAGACGGCCGTTCCTGACAGCAAGGCGTCCTCGAACGCATCTTGACTTGCGCCATCACTAGGTCCACCAGCACCGGGCTGGCTATCATCATCAGATTGGCCACCATCATCTGCAACGTTACACATATCCTAAATTCGTTTTCTCGCGTTTTATGTGTGTCTGAAGCCAAAGAATAGTAAGCAATAGAACTAATTTTGTTAAGTACATGACAGCAAGCGTGCACTCCCACCATCAAGCACCCAACCCGAACAAAAAGGTTTCAATTCAATTCAATTCAATTCTTTATTCAATAACAATTTTTACATTGTGTTTGAATATTTGCAACAATACAAAAAATACAATGAATAAAATAATTAAAAATTAAATGATCGCTGATAAATAAAAATGGTAAGTGGTATATCTGAATATAGAAATAAATACTTAATAGTCGATAAAATTCATGAAATAAGTACCAATATCATGAGCATGTCTTCAACATGTGATTCTTACAATAATTAAATGTCAAGTAGAAAAGAAATAAAAAATAGATATGTCAAATAAAAAAATAAAAAAAAATATATATAAATTGCATAAAATGTCAACACCTAAAATGTCAATAAATACACATGTCATGTTACAAATTTTAGGGACTTACTCAATACTCAATATATTTAATGCTTTCCACAGTGTTCCACTCATTTTGTTGTAGCTTATTAATAACCCAATTGTCAATTACAATGTTATTTATATGTATGTACATTTTATAATTCATATGTTAAAGATCATTTACAGAGTACAAACACCTTTCCAAAAGAAACTCTTTCAGTTTTGCCTTGAAGTTACTTTCATATAAAATACTCTTTAATTCTAGTGGCAGTTTATTGAATAATTTTATTGATCTATAGAAGGAAGTATGTTTTATTATGTCAAGATGTGGCACTTGTTTGGTCACTAAATCCATTCTTCTAGTTGCCTCCCTTTGTAGTTTCTCTCCTTCCGATTCGTATTCGTGCGCATATTTAGCAAAATTAGTGAGTAATACTAAAATATATAAGCTTGGCACTGTGAGAATCTTAAGGTTTTCAAAGTAAGTTTTACATGAAACTTCTTGTCTGATCGAAACTATGGTTCGGATAGCTCTTTTTTGCAAGATGAACGCTCTTTGAATATTATAAACATAGCTACCTCCCCAGCATAAAATACTATATCTCAACTTAGATTCAACCAACGCGTAATACACCATTTTGAGATGTTCCAAATGTACCTCACTACGAAGACTTCTCAAGACATGCAAGCTGAACTTATGGCTGATTCCAGATTGGAGAGTTCATGTTTCCAATTCAGTGATTCATCAACATGAACTCCAAGAAATTTAACTACTTTTACAGTAGTGACCGGCTCACCATTTAGGATGCATTTTAAATCATCTTTATTTTTGGCAGTAGATCTAAATAGCATCACATTGGTTTTACTAGGATTCAGTTTCAGATTATTTACCGTAAACCAATTGTGAAAAATATTAAGTGCCTCATTAACTTTTGAGTTGAGATTGTTCATATCATTAGCTGCGACTATAGCGTTAGTGTCATCGGCAAACACTACTAATCGTATATTATCGTTAGAAATTTTACTAACATGATCAATGAGATCATTAATAAAAGTAATGAAGAACAATGGGCCCAATATTGAACCTTGGGGTACACCAGTTTGAATTAGTACCAATTTAGACCTAAAAGAACGCTCAATACCAATATCTGAATTATTATCATGCTCATAATTAACCGCTTGAATTTCAACCATAGTGTTCCAGTTTTTTCAGTAATAGCCCATGGTTCACGGTGTCAAACGCGGAACTTAAATCTAAGAAAAGCCCGGCAACTTTTTTCTTAAGATTCATTTCCGTAGTAACGTCCCTGATTAGCTTATCAATTGCATCTTGCGTGCCTACGTTTTTCTGGAATCCGAATTGTCTCCTATTGAGTACTTTATTCACGAATAAGTGTCTAGTTAATCTAACTTTAATTAATTTTTCAAAAATTTTTGATAACGTGGGTAGTAAAGAAATAGGCCTATACATTTTAGGATCCAGTTTTGAACCTTTTTTATGGACCGGAATAATTTTCGCTATTTTAAACTGGTCTGGAAATAAACCTTGTTGAAAGCATCTGTTGTAAAAATAACTAAAAGGTTCTGACAGTAAATCAACATTGTCCTTGATTACTGATATTGGTAGCTCATCGTAGCCACAAGAGGTTTTATTTGCCATTTTGATTACCAGACTTTTTATTTCATTAGGCGTAACAGGATCCCATATAATTTCATTTTCAACTTTATTAGTACACATTTTTAGAATGTCGATTGCAGTTTGCGAGTATCCAGAGCTAACATTAAAATTCAGGCCAAATTGTTCAGCAAAGACATTGGCTACATCCGAAGGATTGGTTACTATATTATCACCAGATTTTAAAATAAATCGGTCCCTTGAACATTGGCTTTTGTTTCTGTGGCTATTTACTATTTTCCAAATATTCCTTGAATCATTTTTAAATCTTAATATCTGACTCTGTATGGCCAATTTCTTAGCCATTTTTATCACCTTTTTATATAAAGCAAAATAGCTTTTGGTATAATTTCGTACACTACCATCATTTGCATTAGATTTACCTGTCACTAAAATGCGTTTCATCCTGCTAGATACCTTTACACCCTTAGTAATCCAACGTAAGTTTAACCCATTTTGTCGAATCTGTTTCTTTCGTTTCCTAAATATATTTTTAAAAATTGTGTCAAATTGTTTTATAAACGTATTGACACCCATATTTTTCCAGTCTCGATCAGCTATCATCTGCCTAAAAATGATCTTATTCGAGCGACTAAAAGATCTTTTCATTGTATAATAAGCTATCATATTTTTATTAAACTTTTTACATTTAAATTTCATACTACAAATTAGCGCAGCATGCCCATCAGCTAGTCCATTATGGTCAATATTGTGCAGTAATAAGTCATTGGAGAAATTACAGAAAATGTTATCAATGCAGGATGCAGACTCGTTACGAATAAATGTAATTTGGTCAATAAGTGGTCTAAAATTGTAAGATGTCAATAAGTTAGTCAAATCATTTCTTTTTTTACTTTCCGTCAATAGATCAATATTGAAATCACCACAAATGCAGGCATTTCGATTAAAAAGGTGTTCAAGTAATTTTTCTAGCATGATAAAAAACTGGTCCACACTGGTTTCTCAGGTAATTGAGATATAAATTTAAATGCTTCAGACTAGGAAAAATCATTACAAAGCAAAAACAGCTATTTTAAGCAAGATAATGTAAATGGGACTAAATAGCATTCCAAGCAATGAAATTCCGGACTTCCATTGAGTGGAATACCAGCCAAAGTGAGTAAATAGTAGCTTCCACACCATCCACACGAACACATGAAGAAATCTGGACGATAACGCCATGCGCTCGTAAGACCTGGGTGGGAAGCCAGGATACTTTACCAGAACAGAAGCCATGAACCATGGGTCCAGGCGAAAGTAGAAGCCGTAAGCCATAGACTCAGGCCAAACAGAAGTCATAAGCCAGGGGCTTAGACCAATCAGAAGCCATGAACCAGGGGTTCAGGCCAAACAGAAGCCATCAGCCAGAGGCTTAGGCCAGTCAGAAGTCATAAGCCACAGGCTTAGACCAATCAGAAGCCATGAACCAGGAGCTCAGGCCAACAGAAGCCATCAGCCATGGGCCTAGGCCAGCCAGAGGCTCGAATCAAAAGTCTTCTGGTCACTCACCAGCCTCGAAGAAAGCGGAGCAGGCATCAGGCGTCCACTCGCCACGCCAGAGCACCATATGCTCGGCAGCTGCCTGGGTTTTCTTGCCATATGAACCAGCCAGTAGTTCTAGCTCATAGCGGTCATGTGGCTATACACGCAGGACCTTATAGGGCCCCCGCATGCCAGAGTCGAGCTTTCCTGTACTCTGCGATGCCTTGTTGACAAAGACATAGTACCCAACAGTGAAGGCTCGTGGTTGTCGCCGGTTCTGGTTGGTGTATTCGTCTTGACGTCGCTGATTAGCTGTGAGTACGTCAGAGGCACGTTGTCTTCTGAGAGTCATAAGAGCTTCTCGATTAAGGTTACGATTCTCTAGTGCGATGTCACGCACCAGAGATCTTATTACCGGTGTGGCGGCATCAATCCCATCAAACTCCATATTAATGCTAGTTATATTAATGTATCTGCTGTAGATCAAATGGGGGTTCGCTATTCCCATAGAGGGTTCTTTTAGGCGTGCGTAGAAGTCGAAAAGCATGAAAATTGACTTTCAAAACGTGATCGCAGCATGTCTGCCGTTTTGATATCTTAAAATATATAGTTTTTTTTATAGAAAAACTTAATGGCAGACACTTGTTCCGGTTCCAACTATATTTTATATAGTATCAAAGTTTCCAAATTTTCATAAAATTTACGTTATTTTAGCAAAGCTAAAAATTATATATGTTATTTATATTATTATCATAAACATATATTTACAAAGGCAGACACATAAGTCGGTTCTGACACGCGGGCAGACCATTCGATACTTTCTCAGTCGCGCTATTGAAGTTGCATGATTTTGATTTTCTCACTCTTCATTTCGCAGGGAACTAGTGTTTCAGCAAAGCTGCAATTTATGTATGTTTTTTACATCATTATTATACATGTATATCTAAAAAATTCTGCCAAGTGCGAGTCGGATTCGCGCACGAAGGGTTCCATACCATCATCTATAAAAGAAAATCACCTTTGTTTTATGTACATATTATACGTAAATACTTTTTAAGTTTCTACCTGTTTATTAAGATCGAGTAACAAATTGCTTAAAAATTACGTTTGTTGTATTGGAGTGGACGGCATGCTCCTGCAACAACACCGCGCCGAGGCCGATAGAACTGGCATCGGTGTAAAGCTCCGTGGGCAAACTTGGGTCAAAAATCGCTAAGATTGGTTCATGGGTCAAACAGTGAATAATGTAGTCACGAGCTACATCTTGTTCTGAACCCCATTTGAAAGCTTCTCTCTTTCTCAACAGTCTGGCAATGCAGGCTGTTTTGGAAGCGTACCCAGCGACGTAACGTTTTTTTTTTTTTTGGTGTCGGGTTGGAAAATCCTCATGGAGTCCCTCCGCCCTGGGGAATGGACGAAGGGGACTGTCAGACTCTTACTGACTAAAAACCAACCCGTGTTCCTCACGTACCCGTGTGTCGGAGGGTCGGGTATCGCTGAAGCATTCCTCGCTACCCCCCGACGGGTATTGGCCCGCCAGATGGTCAGGCGAGCCCCGAACAAAACCCCCTTGGCGGCGGATGAAGGTGTTGGGCTCCGCCGCCAAAACACTCAACGGCCGCAGAGGATAGGGAGGATGGCAACGCAATACCGCATCTCCTCTTCCTCTGCGGCCCCACCGCGACGCAACGATGGTGCGCCCCCATTTGGTCGCGTGAGATAGGGCGCGCGGCAACGCAAAACCGACACGCCTCTCCTCCCGCGACCGCACCCGACTGCGAGGGACAGAAGAACTGTCCCTCGCACCCACCCCTTTGGACGCATCCTGCGCAGGCCTCCATCAAGCCCACGTGGAGCGTCCCCTCCTAGATCCCTCTTAGCTTCACCGCGGGTCACCAATCCACAGTTACTGAGCCCCCCCACCACGACACGGTGGAGATCCCACGGGGGGGAGCGAAAAAAATTAACAGAAAAACCGGCATCCGTCAGAGTACGTAAAACTTGACGCAGTAGGTCTAGTCCTTCGGGGATTTCGTTTGACATAAGAAGGACATCATCTATATACATATGTCAATACCCTGCCACTTTCAATCTATATTGAAAGGTTCTCTCTTTCTCAACAGTATCTGCTGAAGATGGTACATTAGCATCAGTTTTAGGTCTTTTTCTGCAGTCATACTTTGTATGACCGACTTTATGGCAATAATGACACACTATTGTACCATCCTCCGACCTCGTTGCCTCGCGCTTACGTGACGATGACGGTCCTATATTGTTTGCGCGGACAGGGTTGTTTAAGCTACGCGTCTCGGTTTTTGGTTTGACATATATGGACAAAAATTCGACTAAATCCTTTATTTGAAGTTTCGCATTTGTTACCGCGGCATTTATCTGGGCATCGCTAATGCCTCGCGCAATTATTGCAACCTTCAGCTCGTCAGACAAGCCTTTTACGATGTTAAGGCGCAAAAGAGACTAGCGAGCATATTCAGCGTACGTGGGGAATTTATTTGAATTGTTACACATAACCTCAAATAAAATTGTAGCAACATCTACACTACGTGGGCACAGCGAACGAAATTCTAGCTTGAAGTTGCTCCACGAACGATCATTCGTTACCCAATCATTAAGCCACGACTTCGCGTCACCGCGCAAACAACCTGCTATGCGCCCCAGACACTCGCGGTCATCCCATTTATTTAAATCACGAGCGCGGTCTACTTCCAAACACCAAACGTCCAAGTCATGCAGGTTAGGATCGAAGGGAGAAATATAAAAATTATGCGATCTCGCCCGAACTAAGCACGACAGTGCGCCAACAAGCTTATCCGTCACGTCATTATTCCCGTCGAATGTTCGCGACTACTGCCTAGTGGAAGTTTCCTGCCCCCGCGGGCTATGCTTCCTAATAGGCGTTGACACGCGACGCGGGTTTGATTGCGTTGTCGAGGTCGGCAAACGGCTTTCAATAGAATTCAAACGAGCTAATATTTGACCTAAAGCCTGATCACGCGGAGAATCACGACAGCTGTATATCACGACGTCTTTGAGTATTACGTGGACTGCAATACACATCACCATACTTCGACCGGATACGTTCGCGATCATGAGAACGTTCATGGCGTCTACGCGACGAAGAGTGACTATTTCTACCGGTATCACGACTACGATTACGCGACCTACTTCTAAACGTACGAGAACGATTCCGATGCGGTCGAAGCGAGTGGTCTGGTTTTTCAACACTTTCCGAAGGTCGCGGCATATCTCAGGAATCAAATGGAAAACACTCACCAGATACGCGTAAACGAAACACTCATCTGATACGCGTAAACGAAACACTCACCTGATACGCGTAAAAGAAACACACACAATTATCAAACCGCAAACTACCTGCAAAACTTGCAGCAATTAGGTAAAATTCAAACACTGATAGATATTTTACTAAAACGGATGGCACAAACAGCACTAAGCACGTGGTCGAAATCCCACTTCTGATCTTACGAACCAGAAGTGAGAATGGTTTCTTTAAAATAACGCACAGATGTTCCTAAGATTATTTAAATATTTAACAATCACAATGTGATAAACAGAATTACATCAAATAATTATTTAGAACTAATATTCAAAACTCTAATTACTGCAAGTGATTTAACGTAATACAAGAAAATTATATTGGCACCGATTATCTAATAACCGAGGGTAGCGATATGCACCCGTTGCCGACCGAAATGAAACTGAACCCGTTGCACACAGTCGAGTCCTCACGCAACCCCCTAGAGGGTTGGCGGAAGCTGGTCCAGGGCGATGTGCCTCCAGCCAGCGGGATCGTCGCTGCCCCTTAAATTTATTTAAGGGGCAGCGACGATCCCGCTGGCAGGTTTTTGTGGTGGGCTGTTGTGCCCTGTGAGAGTCGTCGTTGTGATTACAGGGCCGCTTCGGTCTTCACGCCGTCCGGGCGGTCAACACGAGCCAGGTGAGACCCCTGGCGAACCGAGGGAGGCCCAGCTCCGTGAAGCCAGCGACGCGGACAGCGACTTACTAATGTGCGGCCCTGTGGATGTCTGTAAGTGATGTGTGTTAATGTTAAGTGTGGTGTGTGATGTGTAGGCATCTCGATGTAGGCGTCCGTTGTTTCGGTGGTCGCCCGCGCGCGCACATAATGCACGTATTATGGTCGATACGCGCAGCTGTCGCACGGAAAGGGGCGGTCACCTGCAACAGAGGGAATGGAGTGTAGTGAACCCGTTGCTAAGCGCGCGCCATCTATTATAGCGCGTGGCTCGTTCCGGGTGTTGGAGAGAGGGATTTCGCTAAGAATATTTATTGCTAGGCCTTGTACAAATTTAAAGCATTTTTTGTAAGAGTAAACAAAAAGTTTACCCAACACTTACATAGATGGCGTTATCCCACTCAGCTGAATCGCGCTATGGTTTCGTGTCGAGCGTGGGTATATAAGCGCGGGTCCATATTTTTAAAGTTAGTACTCCTGTTACCTTAGTTGTTGTACCATTCTCGTTGGAATAAATTCAGTGGTTAACAAATCTAAGTTTTTTGTAGACTTGTTCATGGTCCTTCAGAGTCAGAACAGTGCGTGTCACGTGACTGTTATTTATTTATTTAATACTTTATTGCACACCATAAAATGACATTTCATAATGAATCGTTTTACAAACAAAGTACAATGGGCGGCCTTATCGCTAACAGCGATTTCTACCAGGAAACCTTTGGATGGAGATTATTGATAGGAAAGAAATGGTAGTTGCAAGTGTACCAGTAAATTATGATTATATTTTAAATATATACATTGATATATAATAAATACTACAATAATATACCTACTCATACATGAATAACTATACAAACACATACATAAATAATTTATAATACATACTTATAATTATAATATTTAAGGAGTGTTAAAATGAGAGGTAGTGATCCTTGACAACAGATTTGAACCTCGTTACCGTCTGAGCCTGCCTTATATAAAAAGGTAATGCATTCCATAGCCGAACTGCAGTGACACAAAACGATTTATCATAAAATGCATGGCATCTTCAGTTTCAAGTTTTCTGATGACCTTAAATAACGATTATGCGTATCATGAAGGAATTCGAATCGTCCTTTAAGATAGGAAGGAGTTGAAGGGTTAAACAGTATATTGTACAGCAGAGATAGAATGTGAGCATTCCGGCGATATCGTATGGGTAACCACTTAAGTTGTGTTCGAAATTGTGAGACATTATCGTATTTGCGTAATCCAAATATGAATCGTATACAGAGATTTTGAAGTCGCTCAAGTTTTCAAACTGATTTTCGGCAAGATCTGGATAGCTGACATCTGCGTAATCAATAATGGGTAATAGAAGAGAGTGTGCAAGCGCAATTTTGGTGGCATTAGGAAGAAAGTTCCTAAGTCTTTTTAACGAGCCTGCCGAAGCAAACACCTTACGACTTACTTCTTGGACCTGCGAGCGCCAAGAAAAGGCAGAATCGATAGTTAAGCCCAGGTTCTTCACTTTATCCTGAATGGGAATAACAGTGCCATTGAAAATAATGTCAGGAAGTTGTGACCAGTTGATCTTCGTTATCATCCTCGAACCACCAACAACGATAACCTGCGTTTTCGAGGGATTCACTTTAGGTCCATAGGATTTACTCCAGCTGCTGATCAGTGCAAGATCACTGTTGATGGTATCTACAGAATCTGATAACCGTGCGAATGGCGATCGCGTGTAGATTTGGAGATCATCTGCATAAAGGTGATAGGAAGAACGAAGATTATTTGATATAAAATTTATAAAAATTACGAAGAGTAAAGGAGACATCACGCCACCCTGGGGCACACCAACAGTAGTGTTACACCAAGACGAAAGTGAATTTTCAATGCGTAAACGTTGTCGGCGGCCACACAGGTAACTACGAAACCAATCAAAGGAGATATGTAAGAGAGCAAAGACGGCTAAGTAGACTGTCAAGATCCACTGTATTGAAGGCGTTGCTGAAATCTAGCAGAGCAAGGATTGTGAGCTGTCCGTCTTCCATACCAGCCCTTATGTCATCCGTAATATTGACAAGGGTTGTAGTGGTGCTATGACCCGAACGGAATCCGGATTGAAATGGATTTAAAAGATTATTTTTAGTTAAGAACGAGTTGACTTGACTGTGGACGAGACGTTCGAAGACTTTGGACAGGAATGATAAGATAGAAATAGGGGGATAGTCAGAGTATGATGAAGGATGGAGAGTTTTCGGGATGGGGTTATTGGGGCATTCTTCCACATTGATGGGAATTGACCACTGGACAGGGAGTAATTAAGGGTGTGAGTAATTATGGGCAGGATTAAATCGAGGATTGGAAGGAGCATATTACGGTTGACACAGTCGCTACCAACTGCGTTGGAAGTGACTGACATTATGTTTTTTTTACCATCACTATCGGTGATATGATTAAAGACAAATGATGAATAACTAGAGGTTGGCAGAGATGAAAGATAATTTATGGTGCTTTTTTTAATAGTCCTATCAATATTGGACAAGGCAGAGAAATGTTGATTAAGCATATCAAAATTTAAGTCATTGGGATTAACGAGTTGAGGTGGTTTGCCGACCCCTAGGGTTTTAAGAAATTTCCAGACCTTCGCTGGATCTCCGTTCTTCACAGAATTATGGATGTGTTGGCGTTGTGCGTCCCTACAGACCCTATTGCACTGATTCCTGATCGCAACATATTTTTGAAGGTTGTGATCATCAGGCCTAATTTTGTATTTAAATTTTGCTGCAGCTTTTTGGTGTAAGAGCTGTTTGATGCTTTTAGTGAGTCACGGTGAGGGAGGATGTTTTATTTTTACAGGACGAATTGGTGCATGCTTATCATATAGATCTGTGATATTAGATGTAAAGATGCTGACCTTTTCATCAACAGATTCGACATTGAAAAGTGAAGTGAAGTGTTAGTGCGCGCACAGTGTTTTTGAACACACCAGCATAGAAACCAATAGTGGATCGCTACTGAAGTGCTGTCGCCGGTCGACTTGGACGTCGACGAGCGTATTACGTACGCCACGCCGTGTTGTGGAGCTTGCTACATCAGCCTGTAGAGGGTGCCACCAGCGTGCCCAGCTACACACTTGAGCAAGGAGCAGATTGGACGTGCCGGTAGGGGGCACTTCAATCACCATTCACGTCGGTCAGAAAAGGAATTCACACGAGAGCGGCGGGAAACATCAACATCGGATAATCACTACAGGGAGATAACTGAAGATTTAACTGTGATTAAAAACTTTAATAACTTATAAAAAATTGGTTTGTTTTTGTTTGTTGTTTGTTTTTCGTGTGAGTGTGTGGCCAACTCTGGTGTCGGAGTTTTCAGACCGCCCAAAGGCCTCCAACATGGCCTAACGACCCTTATCTTTAGACAAGAGCCGGGACCGACAGCTTTACGTGCCCTCCGAAGCACGGTAACGCTCAGATGAAAATGCCACACACGGTCACCCATCCAAGTGGCAACCTGTGCAAGCGTTGCTTAACTTTGCCGATCTGTTACGAACGGCAAGCCAAGTCTCGCTATGAGCGCTATATATAATAAAAAATTGATGAAGTGAATGAACAGAATAATCAGCTGTAGAGACTCTAAGTGTGATTGATATTAGTTAGTAAATTCGTTTTAAGAACTTAGAATAATTAAGTTTAAAGTGTTAAGACGGGGAATCCATGTCCGACGTTTTCTAAAATTCTTAAATCTCAAACACTTGTAAAATTTTAAAAAGCCCTCTTCATCGACTTAGACTGATTCGTGAAACTTTTAACCTAATAGAAACTTATGATAAAATTGTTATCTTAGATGTGTAACTATACCTACAAAGAATTCATATGCGATTATTCTTAGTTTTAATAAATTGAATGAAATTTAAAGTGTTTTACACTTTAAATTTCAATAAGTTTAATATTAATAGTCTGTCCCGACAATTATTCGTTAAGAAAACCTTTGTAAACATTAAGTAAAAACGGTTTGTGTTATCTTGTGCACTTGGCTATTGCTTATTTCACATACTTATTGGTTAGTTCAACGTAAACATGTAATCGTTAGCGAAATTGCAGTTCGATACAAAACGATCTATTGAAAAAGGCAGGATCAACTACAAAAAATCTCCTAAAGAACGTTTGACACAGTCATATTTAGAAACTAGACTCGAGGCTTTAGAACAACAGTCCATTGTCATAAAAAACTAGTAGAAATCGCACCAGATAGTAGCACACACAGCTATTTTAAAGCAGACACATACGACGATACTAAAGAAATATACATGATTTACAAGTCAGAACTTAGAGAGCATATTTCACAATTTAAAACAATTGAAAAGGCAATAGTATATTGCCCATATCTTCTTGAAACTCTTGTTCTTGAATTTTTTTTATACAAACTTCAAGGGCATCTGCTAACTCATCACTGGTCAGGTATGTACCCCCTTTTCGATTTCTCCTTAAGAATCGCCTACAATATGCTACTACTCGTATTAATCTTTGAAAGGTCGAGAATTTAGTCCACAGCTGATCGGTTTGAATAAGGAAAACTGGTTGTGTAAACAAGAGAAGCAAATTAAGATCTCTATATCCTATAATAGATAACCGAAACATATTAAGAGTAGGAGGAAGATTAGAAAACGCACACATGGCTGAGAGCATGCGATACCCTATGTGAAGGTACTCCTGATAATTGAAAGGAGTTCAGAAACTCTATAGGGTACGAAGTAACTTGGTCAGTATTCATGACATTATATACCGAAAGGTGCTCAACAACATCACTTTGCATACAGTCAAATGTCAAAGCCATGGTCCGATATATCTCTATACACACTTTCGCATTTATGAGTAGAGAATATTGTTTCAGCCGGTTTGGCGTGAAATCGGTACATACATACATACATACACAGTTTCGCATTTATACCTAATATTAGTAGGGATTAGCCAAGGCTGTTACAAAAATTATTCGTATAAATAAGTAAGCGAACGAAGTAATGACAGTGCACCATATTTATGACAATGTATAATGTAACAGTACTGACAGATATACGCACAAGCGCAACACTCCGTTATTACAGCGCATGCGTTCTTACTGTCAATAGGTAGTAGACATGTCCCTACAAACTTCGACCCTCTCTAAAATCCCTCCCTGATTATTTTTTGCAACTAATTGTATCCTATGTGTTTTTCCTGGTTCTGAGCTACCTCCCTACCAATTTTCAGCCAAAGTGGTTCAGCCGTTCTTGAGCTAGAAATAGTGTAACTAAGTCTTTTATATATGTATATAGATAAGGACTATCATACAAAATAATTTAACGGGTCTTAATCGCGTTGACTTAACTTATTTAAGGTATAAATACCTATTTGTTGCCGACATTTCGCTCGTCTTGCACCGAGCGTGGTCGCGGAGAGACTGATGAGAGCTCAGCGCCGTCTTGTGGAAGTGCGGGTTTCGGCACCTACCCTCACTTGGCCTTTATTTAAGTTCGCAATGTCGGTACTCCGACACAACTACACTAATGAAGTCTACACACTGTTGAGATTTATCACTGCGGCGGTGTTTACACTTGCTGATGACTGGATTCCAAGTAGCCGATAATCCATCCTCCCGGTTGAAATTGTTATATTTCTTGATTTCTACCGCTTCACGTACTATTCTGGAGTAATAGTGACGATCGGTGGATAAGACTTGTGGTTGCTGCAGGACTAGCTGAGCTCGCGGTTACACCCGCGTTATTTAGGGCTACCACTCTGCACCCTCATAGCTTGATGTAATATAACCTTCCTCCAGAAATGGACTATTCGACACAAGAATAAATTCAAAACGAACGAGCCGGTAGATCCCTAGATTTGTGCGCTTAACCAAACAAACAAACTCTTCAGCTTTGTAACATGGGTATAGATTTGATGTAGAGATTCCTGATTTGGCTTACAGCCATGTTACGGTCACTTTATGTTTGTGCTGTTTCTTATAAGAAAATGCATAGTAACGTTTCTCTCTAAATATCCCAAATATTATGAACCTGAATAAAGCAGCCTGATGCTCTGTACTCGACTGAAGCGGTGGGCTTCGCGGTCTCCCTTTGTTGGGGACAAGCGGTACACGTGAAGTATGTGAACTGATTTTGTTTACGTACCACCGAGACCGCGGCCATAAGAATGTTTTAATCGAATAAAGGCAATTTACTGAATTTATCATCTATACGGCCCCCAAATTTAGCCAGTCCACACATATTAACAGTCAGAAACAATCGAAAATTCATCCACATCAAAACAACGAGTGAACTAAGCAACACACGATAAATTATCGAACGGTATATACGAAAATCGAGATAGTAACGTGCGTAATAAGTGTCTTCTACTGGCAAATGTTTGCGGTAACTGTGCGGTGGTTTCCAAACTCCTATTGACCGCAAACGTTGCGTTTCGCCACTACTAGTATCTCGATAGCCAAGCGCTGACAATGAAATTCCGATAATTATATTACTTGTTTGCAAGGTGCACGCGCGAATAATAACGTGCAACGTATACATATACCTGTTTATGAGTGAATAATAGGAATTGTGAACGCGGTTTTATAAAGGGCTGCACTGGATAGGGAATATGCATGATTCAAATATGGGTCAAATATTTATGGGTTAACAATTTAAACTATATATAGAAAATCTCGCATATAGCATTACATAATAGAACATAACTTCATGTCTTTGAGGGGGTAGGCATAGGTGCATTACACACCCACACTTCGCCAGTTATGTTTCGGTCCCAATATAATAGGGGGCGAGCCTATTGCCATCTACCGGGCACTTCATTAAGCGTAGGGGTGCGTGAGAGGAGCCTTCCCGAGCGACGTAGAAAAGCGAGCAAGAGTCCCAACGTCCGGCGCACCCTGGACGCCTAGCACTCGGTAACGCAGATTCTAGGTGACAAATCCTCTCACCACGATGGATCAACACAATTCAACCCAACAACGCCAGCCTCTGGCCCCACCACAGTTGCCACAAGTAAAGCACTTATTAGAGCCCGCCTTACGCATTGTTTTGATGAACATTGAGTGCTTCTTGAGCGCAAAGTCAGATATATTATCGGAGTTGTGCCGCAAAACTGGCTGTGACATACTATGTGTGCAGGAAACCCACAGGGACACTTTACAACCTAGTCCCCAAATCGAAGGCATGGTTCTTATAGCGGAGATACCCCACTCAAAATATGGCAGTGCAGTGTTCTCTAGACCAAATATCTCTATAGTCTCTGTGTGCTATTCTACTCAAAACGCCATAGAATTAATAACAATCGAGCTCAATAATTGCACGATTTCCTCCGTTTATAAACCATCCAATGGACCTTTTATCTTTCACAGTTTGCCCAACTTTGATAAACACTCTATAAAAATCATTGTTGGCGACTTCAACAGCCATAACATCTCCTGGGGCTATCGCGTGACCAACCTGGACGGACAAGCCGTAGAAGAATAGGCGGATGCATTAAACTTGACTTTAATAAAATTCATAATCCTAAAATTCCTTCTTCATTTAATAGCGGTAGGTGGAGAAGATATTACAACCCTGATTTAATTTTTGTCAGCTCATCCAATAAGCACACAGTGTACCCAACCAGCAACAACTAGGCTTATAACAATCTCAAGACTACTGTTTTTTTGCACTTACATCACTCCTATATAATGATAAAGCCTGGGTTTGGGCACTAATTGTAAGCATATTTAGTTTAATATCGTTCTAATATCAGTCTAATTGAATGCTGTTTGCACTTACTGAACATACATACATACAAAGACTCACGCCTGTTTCCCCAAAGGGGTAGGCAGAGGCATATTAAACGCCCACTTTTCGCCAGTGTTTTGATCCCACGTAATAGGTGGCGAGCCTATTGCCGCTTATTGGGACATTTGTTTGCCAGAGCCTCGTCCGTTGATCGGCAGGTGCACCACTTGCAGGTGAGGTTGGCTTGGGACCCTAAGTTCTTAGTGGGAACCCTATTACTGAAATCTAGCCAAAATTAATTTATGGCGACTTAGGCTAATATTGCTTTTACGTAAGTATCTTGTAAGCCTGCATAGGCTTATATTGGTTTAAGGTTAGAATATTTTGAGAATTTTACGTCAGATATAACTTAAAAGTTCGTGTGAGTGTTGGTTTGAAATTAAATGTAAACAAATTAAAGTTGCGTAAAGTTAATGTTTATACTAAAGTTCCGTTATTATCAAGTGCGTGTATTTAAGTTTTACGGTGAGTAATCGTATTGAAATTTATTATTTACTGTTAATTAGACCTCGTCTTACGCTTCAAAATTCATGCACCTTGTGAAATAAGGTATTTCATGTTCTCATTTAATTATTTTATTTGTTTATTTGTATTGATAGTGTCGCCATTAGTATAGCTGCATTTTACAAGTGCACTACTTGACTAGTGTAAGATTGTTTGCTTTAATTTTAGCATTCGGTATACTAAAGATAACTCCATATTGGCATAAATTAGGATTCCTCGCAATTTTACATAAAACCTTAAATCGACAGAGAGAAAAAAAGGAAGTTAATCTTAAGGCAATAAGGACACGCAGTTGGCGCGCGCGATTTTTGTAATCCATTATAACTATTAAATTTAAAAATTGAAAATAAAATATTGCCAGCAAAATTACTCTTAAAACTATTAAAATTAGTTATTCCCAAAATCGATCTAAGAGCAATCGCTCTTTTATGTGTCTTGTCTTTTGTATTGTAAGTATGATCCAAAATTACTCTAATATCATACTTATCTAGTGCTATTGATCTTATATTAGTTTCATATAAGATCAGAAATGCACGTACTCACAGTGCTCTTATACTATGCTGATATTAGTCTGACATCTTACAATAGCATTTAGCAAGTCTAATATAAAATCAAACGAGCTTAGAAAATACCCATACAAGAGCAAGCTTTTCTCAAGTGCAACTAGTCTTAGTAAATGCTCTTATATACATATATGAGAATTGGTTATAAGACTGAGCGTTCTTGAGGCCATACCGGCTTGTCTAAAAGTAATATAGGATCGATGGTATGTTCTAAACCAAATATAAGATCGCTTTAAGCCTGCCACTCTTAAAAAGTGCGGGTTCTGAGACTATTTTGCTGGTTGGGAACTAAATCAACGTGCCATTCTATACCTAGAAGTTAGCATAGGCCCATTATGTGTACTGTTCAGGCTTTAATAAAACCAAACGAAGTTCCTTTCAAGCGACGATTCAACTACGCAAAGGCGGACTGGAATAAGTATTCAAAATGTATTGACGACTCTTTAGTGAATATAACACCAGACCCCCAACATTACAGCCAATTTGTAAAGATTGTTTCTTTAGCGTCTCAACGGTATATACGCAGGGGCTGTCGTACTTTACACATACCAGGCCTGATGAGTCTTCCTACAACAAAGACCCCTTCTCTGAAGAAACGCTTCATATGGGTGAATAGCGGCTTAACGAAATATCCGAAAAGAGGCGAGAGAAGTGGATAAATACAATTAATTCCATCGATCTAACCCATAGCAGTAAGAAGGCATGGTCTACTATCCATAAACTGACCAATGGGCGCCCAAAGGCTGAACAAATATGTCTAGTTACTGTAAATCAAGTCGCACATCAACTACTTTTAAACGGCAAGCCATCACAGCGACCAAAAAGGACACTTAAATCGCCCAGCTATTCTTCGGATCCGAATCACGTTACGAGTAGCCCGTTTAATATCACAGAAATCACTTCGGCCATAAAAAATATGAAATTAGGAATGGCGCCAGGAGTGAACGACATTTCCAAAGAACAACTGAAACACCTTGGCCCAGTTGCGGTTTCTTGGCTTCTCAATTTTTTCAACACATGTGTCGAGACAGGAATAATACCTAGCTTGTGGAGAAAGTCCAAGATAATAGCTGAAACCTAGTAAGTGCCCAGATGATCCAAAAAGTTTCCGGCCTATTTCAATCCTTTGTCACACATACAAGTTACTTGAGAGAATGCCTCTTAACCGACTGAGTGATACCATAGACCCAAAACTAATCCCTGAGCAAGCCGGCTTCAGACCGGGAAAGTCATGCTGTGGCCAAGTTCTGAACCTGACTCGGTACTTAGAAAACGGTTTTGAGGCTGGCGAAGTCTCGGGAGTCGTCTTTGTGGATCTCTCAGCCACGTACGACACCATAAACATACGGAGACTGCTGTGGAAGGTGGTGAACATCACTGGCGACATGAAATTTGTCCGTATCCTTGGAGAGCTTTTGCGTAATCGACACTTTCAAGTTCATATGCTTTTAGATAAGAGCAGGTGGCGTTGCCAAAAGAATGGACTGCCCCAAGGTAGTGTACTGGCTCCGATTCTCTTTAATATTTATACCAACGACCAACCAAACACTCCGGATACAAGTCGATTCGTTTAAGCAGATGACTTAGCGCTCGCAACACGGACCAAAACCTTCGAGCAGGCGGCGACTACTCTATCAGCCGCATTGCCCAAGCTAGGTACTTACTACGACGAAAACAGTCTGAAACCCAACCCGGCAAAAACACAATCCTGTGCATTTCACCTACGTAACAGATCTGCGAATCGTGCCCTTAAGATCTCCTGGCGAGGCACTCCTGTTTCTCATTGCAGCCATCCAAAATACCTGGGTGTAACCCTGGATCGTACATTAACGTACAAAGCCAACTGCGACAATTTAAAACAAAAGGTCTCTGCACGTAATAACCTTCTACTCCGCTTAACATCCTCAAAATGGGGCGCTGCGCCTTCAGTTTTGCGTACCACAGAATTAGCATTGTGTTTCTCTGCGAGCATGCGAATACGCGTACCCAGTTTGGCACCGATCGTCTCACGCCAAGAAAGTGGATATAGCTCTAAACGAAACGTGCCGGCAAATTACTCGATGTTTGAAGCCGACTCCGGTAGAGATGCTATATCCCCTGGCAGGCATTGCGCCTCCATCCGTCCGCAGAGAAATAGCCTCCTCTATAGAAAAATGGAAACAGGAGACAGACACAAGACACCCTCTGTATGGCCAAAGCCCAGCCACGAAGAGGTTGAAAAGCCGAAAAAGTTTTCTCAGTACCACCCCAGCCAGCGATAACAATGCTCCTAAGGCCAGAGAAAACATTTGGCGTGACAAATTCCCTCTCCCAACCATCGTCCCTTTGGCAAAAAAACTACCTGCAGGAAACAGGCTTCCTTGGCCAACCTGGAAGGCGCTCAATAGGTTGCGTAACCAGGTTGGTAGATCCAAGGACAATCCGTCAAGGTGGGGATTCGTAGACCCAAGTTATAGTTATAGTTGGTCGTGGGTTTTCCGCACTTAGCTACTTATTTGGGCCATTGTGTGTAAGTGGTGACTTGATTGACGCCGACTACTCATACCACCTTAGCTCCTTCCAGAAAGCCATTAGTTGGCTGATGTCGTTCAAAGCCTCACACATGGTTCTGGGGTTGTTCAGCAGCTTTGCCCGTTGATTGCTCACACTTGTGCAGTGCAGAATGACGTGAGCGGGTGTTTCTTCGGTTTCCATGCAGCCCCTGCACAGTGGGCTGTCCGTAACGCCTATGTTGAATAGGTGCTTGTTGAGTGGACAGTTGCCAGTTATTATGCCCGTCAGATGCTTAAGAGTTTTTCTATTAGAATGCAGCAGCTTGTGCGAGAGTCGCTTGTTCAAGCAGGGGATAGCATCTCTTGTTTGTCTGCATTCTAATATTCATAGACCCAAGCACGAATAAATGCGGCTGTGGCGCGTCACCACAGACAATGGGCCATTTGCTTTCGTGCCCCTCAGGCCCAGGGTCGTGTACGCTCAACGACCTATATGAGGCAAGGCCAAATGCCATTCGAGTGGCCGAGTTTTGGGCCAAATCTATATAATGTGTTGCCATCGACACAATAAGTATCATTAAGCGAGCGATAATTAATTTATAATACACACATAACTTCGAAAAGTCAGAGGTGTGTGCCCGGGGCACCTGGGGATCGAACCCGAGACCATCGTCTCGACAGTCCGTTACGTTCACCACTGGGCTATCGCCGCTGTTTACATAGCATATAGGTACCATATTATATGGGTTTTATTATCTGTCTATGTGAGAAGTCATAGTTTTGGTGCGAGAGAAGTAGTACAATATAGCTACTTCTACGGATACATAATATGTTATCTTACAAGTACTTTCATTGATCCTCACACTCAAAATGATATAATGTAATTTGCCTGGATTGATTCGTAACTTAATATGACTGATACATCTCGTATTGTAGAAAATCGAAGACCTACTACGATGGAAACTTATTACTTGGAAGGGAAGTGCCTTTTATGTGAGTTAAAAATATACTACAAGTATACGACATTCAGATTCTCAGATTTTATCACATAGTTACAGGTCGACCTAACCTAAAATATAGTTACAAATAAAGCCCAATATACGGTCAAACAGAAATAGCCATTAATCCAACTAATCTCGAAACAATCCTGGAAAATAGATACACCGAATTCGAACAAACCAATTACCAAAGTTACACAACTGACTGCCGTTCTTATACACAGCAGTAATAATTGTTATTATCGTCGAATAATACATTAGCGCCTACACAAAGGCTGCAGCGTACCAAATTAATACATAGACATGTAGTCCACACAACAGTAGGTAGTAGGTACATAGAGGGATATACATACATACAAAGACCTACGCCTGTTTATATAACAATGTAAGTCAATAGTAGGAGGATAGTCAAACCTAACTTACCTAGCCGGTCTTAGATGCGGGTATTCCTCGGTACTGGTCACGTCCCATACTTTTCTCCAAGCTTTGAACAACGGTTCGTGTACTGGGTACACGCCCGAATGATGAGGGGATACGGAGTAGCACGAGTTCGTAGGAATGGAATTGATTGATGATATACACTACAAGCATGTACTTCTGAATAGTCATGCGAGTTCACAGATGCCAAATTGGGGATGAATGTCGAAACATTATTTTCTGTTAGTGCTTAAATAATAAACATATTTCACCACTACTACGCTCATTCATGTGCTCATATAGTGAGGTAGGTCAGGAAAAAGAGAATTACTTCTTACATGTACATACCTACTTTGAAATAGACTGACCCGTTTTTGTTATAACAATTTATATTTCTGGGTACTTAATATTATACTAATCTTATATCTTACTACTAATATATAAAGCTGAAGAGTTTGTTTGTTTGTTTGTTTGGTTGAACGCGCTAATCTCAGGAACCACCGGTTCGATTTGAACAATTCTTTCAGTGTTAGATAGCTCATTTATCGAGGAAGACTATAGGCTATATAAAATTGCGCTATGAGCGACGGGAGCGGAGCAGTAGCCTTAAATAACGCGGGTCTAACCGCGGGCATCCTCTATCTAGTAACTAATATAAGTATTACCTATACTGACAAGGCAACAAAGCTTTCATATTGAGCATCGTATTTTCTGAAAGAAAATTAAGAGACATATATATATATATATATATATATATATATATATATATATATATATATATATATATATATATTATGTACCTTCGTATTATTTGTAGTAGTTGTATAATTATGTGTAGTTTAGGTAAATTACGTGTGGTATTATTCAAATTCAGACTCTTTTCATTACTAAATGTAAACGAATAGTAATTTTGCTCTAAAATATATTGAATTACCAAGAATCAACGTTATATTTGACTTGGAATAGAAAATATTGAATAACGAGCGAATCACATTGAAATATCAGATAACTGTCTCAGAACTTTAATGTAATATCAAACTAAGTCTATATTTTACCTAGCTAACCATAAATGAACTCCATACCACGTTACTTTATTACAGTGAAACCGAAAGATCTAGAAATAAATTTTTAAGTACGACTTGTCGGCACCGTGTGCACGTCACAATAATCTTCTAACCGACTTCAAATACATACATACATACATAGTCTCACGCCTATAACCCCGAAGAGGTAGGCAGAGGTGTATTTCTACACCCACTTTTCGCCTGATATACTTTAGTCCAACGTAATAAGGGGCGAGCCTATTGCCGTACCGGGCACATTTCCAGACTCCGTGCTGCTACCGAGAATTTCGTGACAGAAAAACCCAATAACACTACCGACCCAGGAATCGAACCCGGGACCTCCCGATCCCACGCGCACATTTATGCCGCGAGACCAACGAGGCAGTCGTATAGGGTTTGATGTCGAGTTTTCCGTCTCTACGCAAAGATGGTATTTGCATCGTGTTATCCCTTAGTCGCCTCTTACGACATCCACGGGAAGATAGGGGGTGGTGACACCTGTATTCTATGCCGTCAACCACATGACTTCAAAATTAACACGCTTTTATTAGGTCGATATGTATGTAACTAACTATGTAATGGAATCTAAGCTAACTAATTCCAAGGGAACAACCCACCCCACAAACCATCTTCCAAGGGTCGTAGCGTAATGAAAATTGGCAGCTGTATGTGGTTCTGATGACAATACAATAAAATGGTACTGTCGAACTGATCTGATGATAGAGCCGGAAGATATGAACTGGAAATTCATGATGAAAAATCGTATCATAGTTGTTTGGATTTCTAAGAAAAGTGTTGTAATGAACTTTGACCACGATTAGGTTTCAAGGTCTGATGATGAAGCCGGAAGATAGGCACTGGCATTCCATGATGGAATATCGTACCACAGCCGTGTTGCACTTGTGAGAAAGACCACGTAATGGACTTTGAACACGATCTGATTTCAAGGTTATAAAAAAACTATTATACGGGGTGTCACAAGACCCATCACCAAGCCGAAGTCTCGTTGTGGACATCATGCTAAGTAATACTAATAAAAAAAATACCTGGGAAACGATTTTTTTTTGTTTTCACATTTTTTAAGCCGCAATTAAAAGCGCGCGCGTGCAATGCTCGAAATACCTACTTAACCATTGGGTTATAGGGCATCTAAAGAACATATTGGCGGGGTAAATACATCGATATTGTACCTAATTAGAAAAAATCCATCCTAACTTTGAGCCTCAATATCTCCTGAACCAGTGATTTCCCAGGTATGCTGCCGAAGTAAAAAATGGTCGTAGTGATTGGTACAACATGGGATTTCAGTTTTTGTTAAGGGTCTTTTTACACTCTGTATATTGTAGACCACGAAGTGGTGTACTTAGGGTCCCGTACTTTTCCGGCTGGACGGGCGAATGTGGCCCTAAGTAGAGTAAAAACACTTACTGGTCTCCAGATTGAAGACCTAGATTGTTCTAAGCTGACAAATTAAACACCATGCAATACAGACGCACTGGCGAAGATGGAGCGGATGCGTCTCTTAAATAAATGTGTAAATGTTAAAAATATTTCGTTATCAAAGACCAAAAAGTATAAAATAAATTTATAGTATAAAAAACACTAGAAAAACACGAATAACATAAATGCACGAAGAACATAAAAATAAATTCGTTCAAGTTGTCTCTATTTCTTGGCTGAATTGTAGCTTTGTGCTTTTAATTATAATATTTGATAGTTTTGTCGAACTCAGACAAAACCAACATTTTTAACGCCTTTTCTTTCAGGAAATTAAGTACATAAGAGTTGCGTCAACAGTAGCAAAATGTAGAGTTCTTGTTCGTGGACCCGTGTTCCCTTTGCTAACCCTTTGGCGGCATAAACGTTATGCTTTTGTGCGACCTCATGGAACTTCCGCCAGGAACTTAGTATTTGTTAACAAGAAATTATTTCCTGTTCCAGCGCCTCACGCTTTTAGAATCAAATATTATAATTAAAAGCACATAGTTTACACTTCAGCCCAGAAATAGAGACAACTTGAAACGATCCATAATTTATTTTTTGTTTTTCGCATTTATAAAAGCGTGTTTTTCTAGTGTTTTTTTTATAGACTCACGCCTGTATCCTCGAAGGGATAGGCAGAGGTGTAATATTACACCCTCATTTCGCCAGGAATTTTTAGGTCCCACGTAAAAGGGGGCGAGCCTATTGCCGTACCGTGCACATTACCAGACTCCGTGCTGCTACTGAGAATTTCCTAATGGAAAAACCCAATAACACTTTGACCGACCCGGGAATCAAACCCGAGACCTCCTTCAAATATATTCTGTTCCGTAATAAGTAAAGTTGGAAAGATGGACATAAGTACAGATACTTCTGTATTTAATTAACTGAAACTTGCTTCTGATATGCATAATAAGTTAAGAAGAGTTGCGGGTTAACTTAGTTGCCGTATTCAACTGCGCTGCGTCATATAGATACGAATTATATGTGCAGCTTTTAGCTTTTAGTACAGGATAATTCCTGTGTCACAATATTACAGTATGTAAGTCAGTTTTGGAGACTCATTCAGAGTATAAAATGGTTTAACCCGTCACGTTGATCATAGGATCTAACTACTAAAAGGATTGAATTGTAAGGTGACTTTGTTGTTGTCTACTTGAAATATTAGGTGGCATAGATTTTGTAACTCTATTCATACATTCAATGCCAAGAACCTAACTATAGTCAAATACAAAATTGTAAGCCAAATTTTTATTCTAAGCACTAATACTAAAACTAAGAAGACAAGATAGAATTGCAATTAGCGCACAAGCTCAATGAGCGAAGCGAACCTGTCAGAGGCTCCTCGTAAGCAGGCAGAGCAAATTGTGCGAAAGAATTCTGCCACTGCAATATATCCAGGTGATAATATAAATGGGTTTGATGCTCGCCGTCTGATGCCGAACTCCGCATTGCTCAATGTCGTCCTTACGCCGTTTATTTACACATTCGCATGACTCGGTGAGGCATCGCGCGAACCGAACCGCGAAGTGTATAATGCAATCGATGCGTTCGTAATTCGTCTCGTAATTTGCCTTGCCGTCGTGATTCGCGGTGTCGCGAACGCTTTACCGAGGACTGAGAAATTAATGAACGAATCGCGAAGGCATGAACAAATGGTCATGAGGGGTAATATTTTGTCGAGCGATTTGGCAGCGTGAGTAAATGCATAAATGTGGTAGGTATGTTTGTTTTATTACATAGAATCACTAGCTTTTGCCCGCGGCTTTGCTCGCATAAATTCGGGGTTCTCTAGTTATAGCATATCATCTATGTTCGGGGTAACACAAATCTCCTTTATTATAATTATCGTTTTAACTGTTTAAGAAATATAACTGCAAAAAGTATTTACACATACAAACTACTTAGTACTAAGTACTCAAAATGTTATCTGTGATGTTTTGCTAGAGTGGCCAATATGGCAACTGTGATTTGTCTGTCAGAATCATTAGAATTTAACAAAATACTCGACAATCCGAATTTTGTGGCTATATGTTGTCAACTCGAAATCTTTGTTTTTTAATGTTTTATTATTCAGGTAAGGTTTCGATGTACTCCTTGACGAAATTATTAATATAAGATTTGACACTGCGGTAGCAGCGCAGTCCGTCGGTTCCAATGTAAAAAATTCCAAAATCCACAACTAATTACAATTTAAAAATTAAGTAAAAAAACATTTTCCAGCGGACTAAATTGTGAATCTAAACCATTTTAAAGTCCCCTTGAACACACACAAAAAAATTCATCAAGATCGGTCCAGTCGTTTAGGAGGAGTTCAGTGACATACACACGCACACAAGAAATAAATATATTAAGATATTAGTGAGAAACCAAATTAATCTTTATGATATATATTTTTATTGCCTCCCACGCTTTTCTTGGAGCTAGTTGCACCCTCCATAGCCTGTATAGCCAGGCTTAGCAGCAATCCCCCCCGCGGGATCTCCACCTTGTCGTGGTGGGGGGCTCAGTAACCGTGGCTTGGTACCCCGCGGTGAAGCTAAGAGGGATCCAGGAGGGGACGCTCCGCGTGGGCTTGACGGGGCCTGCGCAGGATGCGTCCAACGGTGCGGGTGCGGGGGACAGTTCCGTTTGTCCCTCGCAGTCGGGTGCGGTCGCGGGAGGAGTGGCGTGTCGGTGTTGCGTTGCCGCGCGCCCTATCTCCCGCGACCAAATGGGGGCGCACCATTCGATGCGTCGCGGTGGGGCCGCAGAGGAAGAGGAGATGCGGTGTTGCGTTGCCGTCCTCCCTATCCTCTGCGGCCGCTGAGTGTTTTGGCGGCGGAGCCCAACACCTTAATCCGCCGCCAAGGGGGTTTTGTTCGGGGCCCGCCTGACCATCTGGCGGGCCAATACCCGTCGGGGGGTAGTGACGAATGCTTATGCGAATCCCTACCCTCCGACACACGGGTACATGAGGAACACGGGTTGGTTTTTAGTCAGTAAGAGTCTGACAGTCCCCATCGCCCTTCCCCCGGGGCGGAGGGACTCCATGAGGATTTTCCAACCCGACACAAAAAAAAAAAAAAAAGGCTTAGCAGCAATGGCCACAGAAGAAACCGAGTTATGACACCCGCTGTTCCCGGAAAAGTTAAATTATCATGGAAATCGTAACAAATTTTCTCAGAAGTCTATTGGAGGGGATGTCGGAAAAGTAAAAATTGGCTTACCAAGTAAAATGTTCCCTGTTCCTTAGTAGAGCATCGTCCCCTCGGTTTGCAAGCGTGGTGCCGTGGTGGTAGTACTTGGCGCTGTAACCTAGGTTGAACCTAAGCCCGGGGACAAGGCGTTGCAGCGCTGCCTGCGACGCCAACATGGCGGCTACGTCTTTTTCGTGAAGACGGGTGCCTGGACAAATAGCAATATTTGTAAGAAATTTAAAAAGTAAGCAATGCTTTGTGATTTTTTTTCTGAGACAATTAAAATTACAGATAAGTTATAAGATAAAGTATATTTCAAATGAAGCCAATATAAAGTAAAAAAAAAAAAATTTGTTTGGCATAATTATATTTTCGCATAATATAATTACGCATAACAGCTTACGCATAATTTTTAAAGCATAATTTCTCTAACCATAATAATGATTAAGCATAATATTCTAAAGCATAAATTTATTAAGCATAAAGTTCTAAAGCATAACTTTTTTAAGCATAATATCCAAAAGCATAAAATCCTAATGCATAAATTTCTAAAGCATAAAATCCTAAAGCATAAAATGCCAAAGCATAAAATCCTAAAGCATAAATTTATTTACGCATAATTATTACAATAAAATACAAATTGGATATAATAACTTTGGCAATGTATCTTTGGCATATTTTTCGCTGTAGGAAGCATGAAGCAAGCAAGCATACAGCATTGCGTGCTGTATGCAAGCAAGCATGCAGTAAACAAGCAAGCACGCAGCATGCAAGCAAGCATGCAGCATGCAACATACAGCAGGCAGGGCTTCTGTCACGGCTCCGGCGCTGTGGGCCTCCGGCGGCCCCACGCGTGCTAATCGTTGCGTCTGCAACGATTAGCACGCGTGCTTTCACTCACCACCGCAGCTTCGGCTTGCTGGCCGGCCAGCCTCAGCCGCGGCGGCTCGCTCGCAGCCGCCTGCTCCTCAGCCCGCGGGTCGCCTTGCCCCTACGCGCCTACGCGATTTTAAATAACACTCTAGGGGTAGGACAAACAAGACTACGTGGAGTCGGTTTTGCAGCAATTCGGTTCTGTCACTAACTTTTGTTGCACAGCATATACATTTTTTACAAGTTAAATATATAATTAAATAAATATTATGCTAATAGTCATTAGGCCTACTAACGTTATGCTAATAGTCATTAGGCCTACTAATGTTATGCTAATAGTCATCAGGCCTACTAACGTTATGCTAATAGTCATTAGGCCTATTAACGTTATGCTAATAGTCATTAGGCCTAATAACGTTATGCGAATCAAATTTATGCCAAAACAAATTAGTCTTTAAGATAATTATGCCAACATAAAATGTATGTCTAAAAAAATATGCTGAAGTATTATTATGCCAAAACAAATTGTGCCAAAATCGTTATGCCGAAGTATAATAGGACAAAGAACATTATGCAAAAAGAAGGGATCCCGAGTTTTGCATTATGAGTTTATTGCATTTTTATATTATTACACCTATAAAGTGACTTGACTGAGCTTTGAATACACTTACGAGTAGACAGCAATAATGATATGTTAAATATAATTATAATAGCAACACTAGATATATTAAAATGTAAATAAATCATGGAACGATGTGTTAGATTGTGTCGCAAAACAATGTGCCAGCATGTGAGTGCATACCATAAATAATTTCCATTCTCCATTTTAAATTGTACATGATCGTAATGTTGCCAATAGTTATGAGATACAGAAGTGTAAGCTACTACAGATTACCATATCTCGGGTTAATACAGGTTATATAAAACTGGGAGTCTAAATCCTGTCCACATGAACTATCTTCAGTGGACTTCTAGGTGTCTTCCAAATTTTGTAGGTTACGTCGTTAATTTCCTTTATTACAGTATATGGTCCTTCCCAGCTTGGCTGTAATTTCGGAGATTTTCCCTTACATTGGACTGGATTATGAAGCCACATCAAAGTTCCCTCTTCGAATTCTCTTGCATTTGTGCGTCTGTCATATCGAGTCTTCCTTCTTTCTCCCGCTTGTAAATTCTCTTGTCTAACGTGTTCATGAATTTCTTCGAGCTTTCTTCTTAATTCACATGCATAATCGGTAACACAGCTAGGCGTCCCCGGAGGACATCCAGCAAGAAGGTCTATTGGAAGTCGTAGCTCCCTTCCTAAATTTGTTCGTGCCGGGGTTGTGTCCGTACTTTCATGTACAGCGGCTCTGTAAGCCAGAAGAAATAGTGGGATATATTCGTCCCAGTTTCTCTGATGGCAATCGACCACTTTAGCAAGATGCCGCTCCAATGTCTGGTTAAATCTTTCCACCATTCCATCTGATTGAGGGTGATAAGGAGTTGTCCTGGTTTTGTGGATCCCCATCATCTTGCAGATTTCTTGAAAGAGTTGCGATTCAAAGTTTCTCCCTTGGTTGCGTTGGATTTCTAACGGTAAACCAAATCGACAAAATACTTCATTTACTAATTTTGTCGCGACTGTTATTGCTTTGTGATTAGGGACTGCAAAAGCTTCTGGCCATCTCGTGAAATAATCCATCACCACCAGAATGTAGCGATTACCACTTTCTGTCAAAGGAAATGGTCCAGCTACATCCACAGCAATCCGTTTCCAAGGAGCTCCCACAGTGTATAGTTTTAGTGCTCCGCGGCTCCAAGTTTGCGGCCCTTTAACTGAAGAACATTTAACGCATTTCCTGCACCAGTCTTCAACGCCTTCCGTAGGGAAGACGTTGAAGACTGCCCTGTAGAGTGCAGCCAATAAAAACGTTGACGAATCTTTAGTAAGGTTCTTCGCACTCCAAGATGTCCGCCAGATGGGCCATCATGACAAACTCGCAAAACTTCAGGAATCATTGATTTTGGCACTATTGTTTGAAGATAACTATCTCTTCCGAGAGGACTTTCCCATTTTCGACAAAGTAGTCCATCTTGTTTTATTAAGCTGTTCCATAGCGCCCAATAACTTTTCGTCACGGTACTAGTATCAGCCACCTCACTCCATTCTGGCCGAAGGGAGTTATTCTTTAGCCGCTCCAGTATCGGTTTCAAATCTTTATCTTCTTCCTGGGATTTAATAATGAATCCATCGCCCGTCGATGGTATCCGTTCTGATTACCTTGACGGCAGTTTCCTCTTTTCCTTCTTGTCGCACGCAATACTTGCAGCTCTTATCACAAGGACGTCTTGATAAGGCATCAGCATAACCGTGAGATTTTCCGCTACGATGCTCAACTTCGAAATCGTACTCTTGAAGTTGTTCAATCCATCGAGCTACCTGACCCTCACAATTTTTAAACTGTAAAAGCCACTTAAGCGCTGCGTGGCCCGTCCGGATCCGGAATTTTCTTGCGATCAGGAACTTTTTAAAATGCTGAAGAGTTTTCACTACCGCTAGAAGCTCCTTTCGTGTGGTACAGTAGTTCCTTTCAGGTTTAGACAGCGATTTGCTAAAGTAGGCAATAACAGCCTCCTGGCCTCCTTGTCTCTGGGAAAGGGTTCCACCAATACCCACAATGCTTGCATCTGTCTCAACAATAAATTCCCCATTGACGTCGGGATATGCAAGAATTGGCGCTTCACATAAACGCGTCTTCAACTCCTCGAAAGCAGTTTGGCATTTTTCATCCCAATTAAATTGTCGATTTTGCTCCATCAGATCATGTAAGGGTTTTGCGATGCTCGAGAAATTCTTCACAAAACGTCTGTAGTAAGACCCCATAAATGAGCGCACCTGCGTCTTGTCCTTAGGCATGGGCCAATCTTTAACAGCCGAAATCTTGGCAGGGTCCTTCTCGATGCCTTTTTCAGAGACAACATGACCCAAATAGTTAACTTGTCTCTTAAAAATGAACATTTTTTAAGACTGAGCTTCAGATTTGCATTTCTCAATCAATTGAGTACACTTTCTAGTTTCGTGAGATGATCATCAAAGTCTCGTCCCATTATAATTATGTCATCGAGATACACCAGACAAGCTTCCCCTAAAAGCCCGGCAAGGATGTGTTCCATTAACCTTTCGAAAGTAGCTGGTGCGTTGCACAATCCGAAAGGCATAACATTGAAATGCCAAAGCCCTCTGCCCATTGAAAAAGCCGTCTTCTCCTTGTCTTTTGGGTCCATTTCCACTTGCCAGTAACCACTTTTTAGGTCTATTGTTGTGAATCACTTCATTCCGGATAATGTGTCTAACGTGTCGTCTATTCTAGGCAAAGGATAACTGTCTTTCTTGGTTACATCATTCAATCTTCGGTAGTCAATACAGAATCTAGTCGATCCATCCTTTTTCTTTACCAATACCACCGGCGAACACCACGGGCTAGTCGATGGCTCAATAGCCCCGTTTTTCCTCATATCTTCAATCATATCCTCTATCTCCTTCTCCCTGGCAAAAGGTACACGTCGTGGGTGTTGACGGATCGGTTGTTCATTCCCCGTATTGATGGTGTGTTTTACTACTCCTGTCTTTCCGATGTCCCCGTCGTTCTTTGAGAAAATGTCGACGTACTGTGTCAGCAATTTCTTTGCTTTTTCTGCTTCGATTTCTGTTAGATCGTCTTTGCAACCTTTTAAAACACTATCCACGTTAACGTTAGTCCCAGCCAGACTCTTGGTTTCCTGGCAGTCTCGTAACCAAGCGACTTCCACGGACTCTCCTATCTCAGAACCCTTTTTCAAAACTTTTTCTTCATCACCTAAATTTAGGACAGGTATATCAGCCATTTGTGAAGAAGCAACAACTACACATGCTGGCAACCATGGATCGTGATCTCCATTGTCTTCTATCGTTATGCAACGTCGCTGACTCGAAAGGGCAGGTAATGTGACAGGCACAAATGTCTGTGACCTAGGTGCGAGCTTGCTCTCCTTGAGGCACAAAACCTTTCCCGTGCCTCCACCTCTCATTGGAATCTCCACGTCTCCACACTTGTGGATACCACACTTAATATCCAATCTACATTGGTGATCTCTGAAGAAGTCTAGGCCAACAATGCAGTCGTCGACGATGTCTGCAATTAGTGCTTTTTGCCAATATAATTTGTCACCTACTTTGAAAGCCACCATTTGCCCTCCCCTGACTGGGATGTGCTGGCCGGTAGCCGTTGTCAGTCGAGCTCGAATTGACTGTTTTAGAATCTTCCCATTCTTCCTTATCAGATGAGTCCCTATAACAGTTCGTGACGCACCGGTGTCTAAGGTCAGCAAACAGGTAACGCCATTGACCACTCCATCAATGGTTAAGCTGTTCCCATCCGTGCTTTGTCGGATACAAACTTTAGGTGCTTTTCGTCTACCGGCCAGTGCTTGCCCTGCAGCCCTGGCTGGAATTAGTTTTCCTGGTCGTGTTCTGACGTTTGAACAGTAGCGTCAGTCTTACGTTTACGTTTCGGACAGCTACTGCTGAAATGTCCTGGTTCCCTGCAGCTATAACATTTTGGGACAAATCGTTGGTCTGTTCGCTGCATTTCTGCGGCCACAACTCGGACTTGTCCACCCTTGATGTCTCGAAGGACAGCCTCCACTTCTAGAGTTCCTTAACGTTGTCGTGCTTCAGACGAACGGCAGACCTGACCTCATCGTCATAATTGCCATCAATGAACGCCTGGAGACGCATGCTTTGGACTTGTGCCGGGGGTGCAGACTGGTAAGCTTTTCCTACCATCTTCTCTACTTCTAGAGACCACTGCTGCAATGACTCGTTAAGGCGCTGACAGCGGTTACGCAACTGAGCACGGAATATAAATTCCAAATGCGCCTCTCCGTACCTGGACTCTAGAGCCTCAATGAGCTGTTCATATGTGGCGGCTTGCCCCACAGACTGTAGCAATGATATTGCACCATCGCGTAAAGCCAAAGCGAGTGCAGTCTTGGGCTGCTCTCTGTTCCAACTGTTACTAGAAGACGCGGCTTCAAACTGCATCCTGGACGCCTCCCAGGATGAGGTACCATCGAAAAAAGGCACTTTAAAATTACCAGCACCTGATGAGGTGACTGCGACTGAAGGGACATTGCCCTTAATCCTCCTGAACTCCACCTCTATGCAGCTGTGCATCTCATCCGATACTGATGCCATGCGGGACTGCACCTCTTCCGACACTGCCGCCTTGCAGGACTATATCTCTTCCTCTATAGTAGCCATGCGAGATTGCACTTCACCGATACTCATCTCCATCTCGGTGATCTTACGAGCGTTCTCCGATATATAATGGCGAATCTCATCCTGGCTCTCCATTATCTCGCTAAGCTGAGATTGTAGCTGCTGCGAGTTTTGCTGGAGTTCGGATAGCTGCTACGAGTTTTGCTGGAGTTCGGATTTAAGCTGCTGTGAGTTTTGATGGAGTTCGGATTTAAGCTGCTGCGAGTTTTGCTGGAGTTCGGATTTAAGCTGCTGCGAGTTTTCCTTTAGTGACTGTTGGAATAGTTCTGCGAGGTCTGCGAGAGATAGCGGGTTAGCTGCGCTTGCGGACGTAGATACCCCTCCTTCAGATCCGCTTGCTTGCGAAGGAGCATCACTGCTCACAACTTCCTGGCTAGAGTCGCCTTGCTCTTGAGCGGCAGCCCTTGCACGTGTTGTAGGCCCTTCCCTCGGCATGACTGGCATCTTTAATCCTTCCAATTCCACTTCTGACACCAATTGTTACGGACGGGGTAACGGGATTGGAAGGAAACACCGAGTAGCACTGGTAACACTTTATTCGACTTCACACACACGACGCGTCGTTCGATTTCGACGCGGACAGCACCAACACTAACGTGCACACTTCACTGCACTTCACTGCACTATACTTTCACTTCACTTTATTTCACTACTACTTCTTTCTTCCTTTTACTTCTTCCTTTTCTTCTTCAATTTACCACTTCTCAACTTAAACTGGCGCTCAGCGCGTCTACGCCGCTTTATATACCCCTAGAAATGTTCTAGATCCACTAATTTCAATTGTCATTTCATAATAGTTTAAGATTAAGGTTAATTATTTATTAACGAACACAAAATTAAATTAATTTTAAAATAAAACAATTATAACTACTTATTTACTACTTACTACTACAATACAAAAAAAAAAAGAAAAAGTCAAAGGGCGTCGTGAAAGTCCTCCACATCGCCGTCTATTGGGAACGTGCCCAGAAGACTGGCAGCATTGCCACGCTGTATGGCAATGCTAATTTTTTGAGCTAGATACATACCAGCCTTCTGGTCACGCGAGGCGTCGACAAGTCTCTTCGCAAGTTCTCTATATAGAGATCTAGCACTTGGGCCCCATGAACCCAACGTTTCAACTCCAAGCGGCTGAAATACGTAATCCCCTACGAGATTTACGTATTTGCGCCGTTTTAGAGTCTCCGCTGTGGCAGCAGCAACGCCCGCACAACCCGCTGTGCTAGGAAGATGAGATGGCGCAAGGGTATCGACATACGTTGCGTCCCACACCAAAGGCCTACCCAACTTCCAAGGCAGTAGAGATATTCCATCTGGTCTTTTACCATCGTGGCGTGCCAAACCCTGAGGTTCAAGTTCTGGAACGCCAGCGGTGACAAGAGCCCGACGGAGAATGTCATTCAGGTTGCTGTGTCGTGAAATACGACCTGCGCTTCTGCTGCATGATAGGCCATGGTGACCAACGCTGTCGACAGCCTCCCCACAGTGACAACGATGTGGAGCGACACATGGCGCACCTAACCGGAGGCAAGAAGCGATGCGAAAGTTCGTGTCGAACGAGCACGCTCTGCAGCATAGTACGAATAATTCAATTGTTTTTTCTATCTCCTGTCTCTTTTTAACCTTTCCATTCCTTCTTGATCTTTCTAGAATTTTCTAATTTTTATTCGAAATATTTAAATAATCTTTTTTTAAATATTTGCCAAATATTCATAAACATTTTCCAAATTTCTTTTTTTTTGGTGAATTTGGTGAACACTTGACAGAGTGTATACGTCATCGAACTAAAAACTCATTTCCAAATAATAAAATAGTCTTCAAACCTCTTTGCTAATTATTGTGTTTGACGACCGGCTAATTTGTCGTGTAGACGTCAGTAGTCCTTGACAACGGTAGTGATGACAGCTTGTCATGACACCAGCCGTCACATTACTATTCCATGCAGCTGGGTGCTAATCAAAGAGATTGGATATATATACATAGAGGTAGTCCTAACACTAACAAATTGAACACATTCAACTGACGTGTAAGATACAATTTAGGCAATTTATGCCATCAAATTGTACAACCTTCAATAACCTTAGTGATTTTTATTTTATGACAGTTCTGTCGTGATTTTGAATTTAGCCGTATAATATTTATATCGACATTGTCAAGTGTTGTAAAAAATCTTATCGATATGTCTATCCACCGTATATTTCTACCTTGTTAATTTTTAGATTTCCACGTGATTAAGATTTACAAAATAAGTGGATTACTGAAGTATGTCGTCGAGAAATTGGGTGCCTAGAAAGCACCAACGAATTTGTTGAATGTATTTATAGTAATGACAGATGGTGCAGACTAAAAAAAAATTCTGTGCCAGCATTACTCCTCCCTTCTAAACGTATCAGTGTGACTGTTTAAATAATTACTTGTTAATAATTAAAATATCAGCAACAGTAATTAATTCCGAAGCTTTTTCAAATTTGATTGAACTTTCTCTCGAAAATACATTGTTTGATGATGACAGATTTTATTGATAACGTGCATTAGTCAAACATATTTGAAAATTTGAATCCATCATAATCCAAAAAAATGCACCTAAACAAAAATCTGATCTTTCTTTACAAAGACAGTAGGTAATATTTAAAGAACAGTAATTTGAAGGTTTAATAAGAACCGTCTGCATTTCATACTCACGACTACTATATAAATTCAGTCATGCATTCTGACTGCTGTGGACACAAACTTACGGAATGTATAACATGTACATACTTACTGTACTTTACAAGTCTGTTTGATTTTGAACCTATATTGAAACTTTGATCGATATCGATAGCGGATTTGCTCAATCATTAAAAAATTAAAAAGTTACGAAATTTGTGTTCAAATGGTCTTAAGCCCTAGCTGACAAACATAGTGCCATCTTCTTCTGGCAACTGTAATTTGTCATATGAGTGAAGAGTATAGCTATATTCAATTTGTTCATAAAAATATCGTTCATTCCATGCTTTAGTTATTCTTCTGTGGTGCTAATAATATTCAGATGTAGCGCGCATACTAATACAAAGGACAAACACTACAATGTTAGATTGATTGAGCTTTATTCAATATATTCGTTATACGCACTTAACATTCCACGCGGTTTTCCCTTTTAATACCGAGTAATGAATATGGGTAAATCATCGATATGTGACATAATGTGTGAGTGATAATGCGACTGACCAGTGCCAGGCGATTTTATGATTATACAATAATGAATATAAGCGGAATATAATTTACTGTCTATCACTGCTTAATGTATGTGAGTGACTTAAAAGCTTTTGCGCGCGTGAGGGATATTTCAGTATTTAAATATAACTTCACCGTTTTAGTTCTTATTTAAATCTGTTGATACCTATATCTACCAGAAGATAAAATAGGTATATTATGTATACCAGTTTTTATCACACAAAATTCAAATGCACCTTAGTATTTTTCTAAATATACTTTTCAGTGTGGACATTAATTACATAGACATATCAAAAGAAAAGAAAGATAAAAAGCAAAATTAGTACAAAGATTGAGTAGGCCGTACCTACTTGACACATTCCATCAACAAAAGATTGCATTTTTTATGAAGGACGCAGATAAGGTTAATTGTCAGTCAAAAGGTTGAGAATTTATTACAGTAATTTGTTCATAAAGTGAGTAAAAATAAAGGAAAATATATACAGCTGAAGGACTTCGTTTGAATTGTACCTATTATAGAATAGGAGTGTCTTTATAAGCATATTCTAATAATATTCTAAGTCTAGTTGGTCGAGAAGGCAGACTCAAGACTGCCTTCTAGGCATAACTTAGATCCTAATGCAACCATAACAACAATAGGATGACTATAAATACAATAAGTATGATTTTTTGTCACAGTGTAAATCTCGACATTTGCCTACATTATCACATGGGGTATTTTAGCATATGTAACGATAACAACTTAACGGCGCCTACACGTTAATGTGATAATGACTTGTAAAACACGAAAGCAACATAAAATTATAGTATTTAGGCAGCGTATACGCCAAAGATGTGTGTAACTGAGCGGCGTGCGAGGAAGACATTAAACAAAAAATTCTTATACTTAATTTCTTTAGCTTTGCCCCGCGCAAATGAGACTTCCTACTGATGAATCTTTTCTCCGCAATTTTTAGTGACCTCCCACATCTCTTTGCAATACCTATTAATATACCTACACAATTCACACATCATCATCTTACCCAAACTAGGTAAAGCCTATATTATGATAACACGATAATTGATAAACGTTCTTATATACCTATTCTTAAATCATCATCATCGTCCTAGCGTTATCCCGGTTGCATCCAAGACTTACACGCCTTGGAGCCCGGAGTCCGCTTACTGGTCTAACCATAATATGACTGAATATCAACTTATCCACAGAGCGACTGCCGTCTGACCTCCGTAACCCAAAGGGATAGCGATATTCCATGGTTTAGACCAGTATCAGTTTATTTGAGGGTACTGACTTCCTGTAACGACTGTCAAAGATCTTCATGACAGCCCGGACCGACGGTTTAACGTGCTGTCCGAGGCGCGAGCCAAGCTATAATTAACATTTTAATACGCACATAACTTCGAAAAGTCATTGGTGCTCACCGTGAATACGAACCCGATACCCGCTGCATTGCAATCCGTTGGTATCTCCACTAGGCTATCGCTGCCTTGATATATTCTTAAATATTATCAATAAATTACACGTAGACACAGCACCAATAAACATTCAACACAAGCCTCAACTTAGTAGTCAAGGTCAGTAGCTCAATATACCTCCGATGAATTCACAGCTTAAAAGTGAAAAGCGAAAAGCGACGCATCATAAAACGTCAGTGTAAGTTGATGAGCTGTTATTATCTAACTTTGTGAACGAAGGTTTGTCTTGTAAACAAAGCGCGGACAAAGATAGATTTATGCGACAAGTCAAACAAATCTGTTCGCAAACATTAGGCAGCGTTCGCATCAACAATATTATGCAACTATGTAATCGTAAGCTTTAAGCGCAGTATACACGGATGTGCAATAAATTATTGTAATGGAATAGCGACCGCGTTGAAATATTTAGTATGATGACTATTTATATAATACATTTCAGAATTGTCCAATAATGCTTACAAAGGTAATAAAATAGAAACACGAGTAGATAACCACAAGTTTAAGAACATTTTGAAATTATAATTACTTATTTGGTTCGTTAAATAATTTTACTCATCGATATAATTAAGATTTTTAGTCAGAATTAAAATTAACGCAAAATGTTTACACAGCTTAAGAAGTTAATTAGTTATCTTTAAAGAAAACTAAATACGTAAAGAAAAATGAATAAACAATTGTCTCAGTAATTTCTATTTCGTGGTATAACTTTTTTAATTTGTCTTCTGTTAAAAACTTAAAACGGTGTTACAAATCAACACCTGCAATGAAAAACATCGTAACTTACTTTTTTGGTGAATTTGAGTTACAATCATATCCACAGTTAACAAAAAATTATCTTTTTTATGCGCTCATCCCTGTATCAGAATTCATTCCCGTTACGATTTTAGCCAGTAGTAAAAAATTGTAAGTTGACGTCCAATGAAGATGATAAAAGTGTATATTTAGTTACACGTTAGTATGTTTGCCTATCATTAATAATATTAAATATTTGAGCCATTGTATCTCAGACTTACAATACTTTTTTATTGCAAAGTGTAATATACCATGCAAATTTGCATTGTAAGTCTGAGACACAAATGATACAATGTCACATTATAATGTTTACCCCGTGTAATATGATTGTAACTCACAAAACTAATAAACTACGTAAGTTAGTAAAACACTAATCATATGTACTTAAATGTAAAGTATCCCCTCAAGTTTTTAGTTTTTAAGTTTCAAGGCACTAGGACTTAACAGAATTGATTGAGAATTTTTTTAATCTTTGACGCGCTCTTCTGTAGAGTTACAAAATATCAGTTACGATCTTTTTCATTGTGGGTGTCGAAATTATAAAAGAAACCATATTATTATTGTTCTATTCTAACTTCTTATACTTATATTAATTTTTTTGCTTACATGTTAGGTAGGTAGTATGCCTTATAACAATTATATCTTTTGAACATTGTATTATACTGAATAATATGTGCCAATAATTGAAACATAATCTGTATATATAAAATCCTCGCGTTACTGACTGACTGACAGACAAGCTGCAGCCGAAACTACTCGGCGCAAGAAGCTGAAATTTAGCAGGTATGTTCTTGGGGACCGTAGGGGTGCACTAAGACGGGATTTCCCGAAATTCCCACGGGATCGGGCAAAACGGGAAATTTGAAAATACATATGTGCGTGCGAAGCCGCTGACGTCGACTAGTAATATATAACGTTACACAAAACACATATGAACCAACCCTTATCACGGCAAAATCCAATAAAACGTACCTCTTTCTCCAACGAAGATGTCATCAATATCGACGAGTATCCACCTGTCGAGGCTCAAGCTAAGCTGGCCGTGGCTGAGGTAGCTAAGCGCGTCGAGGAACAGTATCCTGTGCAACCAGAACTGTAGACCCGAGCCGAACACCACGCGTTGGACGCCGTCTAAACGCCCGTGGTCTTGTATCACCGTGGCTAGCGGCATGCGCTCTTCTGTAAACATCGTCATTATTTAGAATATTGCTTTATTGAGTAAAGGTACATTTTAGTGATTCACCGCATAATTCTTGGGGCATTGATTGGCGAAAGGGACAAACTTTTTAAACTACAAAATAATATATAATAATGTATCTGTGTGGGTGTTCTTAAAAGAACACCCACACAGATATGTAAGATTTTGCACGATTTTTTTGTAGCCGATAGAGGTATAGATATTTATTTTCTTAAGCAAAGCAAATGTGCCGTCTATGCTAAATAACTAAACTTACTTCTTAACCTCTAGAAATGGGCAGATATGTTATTGTACCAAAACTCTATGCTCTATTAATATAAATAAATATAAATAACAGAAAAATAATAATAATAAAGCAAGAAGAAATAATGAAATCTATTTCCCTTTATCCAGAGATGCTTTAAGAAAGTAACGATAATAACATTAAAGAACAATTTATAAAACACATGCAAAAACAAATTAAGTAAAGTGAACCGGCCGAGAAATGATTCTATTGATATTCGACAGACACGTCAAATCAAATCATCGTTTCTAGAACTAGGGTGAACGGTGCTGAAGACAGCTATAGCCGGACGAACATTTCAAAATTGTGACACTTCTGTTCTTGCATCACTCGCTGTAAAAAGTCAGTTACAACCGAGCCTGTTCCCCGTAACACAACTACTATCTCCACCTCCCTACACAGTTGCTTAATACAAATACTAGGAATAACTTCATCGCTATACAAGTTATCGAGCTTCAGAAACTCAAATTAATAAGAAGCTTTGTCTCTTCACAATCCGTGCATTTTGAACAGATATGTTTTCCTACACAATGTAAGGGAATTGAATTTGCATGTGAATCAGACGATATAATGTTGTAAGGACTCAAAGTTATTTATTACGGAGTCGGTTGACTAATCAGTTTGTACGTATCCTTTTTTGATAAGTCAAGTTAGGGCTATCAGAGAAAGAAGGAGATATTGCTGTATTTACTTTTATGCTTTAATGCCATTTTCGTCTGTCAGAACTTTGAATGTCGGGGTAATACTTATTGATTTTATTTTTTATTGCTTTTATCAACAGCGGCCCGTTTAATGCTAAGCCCAAACCTTGCCAAATAAAAATATGTGCGAAATTTGTGTAGACTATAAACGAAATCGATTTTTTGTGTATTGTTTCTTGTTTCAGCTATTACCTAAGAAACTGACATGGACAGGCGGTGCCTGTGAAAGATCAATTATCAATAATCTCGGATATCATTAAATAAAAAAACATTGCTATTCCTTTACATAATGAATAAATAGCAATTTGCATTTGCCACTTATGACTAACACACGAACCATGTTTGATTGAAACCAACATTTTATGAATTCTGGGGTAGGTCTTGCGTATGAATAATGAATAGCCTTAGATTTGGCGTAGCTCTGAAACAAACACATGACGTCATTTACCACAAGAGGACTTTCAAGCAAGCCATAAACCACGAAGCCCAAATGCGGATTACCAAACAATCTATTGTCACTCCAAGTCTAGCTCTATTTAAATGCACGCCTTGCATTAGATTTTATCAACACAATATTCTGTCATCTGTTATTTTAAATCTGTTTCGTTAGCTGCGTGTAGCTTTTAGGCTTAAGTTAAAATTAAACAGATTATTTAAATTAATTCATTGTTGCCTTTTATTTCGCGGCCAGCTTTCTTTAAAGCATAAAATTGTATTTCATAACAGACCTCTATTTGGAGCGACATTTTACGATATTTATGTTTTTTTTATTATTATAATTATACACTCACGCCTGTTTCCCCGAAGGGGTAGGCAGAGGCATATTAAACGCCCACTTTTCGCCAGTGTTTTGATCCCACGTAATAGGTGGCGAGCCTATTGCCGCTTATCGGGATATTTTGTTCGCCAGAACCTCGTCCGTTGATCGGCAGGTGCACCACTTGCAGGTGTGGTTGGCTTGGGACCCTATGTTCTTGGTGGGAACCCTATGCACCCTTATATTTATGTTTCGTATTTCAATTTTAATAACAGTTTTTCGGTGACATCGAATGAGAGTTTTGTATATAGAAGTTAATCAAAATCTAGATTTAAAAGACAAATAGCGACACTTGCTTAGGTCATAAACCATTTGAATTGCATAGACAGAGTGATTAACAGGTCTATTGCCGCTGATTTAGTACTGTGTATCACCGATTTAGTGCGCGTAAACTATGTAAAAAGAAAAAGTCCATAACATAGCATCACGCGTGTCTATGCCTGAATGGGTTTATGGCATACCTCATAGTCTATGTTTAGGTCACACACAAGTTTATTTCTGTTTATACTTTTTCCTTGGTCTATTTGGTATTAACAACAGGGCTAGATTAGGTACTTTTACGAAACACTATCGAATACTTAAAAATAGAAATCTTCAAGAAATTTGTCTAACCCTGACCTCGAAGTATAGATAGAGCGTACTATATTCGAATTCTAAATATAATAAACTCAACCTACACATTTGTTGCTCAACAACACAGTCAATGAGATTTTCCTTTATACAAACAGCTTCAGATTTTGCAGAAGTAATTATTTCAGGAAACAAAAATACAAATTCTTGATAAAAGACTATAATTATATCCTTGTAATAATTACTAAGGAAACTCTAGTACGAATACGATATTAATATCAGAAATAAATTGGTCGAATCAATGTAAGTGTTATGGTGTTACTAACATTAATTAGAAGATTATGACGGAGCGTGATTATTATTAATTGATGTTATTCAGAACTACTTACTATTACATATTTCACCTGCGTTACGTTTATATCACCGTATATTCGAGGACGTAGGTATATGTGAAATATATTATGTTCCGTAACATTCGTTGTTATAAAATGATATAATTTTGTCGTGAATGTGATTTGCCCTAAAATATTGTTATACCTATGTCGTTGTCGGTTGGATGCGGGCGAGAACCTTGAGGGAGGCCTATGTCCAGCAATGGACTCTCCGGGCTGATATGATGATATCAGGGTACACATGGTACACTATTATTTAAAACCCTACCAAAATATAAAATCGTGCAAAATAACACTCAGTGTTTAACGTGAAAATAACTTTTATTTATAGACTCACGTTTGTATCCCGATAGGGGTAGGCAGAAGTGTAAATAACATAACACCTACATTTCGCCATGAATTTTTAGGCCCCACGTGATAAGGGGCGAGTCTATTGCCGTTACCGGGCACATCACCAGACTCCGTGCTGCTACTGAGAATTTGGAAAAACCCAGTAACACTTTTGCCCGACCCGGAAATCGAACCCGGAACCTCCGATCAGCAGTCGCATACGCTATCCACTGGACCACGGAGGCAGTCGAAAATAACTAACATTACAACAATTTCAAGTCCACAGCGCACTAATTAACCTGTACCTATCGTATCGGGGTGAATTTCAACAGGGCCAATAAAATCTTCATTGCCGTGGATTTTTTATTCTTCAACTTTAGAACAAGAAAAAATAGTGTTAACTCAAGTTTTGATATTTGATAATATATGTATTCTTGCTTAATATCTAGCAGATAGCTTCAAAAACTAACGAGATATACAAGATAAAAAATTTCGTGCCACGGCGATGAAACATGCGTGCACGGCAATGAAACATGCTTCCACGGCAATGAAAGAACTGTGCCATGGGAATGATAGAATCAATACACGGTAATGAATAATCGAACAACACATGATATTTTGATATAATGTACTTACCTGAAATAGATACATCCCTGGCTCTGAAAGAGAAAAGCATACACAACATACACATACGCTCTTTTTACCTTCTTCTCAATAACCTTCTCGCATCGGAGTAAAATTAAACAGAAAGTTAATAGAATCAAAGCAACACCATCATTTATTTTTATTTCTTTCACACAAAAATTAACAGAATAGAAATTAAGAAATAATAAGATACTTTTCTAAAGTATGCAATAGCTATTGCTAACAATATAATTCTGAGTACTGTGTGAACACTCGGTTGTGCTGCACGTATTCTATTCGCGAAGTCATATATCGTAAACATTTTGTTTTTTTTTACGATCTCGATACTTAAAGTTATAACAATGAAGTCTTGTGCCTTATGCAATGCTCAGTTTAACGATGGCGTGCAATGTGGAGCCTGCAAAAAACACCTGGACTTTGGATGTGCAGGAATTTCGGAGTCTGGTTGGAGAAAACTCGGCGTTGACAGGAGGAGCCAATGGAAATGCGCTACATGTAGGAGCTTATCGCCAGCTGTGCAAGCGTCTGAACATGGTACCATAGAGAGCGTATTAAGTGAGATTCGTGATATTAAACGGCAATTACTTAATCTACCTACGCTAACGGACGACGTACGAATCATAAAAGATGAACTGTCTGAGCTTAAAGCCACATGTGAGTACTCTTGTGGTAAGCTTGACGAACTAGGCATCAAAGTTGCTGAGGTGGAAGCAAGAGTGACAGGGCTCGAAAAACTTCAAGAAAAAGTGGATAGTCTGCAAAATGACTTAGCTAAAACCAAGCATGAGCTTTGTGCATATGAGCAGCGGTGTCGTCTTAATAATATTGAGATCAAAGGAGTGCCGCTTAAAAAAGATGAGAATTTATTTTCTATAGTTGAATCTATCAGTAAGAAAATAAACTATAACTTCCCAAAAACTCAGATCAATTACGTGTCACGGGTTCCTATGTATAACTCAAAGGAGAAGCTAATCATTGTGAGCTTTCTGAACAGATACATAAAAGAGGATTTTGTTTCGGCGGCTCGTGCATTTAAGAATCTAAGTACAACTGATATAGGCTTTCATGGCGCTTCTCAGAGAATCTATGTGAATGACCATTTAAGTCCGGAGCACAAACAGTTGTTAAGCAAGGCGAAACTCACGGCAAAGACCAAAAATTATCAGTATGTATGGATAAAGCACGGTAAAATCCATGTTTTAAAAGATAACAACAGCAGTGTATTAATTATCCGAAAAGAACTGGATTTAAACAAGATGGTTTAATGTATTTCATATTATCATTTTCCACTCTATCAAATTTTATAACCTGTATTCATTATTTAATTTATGTATTTCAAACAACGGTTTGTTTTTGTCTACATAAAAGGTTTAGCATCTGTGCCGTGTGCAAATTACCATCAACGCATTTTCGCTGCTGCGCAAATCTACGATATGTAGCCTCCATTAATGCTTGCGTCTCGCTCACACTCGCGCGTAGTACATCGCTTGGCATCTCACTTTGCTGCAAAGATGCTCGTAATTCTAGTTCGCTTGGCGAGTGCTGTCCGAGTAACTTATTAATCCTTTACCCGCTTTTTGCTTATAAAAATATAAAAACAATGTTTTTTCACAGATTCAATTATTACTACGATCAATTAATGTTTATATTCTATGGTGTATTTTGCCGTGTGACTGTGGCGGTGTCTAATATATATTTTGTTGGATATTGTGTAAGTGTTAAATATGTTATCAATGACTAATAATAATAAACGTAGCCTTAGTATATTTTATCAGAATGTACGCGGGCTAAGAACCAAAACTGATACGTTTTATCGCCAAATGTCTCTAAGCTCACACGATATTATTGTCTTAACAGAGACATGGTTAACTGACGGTGTTTTTGATTCCGAGTTGTTTGACGACCGTTATATTGTTTGGCGCCGCGATCGCGATTATTTAATAACTGGTCAATCACGGGGTGGTGGTGTCTTAATAGCAACTCGTAAGGAATTGCCCGTAATTTCTCAACCTGTTTTTCATTCTACAGCTGAGGACCGCTGGGTGACCATACGGTTTAAAGGCTCGAACTCACGTAAGTCAATTAATTTACATCTTTGTGTTGTCTATCTCTGTAAACAAAACCGGGGGTTATCTTTTTCGTCGCAGTTGCATAATTTTCTTAGTAGACTGAGTCAGACGGTAATTAACGACACCTCTAGTACATTTCTCGTGGTCGGAGACTTTAATTTGAGTGGAATTAATTGGATTACCTCGTCTAATATTTCGCTTGCGCCGTGTAACCCTACTACAGCCGATGAATACTCGCTGGTTGACGAATTGCATACGTTAGATTTAAAGCAATATAATGGTGTAACCAACCAACATGGTAGAATTTTGGATTTAGTTATTTCCAATGAAGTCGTTAAGGTAAGCGAATGTTTAGAGACCTTGGTCCCAATTGACCCCTATCATCCGGGTTTATTGATCGATGTAGAAGTTGTTAATTTACCCCCATTAAAACAAAAGCCGCGATTGCGGTACTTGTATGACAAGGGTGACTTTGATTCAATTAATATGGAGATTGATGGGATTGATTGGGAACGTGAATTCAAAAACCGCACTATTGATGAATCCGTTGACTTTTTTAACACGACTATGTCTAGTTTACATCTTAAGCATATACCCCAAAAACCCATACGCAATCAATCTTATCCACCATGGTATAGTTCATCCCTTATAAGATTGATAAAGGAAAAATATAAATATTTTAGAAGAACTAAAACATATGGCAACTTATCTGATGTGAATACATACAAGTTACTTCGGGCTAAAGTTAAAGCTTTAGAGTCAACTTGCTACAAAAACTTTTTGAATCTTACCGAGAGTTCGATAAAAATGAACCCAAAATTCTTCTGGACGTTTGTGAAGACTCGGAACAACACAAATGCAATTCCTAGCTCATTTAAACACAATGACTCGATTATAATAACAGGAGAGGACATATGCGAGGCTTTTTCATCCTATTTCTATTCTACCTTTCTTAACCCCAGTAATTTTTCTTCTACAGATTCTACTTCTTCTTTCTCTACTCACTTGGAACCCGTTTCTGACATTTCTAATGTGACCGTTAGCGTTGACGAAGTGAGAAAATTGCTTTGTAAACTTGACACAACGAAAGGAGCTGGTCCCGATCATATATCAGCCAAATTTTTATTGAAGTCTGCTTCCTCTATAGCTAGACCTATTTCTATTTTATTTAAAAAATCATTGTCCTTGGGCACCGTTCCTAAAATCTGGAAGTCAGCCTTTATCACCCCAGTTCATAAAAAGGGACCAAAAACGGAAATTTCCAACTACCGCCCTATATCTAAACTTTGCTTAATTGCTAAGATATTTGAAAGAATTATCTATGACCAGGTTTATTTCGCTCTTAGTAAATCATTCAGCCCCTTTCAACATGGTTTTTTGAGAGGCCGATCCACTGTCTCGAACCTGATCCTACTTAATGATTATATTACAGATGCTATGGACAAAGGTAGTCAGGTTGACGTTATTTATACTGATTACAGTAGGGCATTTGATCGTGTCAGTCACAGCCTATTAATTTCGAAGCTTAGCAACGTAGGGGTGCATGGAGACTTGCTCAGATGGTTCTCTTCTTATATTGAGAACCGATCGCAAGCTACAGTGCTTAATAATTACATATCTAGTTGGGTTACTGTTCCTAGCGGTGTACCCCAAGGCTCGCTGCTTGGTCCGCTTCTGTTTGTAGTGTATGTGAACGACATAGATTCATGCTTTAAATCATCTCAGTTGTTGTGTTTTGCAGATGATATGAAAATTTATTCCACTGTATCTTCATATTCAGATATGTTAGCCCTCCAGACTGATTTAGATAATCTAGAAACATACTGCAAACATAACAAACTAGATCTTAATCCAAATAAATGTTCAGTCGTAACATACACTCGCAAACGACTAGCATTGGTTACAGATTACACACTAGGGGGCCAAATTTTACCTCGATGTACCTCTGTGCGAGATCTGGGTGTGTACCATGACTCCAAACTGTTGTTTGATGATCATATTGAGTCAATAATCAAAAAAGCCTCGAAAGCCTTAGGTTTTGTGATAAGGATGTCAAAATGTTTCACTGAAGCGAAAACCTTAAAAATACTGTACTGCACCTTTGTCCGTAGTAATCTTGAGTATGCGTCACAGGTTTGGAACCCTTGTTACTTTAAATGCATCGATCGCATTGAAATGGTTCAGAAACGGTTTATTAAATATTTATGCTATCACCAAAAGATACCCTATCATTCAAACAATTATCTGGGTCTATGTAGAAAATTTCATATTCTTCCCTTGGAAAAGCGTCGTGAGATTGCAGACTGTCTGTTACTCCTAAAAATTATTCATAGCGAAATTGACTGCTCGGATCTCCTCGGCAAGTTTGCTTTCAATGTACCACCTAAGTCGACACGGTTTAATCCACCATTGAATGTACCATCCGCCTCTACTACTTACCGGCAGAATACTTACATTATTAGAGCGAGTCGTAACTTCAATAGAATAAGTAAAAATTATAATTTTGATTTATTCAATACTAGCGTTGCATTGGCAAAAAGATGCTTAAGCCTTGAATTCTTTCAAACCAAGTAAATAGTTATCTTTAAGTATACTTCGTTTAGGCTCTTCTTGTTTGCCGTTTATAAGAAAACCAATATCATTATCAAGATGCATGTATGTAATAGGAATGTAAAAAAAAATGACAATAATATTTTAAGTAGGTAGCAATTTTGTTCACACATTGTTTTTTATTATGTTTTTAGATGTGAGGACTTGTAATTGGCTATCAAGCTACTATATTACTTTGTATACTGTTACATTAGCTGTAAGTCCTCCATGTTTTTTAAATAAATAAATAAATAAATATATACTTAACTTTATATAATATATTAAGTATTTATTGTGTAGATTATTATAATAATAATTTAATAATAATAATATAATATTCTACCATATTCACACAACACCATCTAGTCCCAAACTAAGCAGAAGCTTGTACTATGGGTACTAGACAATGAATAAACATACTTATATACTTTTTTTTGGAAATACCTACATATTATACATAGAAACACCCAGACCAAGACAAACATCCATGTTTATGCACACAAATGTTTGACTTGAGCGGGAATCGAACCCGCGACCGTCGGCATGGCAGTCGTTTACACTCCCGCTACGCCACCGGGTCGTCAATGTATTTATAATTTGATTGAAAATTAATATCAAGTTTTATATATTTTATACACCTGCCACACTTTTCTCTGCATCACCCTAGCCTAAGGTTGACTGGCAGAAAATGCTATATAGCATTAAGTCCGCCTTTGCATTCCATTTTGCAGAAGTGTAAAAATAAATAAATAATATAACAGGGTCGCTTCTTAATTTTTCACGTCGCTTTTGTTCGGCCAAACATTTTCTTTCCTTTCTCTCTCTCCTATGTCGCCCACGGCTCCGCTCGCGTGGATGTCGGTTATCGTTATTAAACTATCCTGTGTCCTTCCTCGGGTCTTTGAAATAATAAATATTGATCTCTCAACTGAAAATCCTCATCATACTGGTCAAGTACTACTAAGCAGTCAAGTCTGAATATGTTATAGTGTAGCTGGGCTCTTAGAGTTCCACATTAGATGTTCGAGATCTTCAAATTTTAATCTCTCATCAGAAAATGATCATCAGGTGTAATGTTTTTTGCCCAACCGCATTTTTTTACGTTTTTTCGTGTTTTGCTAGGCTGCTGTGGTTCTGCATCAGGTCTTCAAATCTCTAAAATCAAATAAGCTTCCGGCTTACGGCTTGCCACCTCGATTGTGCAACTGGGTTGCTAGCTTACTGCATGAACGACGTGTTCGAGTTATTTGCAAAGGTTTAAATTCAAAGTTTATGCAGGAAAATGCTGGTGTGCCCCAGGGATCCGTCTTATCGCCCACACATTTTCTTCTGCATATCAATGATATGCTCACTTTCGGGAGCATACATTGCTATGCAGATGACAGTACCGTGCATGGGCGATATCTCGGCCATCCTGTGGCTAAGCAGGCCGACATTGAGGAAAATAGGCGAAAACTTGTCGCTGAGCTTGACCAGGTTTTGAACAGCATCTCGAATTGGGGTGCTGAAAACATGGTCGAGTTCAACGCCAAGAAGACACAGGTGTGCGCATTTTCAGCTAAGTTATCTCCATTCCTTCCCCGACCTTCTCTTCTGGACACTCCACTACCGATACAAGACAGTCTAAATATACTTGGTATAGACATACGCCGCAACCTCAACCAGAGAAACTACATTGACGGTGTCATTAAATCGGCATCTCGAAAACTCGGAGTCCTGCAGGCCTACCATGAACTTTTAACAAGCGATTCAGTTTTGGTGCAATTCAGTGTAGGTTCATAAAATGAATTGTTTTAAAACGTACCATGACCTTGTTTAAACTGAATCGTATTTGGATTGTTAGTATGAATGAATGATATCGCTGGGTCGCAATTACGCAATATAATCACATTGACAGAAAGAGACCAAGCTATACAGTTCGTGTATAATGCGGTCTTTTTCCCTTGTATGCGTTCTGAAACTATTATTCAGTCAGCCATTTTCGGCAAGTTACAATATTGTCTATGTTGTTATAACTTGTACGCTACAACTAAATTAAGTTTCTTTTATAGCAAAGCGAATATATTTTGTACTTAAATAACTACAATAAAGAATAGTTAATTAAATAAGTTACGTTACGTTATTTTTTCTCACAAAAATACCTAGCAGAACGTTGCAAATACTGCCTCGGTGGAAGTTACGAACTTATGTTTTGATTGTTAGCATTTCAAGGTTAACAAGTCATACAATATCAAGGCATATTTGAATCTTGGAAGTATGTTCTCATATTTATTAACTAAGCATTGCTTTAAATGCTTAATTAAGTCTGAACCCAAGATTAAATCTTTCTTAAAATGGGATACGTAAATTAGAGAACTATATTGTGATCACTATTATCTGTAACACTGTTCTTTACTATAAAATATTCACTCATACAAAGATTTCGTAGCTAAACGAAATCTGCATTGGTATTTTAAGTGGTTTCTTTTTTGTATAGGTACAGTGAACCCTAGCGTCAAAGAGTAACTAACAACCAATATACGATAAGTGGAGCGATATATGTAGTTCTGTAAATCGTCACATTGTAAGGGTACAGTAAAATTTGAAAGGATGGTGCAAAGTATTTTCAATAAATTAAAAATAAAAACTTGATTAGTTCACATAAAAAATATATTATCAAAACCATATACCTAATATAAAATTATTGTACCAATAAAAGAAGAATGGCAATATTAGTGTCACTTGTTTGGGAAAGCGAGCATGAACGAATTTATATACATTTTATAGAATGATAGTTGTAGTTTATTTTATTAGGGATTTATTTTTTTATTCAATGGGATAAAGCAAATATCTAATAAAGAAATATTTTGTTAGATATGAAATGCACATACTTAGAAATAACTAAACGTCATAAGCGAGATTTTATAAGAATCATTAAATCCTCTTTTATGAAATCCTCAGTAACCTTAGAAACGCGTGAATTTCTTGTCATCTGTCATTGATACAATTTGTCACAGATCATAAGAATGAATATGAGTCGGTATTATATTTATTTTACACATTTTCGCATTGTTTTGTTAACTTTTCTTAGCTTAGCTTTCGTTTCTGCTTTTAATTAAGCTTTTGCATCCTGCGTGATGAATAACTACTTATGGTGTTGCACAATTACGTTGTTGTACCTACTTAATACTGGACATGCGTTTGAGACCAAAATCGAATATGTATTGTTATTTTGAAATCTATGTTTTGAACAGATTTTTCTTTGTGTAGTATGGGATATTTTGATGATTACACATTATGTGCACTGTATAGTATCTGGGATATATTCGTCGTCAAGCTATTATTCCATTCTAGTCACCAGTTCAGTTTTTCGAAGAAGTCTAAGAGGCATGATATAATGGTTAAAATGTAAATAAATGCTTTATGTTACCAAACATATTTAATTTTCACTTAATTACTATTTTATGATATACACAAAGGGCTGATAAAACTCCAAATCAGTAAAGTACTAAATGCTAAATGGTGCTAATATACATATTAATATATTATATATTTGTACTAATGCTCGCGAAGTCTTAAACCGACACTGATAATGTACGGTGGTTTGCCATTGTTCTTTACTTTATGTTCTTTACGTACTTTGGAGTGATAGTGTTTTCTACAAATAAAATATGTTCTTGAAGTTTGTAGGTAGTGCTAGTTTGGCAAAAGCAGTATGAGTGCCACCCAAAACACCATGAAAACCTTGATAAAACCTGAAACAAGTACAAAAATAAGTATTAATTCAATACTATTGAATTCTGTTGATTACTTAAACTTTTAACAAAAGTATACTTTACCTGAGTTTTAGTAAGCTCTTCATATATTTTGGACAAGCAGATATAATTCTTTATCATTCGAAAAGAATCTTTTTCCCGCAGTCCCCTCTGCTATAACCGCTGCCACTGTCTGTGTAGCCATAGAATAAGCTGCATGTCACCAATCGGTCTTTGGTCTCTAGTGTTTTCACCCAGGAGTATAAAATGTCAGTGCAGTCACTATCTACAACAAATAAAATAACAATTAATGATATTTTATCAATAAGTCTCTAAGTCAAGTAACTACTGACTTGTAAGTTAAAGATACTTTGTACTTAAAAAAACATATTGTGTGTGTCTTAACTGCAGCCACACTAAAATATTGTATGGTTTCATTCATGAGCATATTTGGTACAGAATATTTCTTACCTTAAGCATAATAATGAGATCGGTGGACGTCGCAGGCTGCATACCTAGACAATGGTCTCAATGCTTCTCATAAATCTAAGGCCAACAGTTTAGCGAGGCGAAATCTTTGGATGAATTCTGTTTCATCGTGTGGTTTCATCAAATGCTCTTTGTATGTATGGATCCGACTGTTCTCCAGCTTAGTGCCTTTGTTTAAGAAGTGAAGTGCTAGATACATTCAATAAACCGAATAAAACTAGAGTCCTTGGCACATCGATTCACAAATTTCACAATAGGATTAAAGTAAGATTTAACACAGTAATATAGAAGTTCTGACACAGAAATTGATCTATAATTAACTTAAACTGATTTAAATCCACATTATATAATGTCTAAAAACCCAATAATAATTCCAACTATCCAGTTTATCCACTACAAATTGTAACTTATATTGAATCGCTCAATCTGACGAAGATTTAACACAGTAATATAGAAGTTCTGACACAGAAATTAATCTATAATTAACTTAAACTGATTTAAATCCACATTATATAATGTCTAAAAACCCAATAATAATTCCAACTATCCAGTTTATCCACTACAAATTGTAACTTATATTGAATCGCTAAATCTGACAGATACGCGGTTCAGTTTGAGCTGACGTAACACTTCATGGTACGGTTTCCTACGGCAAATGAACGAATGGTTTAAGATTTCGGTTCAAACGCTATCCAACTCACAGCTGCGTCGTATTGAAATGTAAACACCAAAACTGAGTCGCTTTAATTAGGTCATAGTACGATATCGCGATTCTATTCAGTTTAGGTGGTAAACGGAATCGCTTTAAGAGGTCATGGTAAGCCTCCTGAACAAAGTGAGGAGGTTTTTCACGCCGGAGCAGCTGTGTCTATTATACAAGACTCAGGTTCGCTCCTGCGTGGAATACTGCTCTCATCTCTGGAACGGCTCCACTCAGTCCCTGCTAGATGCCCTTGATAGGATGCAGCGGCGTGCTGTCCGTATCATAGGTGACCTTGAGGCTACTAAGACCCTTGAATCTCTGCAATTACGCAGGGACGTAGCCTCAATGGCTGTCTTTTACCGATTGTATCACGGTGAGTGTTCAGAAGAACTCTTTCAACTCATCCCACCCTCTCCTCTCCTATCCCGAACAACACGTGCCGGGTTAAGGTGCCACCCTTATACGGTAGATCAGATACCGTCACGTACGAAAAGGTTCGGTACATCTTATCTTTGCCGTATCATAAAGATGTGGAACTCACTGCCAGCTCACGTGTTTCCTTCCTCCCTTGATCCTGGGTCCTTTAAGCGGGGCGTGAAAAAGCATCTCTCAAGGCCGTCAAAGTGAGGGCCGTCATGTCACATTAATTAACCGGCAATTGGGGATGGTGGCCTTCCCAATAGGACTTCACTGTCAGCTTACCATCAGGCAGCGTGAAGTCAATTTGACAGGTTCTTTCTAATAAAAAAAAAAATATAGCCTATATGTTGCCCAGACTCAATAGCAATACAACAAAGTTTCGTGTACAAACAGACAAACAGAGAGTTTTTTTTTAGATTCTTGCTCTATTACGAAAGAAAAAATGTTCAGTAATATAAAAATCGAATACTTACGTTTATGGCGCAAAACACAGGCACATATACACGTCATTCTACGTCGAGCACCAAGCGACACTATTATGCAACGTTTAGCGCACAGGGTTGGGGGACGCAAGTCCTTAGATAAAAGAATATTCTTAAATATATTTAGGACACGGCGATGAAAGGTAGTTCTAGGACAAATGCATTTTTATTAACCGTTTAAATATATGAATAAATGTATTCCGTGACAATACTTTAACTATCCACGTATCAAATAAAACTAGGTTTTTATATAAATAACCAATAGGTTTTTATCAATAACGTATAATACACATCAAGGTGATGTGTGGACAAACACGGCAATGAAAGATTTCGAGGTATTTTTTTTTTTTTTTGGAGGAATTTATCTATTCATTCTATTTAATTAAATATTTTGTGCTACACATAGATTACTATATCACCTAAATAGAAAAACATATTAAAACATTATAACTATGTTTTATAGTACCGATTTCATTGATGCCAAGTAATTTTTGGTCCCGGGAAATTCACCCATCTAGGTTTGCCGACATAATTGATCTGTCAATACGTGCCAATACCTAATCAAAATATGACGTTCCCATGGTTGGCGTCGCGTGAATCATACCGAATTATTAGCTTCCATAGACGACTAAGATTATTTCTTTTAATCGTCAAGTTATGGCTGTGAAAATTTTTAAAGCTTTTGTAACTTAACAAAACATTGAAATGAAACCACGCCTTGATTTCAATGTGTAAAATTCGCGTAAACCCAAGAAAATACCACGGTAACAAATCATCTCACCATCAGTGGCGCTCATAACGTGACTTGACATACTGTTCATAATAGATAGGCAAAGTTAAGCAAGGTTCACAGAGGCGACTACTTGGATGGGTGACTGTGTGTGCGGCATTTATATTAGAACGTTACAGTGCTTTGCCAGGTAGGTAAAGCCCTTAGTCCCGGTTCTCGCGTCAGACCAAAAATGATTATGCCATGTCGGAGGCCTTCGGGTGGTCTCAAAATTCCGATACCAGAGAATGTGCCACACATTCACGCAAAAAGAAAGAAATATCTTACCTTCAGATCCATATTCGTTTTGCCTGAGAGCCCAGGCGACTGGTTCGTAAGTGGAGCTGTTTGCCCTGAACACGGCCCAGTGGTCGCCCGGCAGTGGGCCCCATGCCGTCTCACCGGCCCGTGCCTCTCGTAACACGGGAGATGCCGGGTTCAATGTGGCGTCCTACGATATATAATGAAATTTGTATGTTATTTAAGATCAAATCAAATCAATTTATTATTGCAAATATGGGTACATTTTAAGATGGTACATGTGTATTATTATAGTTGCATAATTATGCCATATTTTACCATTGTGGTGTGCAAAGTTGTATAATATTGTAAACATTAATTAAATGTCACGTAAATTATAAATGTAATGCAATTATTGTTATTATTAAAAAAAAAGAAAGTAAATGACAAAATACATGAAATTTAAATACACATTACAAATATGATAATTTATTTTATGGATACTTATAAGCTATAGGCACTTCTAAATTATTGTATTAATTAACTTTGGTGTCTAAATATTCTGTTACATTGTAATATGCATTGGTATACAAGAATTGTTTTAATTTATACTTAAATGAATTAATATTATTACAGTCTTTTATCATGTTTTGTAAATGGTTGTATATTCGTGGTGCCATACATAGAATACTTCTATTCATTTGTGTTGTTTTGTTATTTGGAAAACATATTTTGTTTTTACACCTCTCGCTCTTATATTGTTCAAATAGAGTTTTATTTGTATGAACAAATACGGCAACTTCAAAAATATATATACATGGAAGGGTCATTAGATTTAAATTAATAAAGTGAGGCTTACAGGACTCAGTTGATTCAATTTTACAAATTGCTCTGACACATCGCTTTTGAGCTTTGAAAACAATATCATTGGCTACAGAGTTGCCCCAAAAGATGACACCATATCTTAGAGTTGACTCAACATATGCATGATAAGCCATAATGACAACATCCTGAGTTACAACTCTGCCTAACATATGGAGTGCATAACAAAACTGGTTTAACTTTGTACAAATATTTTCCACTTGGGTTTTCCAATTCAGCTTACAGTCAACATAAATACCTAAAAATTTTGCATAGTCTACACTAGGAATATTTTGTTTATTAAATTCAATGTCATGATTATGCAGATAATTTTTCCTATTTCTAAATGTCATCATAGTAGTTTTGTCTAAATTCAAAATTAAATTATTACAATTAAGCCATTCAAATATTCTGTTTAATGTCAAATTCATGTCAGATTCTAAATTACATCTATCTTTACTAGCAAATATAACCGTACTGTTATCGGCAAATAGGACCGTTTGTGATTTTGTAGCTTTGGGTAGATCATTAATATATATGATGAATAATAAAGGTCCCAATACACTTCCTTGTGGGACGCCTTGTCGCACATCGCGATATTGAGATGAGTACACAGTTTTCCTCTTTGTTTTAGGGCATATTCGAACAATTTGGGTACATTGTTTCTTGTTTCCTAGATAAGATTCCAGAAGATCTAGAACATTACTTCTGATGCCATGTGCCTCTAACTTAAGGAATACAGTCTTAAAATCAACATAGTCAAAGGCCTTTGCGAGATCCATATATAGAGCAGTAATTAGTTGCTTATTGTCTAGGCCTGTCATTATTCTTTGTACAAATTTATAGATTGCCAAATTGATTGACCTGTTTTGCCAAAAACCTACTTGTTCTTCAACAAGGAGATGATTTTGTTCAAGATATTGATACAGACTTCGATGTATAACCTTTTCAAACACCTTGGATAGGACAGGAGTTAGAGCAATAGGTCTGTAGCAGCTCATATTACTTTTGTCTTTCTTCTTGAATAGTGGTTTTATTAAGGTTATTTTTAACTTATTAGGAAACACTCCAGAGACAATGCAAGTGTTAATAATGTAACTAAGCACATGAGATATGAGACTAGCAACTTCTTTTAAAATGTTTGTTTTAATATCATCGTAACCAGTACTGGCTGTGTCCTTCAATGACTTTATTAAGTTATAAATATCTAAAGGAGTAGTAGCTATCAGAAAACAGGAATTTAAATTCTTATTAATATTAGGTGTCAATGATTTAGGTTAGTTATTATTATTAAAACAAGGTTGTATGGTAAAATAACTATTGAATGATTCTGCAATGCAGGTAGGGTCTTGAATAATACTGCCATTTACATTTAATTGGTTTATGTAGTCCTTAGGCATATGACTTTTTTACTATTTATAAGTGTCCATGCAGCTTTAGACTTATTTGATGCGATTTTCATGAAATGGTCATTCTGACATCTTTGTGTCAACTTAATAATCTTATTAAGGCGCATAGAATAAGTTTTGAATGTATTTTTGTTCTCTTTACTACTGTTAATTCTATAATACCATACCAACTCCCGTTTACGCTTTGAACATGCACGAATCCCATTAGATATCCACCTCGGACGCCTCTTAAGAGTTCTCTTAATTATTATTTTCGGAAAGCATAAATTGTAGAACAAAATAAAAATATCTTTTTCAGTCTTGTTGGTTCCTTAAATGCCAATTTTAAATTAAAACTATGTAGCATTTGAATTAGACAATTAGCTTCTTTACTTTCTTTTAGGGTGTTTATATTTAGATCACCACACAAAATTAATTTCTTATTTTTTAAACAAAATTCAGTAAATATAGCATTTAAAATTTCAAAAAACTTATTATAGTGCTGTATACTATTTTGAGGTGGTCTATATACAAATTATTATTAATTTATGTGACAAAAGTTCTATACCGCAACATTCAGCTATGGCTGATAAACCAATTTTATTTAAAAAGTTTATGCTTTGGTAATTGTGTCTCTTATTAACCATTATACAGGCACCACCACGGCGGTTATTCCTACAAAAACAAGATGCTAAAGAAAAATCTATAAGTGATAAAAGTTTGGTGTCATCTGTTAACATGTTATGTTCGGTGAAGCACAGTACATCTGGTGAAACACCCTGCTCATCAAGCCAATCCAAATTCAAAGTTATTAAGTCAGATTTATTTAATATCCATTTTATATTTTGATGTATAATTTTAATTTCTTTATACAAGAAAAAGCTGTTTATTATTTGTATTTGTTGAAAGTGACTTGGGACTGGTAGTTATTTGATTATTTATTGAAAATGACTTACTTGTATTGGCATTTTGAATGTCCATTTCAACCTCTGGTACCTTTGACTTTTGGATTTCCTAAGTATATCGATTATTTAATTGACTTTTATAACAATAACTCAATATTTCTCCGCATAATGTTTGAGAAACATGTCGGGAAAATAAACTCTTTCGAGGTCTTAACATGGAGAAACCCATATTAATATATTTTACATGATGAAACCTAGAACATATAAAAGACAATTCATAATTTAATTAAGATTAACGTAGGAATCTATTGAATGGAACTTCACAAAAATTTACATTTGTATTTTTTTTTTTATTATTTCTTGTACTACATAAGAAATTGCTGACACATATATTCAATATACTAGGGGATTTATCATTCATGTCCCCTAAAACTATAAGATAATCTTCTTTGGTTAGGTTATTTATTTCAGAGGATTCGGAGATCAATACATCTTGTAGTGTTGCACCCGGCTTCCAAAAACAGCTGACGATATAATTCCTTCCCATGAAGCGCTGTAATGTTTGTTGAATATGTCTACCTTGTTCATCTGCTATTATTATTATTTTATTTGACCTACTTTTGGTATCTATCTTGGTCTGGTTGTTTGTCAATAGATTGGTTAGGGTATTTTGACCTTCCGCAGAGCTGAGTTTGGTTCTGCTTGGTGTTAATGGTTTGTCCAACTGATTAGATTTTCTGGTTTTAAGATCTGTCTCTGAGATTGATAGAGAAGCTGTCAATAACCACATTGTGTTCCTGACAAACAGAAGATTGTGTCATTGTCTTATTAGTAGTTACTAATTCTGGAGATAGCTGGGTAGGTTTTGTAAGTGATGTTTTTGACTGGTAACCAGTCATTACACTTTCTTGCGTTTCGCATGCCAGCCCACGCGTACATGGAGGTATTATTTTGTCTTTTTCTATCCTTCTTACGGTTTGATAGAGGCGTTGTAATTATTTTATCAGAAATACTTATTTTTTTATATGTCTCTATAGTAAGTTGGCTTTTCTGAAGATCTGTTTTCAGGCGGCAATTTTCCAGATTAAGGTTTTCAATTTCCATATGTGCGCTTTCCAGTTGCTGTTCAAGTGAATTGATTTTTTCCTGCAGTTCTAAAGTATTTCGACTTTCGTTTAATGATGTATTCGGTAGGCTAGTAATGGTAGCATCAAACATTGAGGTATCTTCTCTGGAAATATCACCTACGGAACTAGTATGCCTTGGTTTTCTTCTTCTCAGCGTAACATTTCCCTCAAAATCCATTTAAGGCGCTGTTATACCTCCGAAGCCGTGAAACACCTAATTTTTCGTCGCGCATCTAGCCATAACGGTACATATTACAAACTAGCAAAAATTAGAGCTTAAAGTCAAAAGTCTGAACAAAAGACTTTTGAAGGAATTTTTCATGTACGTAAAATAGAATCACGGTAAAAAAATCACAAAATCGAGGCAGAAAATAATCTTTCGTCTCACTGTTTGCAATATTTTGATCGTAAGCTGTCATATTTTTTTTGATAATATTGTAGGAAATTTAATGAACTAAAGAATTACCCTATTTATTTTCATATTATACGTGTATATTTTGTAAAATTAAATAAAATCTTCCAAACGTCTATGATTTTGACGCTCGGTAGATCCCATCAATATCAAACGCTTCAGCAATTTAAACCTTATTAGCATAAGCGGTGTACTGAGTGTCAGTTGCTAGTTTACGCCCCGCCCAGACCTCATCATTCGGCTATGAGCCCTGTGAGAGATAGGTCATGTCGCTTGCGTCTCCGCTGCACGAAATTTTACGTAAACCTGTTTGTTATTATAATACGCCGATTTGAGTTCGTAATTTCATGTTTTATGTTATAGACTGAATACTTTGAATCAAATAGGCTTTTCATGTAACTATGGGCACATATAATTAGGACCTAAGTTTATACTCTTGTTGCGTTTAATGTGTTATTGTTTCTGTCCTTATAAATATATAATTAGAAGAATAAAATATGGACAATTAGAGAAATGAAGTTCTACGAAGGATTTGTACAAGAAAGCGTCGTAATAAAATAGAAATTCATCCATGGCCAAGTGATTATGAAATATGTAACATTTTTACACAAATTATTTTCATAAGAGTCTTTTATGACTAACTATGTTACTTATATATTATCGATTATGCATAATATAATTATATAACAGTTTTCAATTTTTGAAAGAGTAATAACATAAAATCGAATCATTTTATGTACCTATATTTCAAATTCATTAGCTTGTCAGAGCGCCTGAAGCGCTAAGATGCCGCCACGGCGAACAATAATGATGACAGCGCTAATATGGCGCTCCTCAATCCGCACACAAGCGGTAACGAATGTTTGTTTGATGTTTTTCGTGTGAGTGTGTGGCGAACTCTGGTGTCGGAGTTTTCAGACCGCCCGAAGGCCTCCGACATGGCCTAACGACCCTTATCCTTAGACAAGAGCCGGGACCGACCGGTAACGACATACATACACATACACAACGTCACGCCTTTTATCCCCGAAGGGGTAGGCAGAGGTGTATTTCTACACCCACTTTTCGCCAGATATATCTTAGTCCCACGTAATAAGGGGCGAGCCTGTTGCCGTACCGGGCACATTTCCAGACTCCGTGCTGCTACTGGGAATTTCGTGACAGAAAAACCCAATAACACTGCCCGGCCCAGGAATCGAACCCGGGACCTCCCGATCCCACGCGCACATTTATGCCGCGAGACCAACGAGGCAGTCGTGTAGGGTTTGATGTCGAGTTTTCCGTCTCTACGCAAAGATGGTATTTGCATCGTGTTATCCCTTAGTCGCCTCTTACGACACCCAACGGGAAGATGTGGTGACACTTGTATTCTATGCCGTCAACCACACGGCAGTAACGAATACACACACCGGTAACGAATGTTGTATTATTGTGTTTTGAACATAAACCTTTTTAGGTACATCGGGTAAAACTTTGATTATTCATAAACTATTAGGTATGTCTCAGTACATCTAATATCTTTTTAATTTCTAAAATCAATCATTTATAAGTAAGAAGGTAACTTCTCTGTTTGCTATAACACAAGATATAGTATTTTTTAAATAATAAAGTACGTTACTAATTATCATTATTGTAATTACAGTGAAGTTAAAGATAACAGTTCTGCAACGTCTTACACACATTTGACTTCAGTCATTCCTAATACGATCTGTTCAAGAGCTAGCCAAGAAATGCCAAACAATTTTTTTAACAAATTTGACTCAAATTCCGTAGTGATAAGCAATAATTATAAGAGGGATAGCAGTGACTGGTTCGAATTGCGTAAGAATATGTTGGCAGATTGAAATTTTTGTATAGTGGTAAAAAGAAGAGATAACAGCATTAAAGCCAACTTAGTAAAAAATATTTTGTACAAATAAAATATTTGCAATGTAAAATCAGTTGCGCATGGAATCTAAAATGAACAACTGGCTTTGCAACAACTGGCGCAGCAAGAAAATGTAACAATCGAGCCTTGTGGATTATTCGATTATTGGTGCCACGCCAGATGGATTAATAGGTCCAAACATGATTGTGGAAATTTAATGTTCTAAAGTTGCATATAAGAATGGCCTGGAGAATAGTATAAGAGCAAATAAAATACAAATATGGAAACATGATAAAAAGTGAACTGACTAGTCTAAACAAATATAGTAATTGTTATTACCTACCAAATTCAGGGGTAACGCCACGTTACACGCAAACAAAAGTGTTTATTTGCTGTGTGGAGTGGCGAAAGTATACCACTAAAAATAGAAATTATAGAAAGAGATGATGTTTTCTGGGAGAAGCTTGTGGCGTTTTATATGAATTGGCAGTTGCCTGAAATTGTTGATTCTCGTCAAGCTCAAGGGATGGCATTGCGAGATCACGGAGAGGAAAATGTTTCATCAGTGCTTGAAATTTCTACAATACCAAGCCGTAAAAGGAAAGTAAATGAAACTTTGCCTCGTGAGCAACAGCAAATAATAAGTCTTTTCACCTCACACACTGCCTTTAACATTCGATGAGAATAAAGAAAACCTGCCGGGTTGTAGCAGACAGCTAACTTTTGATGAGCTGTAAACTCTGTATTTCGTTAATAAATTATAAATGAATATAAATAAATATCTTTTAATATTTATTTTCTTTGAAACAACGCATATTTGAAGCGAAAGAAATTTTTAATATTTTTCCATACAGACATGTATGACGAGAGCTAACGAAAAAGCAGTAACTCAAATTCTAATTCTATAATTTTCTAAGTGACATAGCAGTATCTCATGAATAAGGTATATCCACATATATTTTTGATGTTTCATCTATTTTGAAAAATAATAATGGGTTAGGTATCGAAACAAGTCGCCTGAATTTGAGGGTATTGGTAGTGTAGGGGGCTTAAGGGAGTTCGTTTTAATCACCTAATAGTAATTTTGGCTGCCGGAGTTGCGTCTAAATATTTTTAAACAATTTCCAAAATTTCATTAATACTTCGGCAATTATGCAAAACTGAACGTAGTTTTAATACTTTAGTACAGTTTTACAAATGTCTATTTTATGTGAAAAACGTGAAACGAAACGCAAAACTGCCATCTTGGAATGATCATATTGACAGCTAATGTCAAATTTGTGCGTCATTGCTTTCGAGTGCCTAGGGTTAGGTGCGACTGAAATAAGTAACTAAATAGGTTATGTTAGGTTCTCTTTTGACCCTTTATCCGAAAATAGGAGCCCTTCGCAGGGCTCCGTCAACCTTAGTTTATTAAACTAGTGTGATGAATGTGGAAGTTGGCAGTGCCATGACACCGATGTTTGGAGATTTTTTTTTCAGAGGAAACCAAGTATTTCCGGCATGTGAAAATGGTGAGGGGGGGTTCAAGACCTCCCCTCCTCTCTCTCCAATCACTCACAACCCCTAAAAACGGCGTCGTATTTCGAAACCTTTACCATAATAATTATACCTATAATAACAATAAACATCCATAAATAAATAAAAGAAATCAACTTTTACTAAACTTCAATTATCTCGTAACTCGCTTTAGTTGAGATACGGCTTTTGTGCTTAGTAGAGCAGTATTGTGTTTTTAGGGTACCGTAGCCAAAAAATTTTAAAACGGAACCCTTATAGATTCGCAATGTCTGTCTGTCTGTCCGCCCGTATGTCACAGCCAATTTATTGCAAAACAGATTTGAAAACTGGCAGGAATGGAATTAGATGTAGGTATTCTATGAACTGCTTCACTATTTTTATACAAAAACAAAACAAACATAATAACGGCCTCTCCATACATGGAACTGACTTAATTATTTTGAACATCTTACGGCACGTAGGTATTTATATTTACCTACTTTTGTCAACTATTAATACCTATAACGTCTAATGAAAACCAGTTTTGCTCATGGCTGCACTGAGAACAAAAATTGCGCTATGCCTATATTGTACAAACAGATTGATGTATGTAATATAAATTTTAATATCAGTATCTCAATTCAATATGCTAAAACGTATTGCTTGCGATTTTGAAATATTGGAATACGGATGTCACCAGAATACGGCCGCGCACGACGAGAATGAAGGAGGGCGCCCCGCAGTAGACGGAGCTAAGCTCCCTTCACCTCCCCTGCTTCACCCCCTCATTTACCAAAACAGTCGCTTAGCACAGCGCCTTAAGTATTAATTATTTTGGCGCCCTCTATATTTTAGTGCTATGTACTAAGTAGAATGCAATCGGACAAGTCAGATCCTTATTTATTGACTTATCGACGTAGTTTGGTTAAATGTCACTAGATGGCGATCAATCTGTTGTCACTTTTCGTCAGTAAATGTTTATAACAATTCTCATTAAGTCAGTCGCATTAAAGTTCAGCTACTTGCGAAAAGAGGGAGTCCTGCAGTACCGCGTTCAAAGTGTTGCCAACTGCTAACACTTTGTTTGAAACTGTTTAAACAACGGCAGATTTTTGAATTCGTTGTTTTTAGCTATTCGACACCAGAGGCACTTTCAAATGAAAAAAATAACTAAGTCATTGTTTTCATTATTCGCTTGAAAAACTGCACAATTAGTAATTTGTTATGCAAAATTACGTACGTGTATGTCTTTTAATTTAATAATATGTACACCACATCACTTAAAAGTTCGTAAAGTCACTTCAGATTAATTTTTCACACGAATTGTTTTATCTTTTGTTATGTTCAACAGTTCAGAGAGATAACATTTCCACATACAATCAAACACTAAATCATCACATTAAGTCACTCAGTAATACTGTAGCTATAAACTTCTAATTTTAAAAACCTAAATTAAAAATTGTAATACGGAGCTAATGTTTACTTAATAGCGCCCTCTGGCGGACCTTAAGAACCAACATAAAAAAAGATATATACATCATATAGCAAATACAAAGGTCCATAGTTCAACAATTTGTTCTTGATTTCAATTACATTTAAGACTCTGAAAGTTTGCCTATACATAGACATTTAATAAATTCATTACTAGCTGGCACTACAACTAATTAGTTTTGTAGTATTATGTTACATTTAATATTGGCAAACTCACAATATGATGTCCAATATTTTCATATTAAATACACCTTTTAAGATACACAAGAGAAACGAAGCTAACGTAAGTATTCTTCGACTTGAAATAGCAAAAGATATTGAGAATAATAATCGTTTGGGACTATAGAGGTCTATGTTTATCACTCATGTTGCTGACTGTACCTAGGTGTCTAGTATTTATAAGCTATACACATGCAACCTCATACTGTACTCGAATACGTATGCATTTGTAACAACTGACATTCAACGCGATACCCTTTTATATGCAAACATTCCAGGTATCAATTAGCGACCTTGCACTGAAGTTTTTATCATAAACATTTCATCGTGTATGTGCATACAACTATCGCGCTAGGATCTCATAACCGCTTTAAATGGTATGCAACATTAGGGTCAAAGTGCACACGCTACTTTTATCATTAACAAGCGGCAATTTTGTCGCTTTTCGGAACACGGTAAACCGTCCGATTCAACCCACTCATGCAAATGCCAAATGTAGTAGGTAGTACCTTTTTTGGGATTGATGTCAACTGCTATAAAGAAATCTAACGCAAACAGTTTCCAAAAGACAATATAATGTACATACAATCGTTAGATTGCACAGTTTAAATAAGGTACCGAACGCAGAAATATGTCAAACGTAGTGTCGATGCCGACGTTAAAACAACATGTCAAGTGTTTAATTTAAAATTTATATTAGCCCTGCACATGTCCCACAGCTGGGCACGGAGCTTGTCTTACAGGCACAGTCTACCCTTCAAATGTCTTTTGAGAGAGACAAGTTTACCTTAAGTTACCTTGCAACGGTGCCAAGCTAATTGGTGATATGTCCAATAGCTGAGAGATCTATATGGTGCCCCCACTATGGCCGTGCAAGTACAGAACCAGCAGTCTGATACTGTATTGAGAATATTTTAATTTTTGTATTGTGAAAATTTTAAATCCTAAAAAAACTCGAATCAAGAGCTCTACATATAAAAGGACAGTAAAAAAAAACTGTACATTGAATATATTCACAATATACATGTAATCTATACATACATATAATAAGACAGTAAAAAAAAAATCTGTACGTTGAATATATTCACAAAAGAAATATACAGTTAGGCTAAGAAGAATCAGTAATAGAGCAAGAATCTAAAAAAAAACAGTCTGTTTATCTGTTTGTTTGTTTGTACACGAAACTTTGTTGTATTGCTATTGAGTCTGGGCAACATATAGGCTATAATTGATTTTGGAAAATTGAAGACCTGATGCAGAACCACAACAGCCCAGCAAAACACGAAAAAACGTAAAAAAATGGGGTATGGCAAAAAACATTACGCCTGATGATCATTTTCTGATGAGAGATTAAAATTTGAAGATATCGAACATCTGATGTGGAACTCTAAGAGCCCAGCTACACTATAACATATTCAGACTTGACTGCTTAGTAGTACTTGACCAGTATGATGAGGATTTTCAGTTGAGAGATCAATATTTATTATTGCCAAGACCCGAGGAAGGACATAGAATAGTTTAATCACGATAACCGACATCCACGCGAGCGGAGCCGTGGGCGACAGCTAGTCAACAATAAGGCGCTTCATAGATTTCGCACACTGGCGCTGCCTAGGCTCGGCTGGGCCTCTGCGTGCAGTTATTTTGTAAGTAAATAATGACACCTCTTTTTAATACTTCATAATTATTGTCACATATTCATCCTAGTACCTAACATCTGAGCTCTTTGACCTAACGCGATAACATAACTAGCATTCATTATCTAGAAATAAATCATTACAAATTATGTGTAAATCATTCTTACCTGGTTGATAAATATTTCAACACCAAGAGTGCAACCGCTTATTTCGCTGCAGGAATCAACCGTACCTGCCGTATAAATAAACTATATAGGTACAAATAGGTATTTAATTAATATGATTCTCAAATTTAAAGCTGGCAACTGCAGACGTTCAACAAAACGCGAAGTAGCCTATAAATGGTCGTACTTTTTTATCTTTGCGGTGAAAACAGAACTTTTTCATAGACAAAGCTACGGGGCACAATAGGGGGTGGTACGGTGTTACCGAGATCAGCCATTTTTATAGAACAAAAGCAGTTTCGTATTATAAGGTACCTAATGATATTTATGTCGCAACCAATACTAAATACTACGCTGCCGTAACAACTTGAAATATTATAAAGTAGAATAATTAAAAGTGACACTGACTTACAGAAGTTATTTCAGAGGCGTATTACGGCAGTACTGCTGGTGCTGTCTACCTTATCAACTTCTTTACTTTATTTATTTATTTGAGGACAACCAACAAAGCATACACCAAGAGTACAGAATGTGGTTAGTAATTATTAATAAGCATTGTGTAGTGTTGCCTTAATTAGAGGTTGCCACGGCATGCATAACATTCTTAATGTAATTATCGGCTAACGAACAAACGGTGCGCCTGTAAGTAAGCGATTGCCTCCGCCCATGGACACAAGTAAAACCAGAAGTGTCATAAGTGCATTGCCGAGCTTTGGTATGAGAAAAGGAATAGGAGGAGAAAGGGGACGAGGGACAAAAAAAAAAGTGGACTGCGTAGCGGCCAGGTGATGGTTCCTTTCCCCCCCCCCCCGTGGGATCTCCACCTTGTCGTGGTGGGGGGCTCAGTAACCGTGGATTGGTCACCCACGGTGAAACTAAGAGGGATCCAGGAGGGGACGCTCCGCGTGGGCTTGGAGGGGCCTGCGCAGGATGCGTCCAACGGTGCGGGTGCGGGGGACAGTTCTGTCTGTCCCTCGCAGTCGGTTGCGGTTGCGGGAGGAGAGGCGTGTCGGTGTTGCGTTGCCGCGCGCCCTATCTCCCGTGACCAAATGGGGGCGCACCATTCGATGCGTCGCGGTGGGGCCGCAGAGGAAGAGGAGATGCGGTGTTGCGTTGCCGTCCTCCCTATCCTCTGCGGCTACTGGGTGTTTTGTTCGGGGCCCGCCTAACCATCTGGCGGGCCAATGCCCGTCGGAGGGTGGCGACGAATGCTTCGGCGATGCCCTACCCTCTGACACACGGGTACATGAGAAAGTCAAGGTGGTTTTTAGTGGAAACACCACATACTCCGGCTCTCATTTCCCCAAAGAGTCGGAGATCCGAAGGCATTTTCCACCTCGTAAAACAAAAAAAAAAAGGTGATGGTCCCTTTAACCATTGCGTGTTCACTGTTATCAGTGCCTGCGGGTTTTATTTCAACGTTTGAACGTACTATTGAATAGTTACATTTGGAGTATCGTAGCACCACAATTTGTATGACTAGGTAACCTATATGCCTAAAATAAATTTTGCGAATCATATTATTTGTCTTGCTTATTTCTCATTTGATACGAAACTTCGCGTATTGAACAAAGCATCGCGAAATTATGCTTAAACATATAGGTACAATTGAAAATATTAAAAGCTTCGTGAATTTCATTAGTTTTTGCGAGTTGACAGCGAATAGCACCAAACTCCGCCCCGCGTTAGGGTTAAGTGGGTCCGCACTTAAAAAGACATCAAGGGTACAGAAATAGCATTATATCTTCCGGATGACCCTCTTCAGAAATTACGTTCAACGATGTTAACCCCATTTCTCTCCAGGGACGTCCGTCTCGTAGACGTTAAAGGAAAATTCTGGTGAATGCGTCATGACTGATATGACAATGATTGTGCCAAATGAAACAGCGCTCATATACCAGGAAGTATATTATAAAAAAATGAGGTTGAATGGGCACATCAAACTTGATTTGACATGGTGACTTAGTGCCTAGGTATTAAGTCTAAACAATACTTTACAAATGTAAAGTATTGTTTAAACTGTATTTAAGTAAGAGATACATTATCGTGTCAGCGTCATGTCGGCAAAATCGATTACATGACACTTAAAAGTAATGACTTAGCTTAACGTAAGATAAGCACTAAGTACTTACTTAACTTTGTCGTTTATTTAGATTTTCTAAATGCACCTACTTGCCGTATTAAGAATGCAGTTTGTAGGTAAATTAGGATTAAACGAAGCTGTCTAGCATAGAAGTTGCCTTTTAAACATATAATAATTAAGGTCTTTAACAGATAAGTCTTTAAGAGATAAACTTTTTCGTGTCTGGAACGCGCCCAAGTTACAATATTGTTTTTAGTTCTCCAATAAAAATAGTATTTAGTGACATAGTGCAAAGTTACAAACATAATTATTAGTTCTAGTACATAATAAACATTCAGTGCTAACATTCCACTATTTGTTAACACGAACTAAGCTATATTTCATGTTTAATGAACAATTTATAAAAGTGCAAATCACAGTCCCTAATTCGCAAGTTCACGGAACTCTCGCAGTTATTTACACCACGTAAGAACCTAAAGTTGACATCATGACATCTTCGTACCGCGGCTCACACAGAAGAATAACTGAAGCAATCTCTTTGGCGGCTCATCAGGCAGTGCTACCAACCTTAACGTAACGAACAACGCGAGCGTTCCACGTCTCAATCTCAAATATCAGAACATATTTGACATAAAACTTGCTATCATGGAGTTTGTCTGTTGTCGTTTGCGCACTAAAAATGTAAACAAAGAGCTTGTATGCTGCAAGTGTAATGATAATTACCATAAAAAGTGTATTTTCCTTGATAAAGATGAAAAATCGATCCCTAACAAGCAATTTCTTTCATCGTGGCATTGTCTCAAATGTTCTCGAGGAGGTCAAATAGACAATGGGGACGAGACTCCAGTGCGATCTAATACAAAAATATCTGTCACTAAGGTACAGACAGCCACGTCACCATCTGATCAAAACGTTACGTTACATAAAACTTCCATGGCAAAAAAAGAGAACTCGATCTCAACATCGGAGGAAACACTACGAAGCATAGTTAAGGAAGAAACTCATTCATAATTTATTCGTAAAGTTTATAAGTCAGAAGTATGACACCATTGTGGAAAGAATATCTTGCATGGAGGAGAAAACCAAGGCTGTTAACACGATGGAATTGGAGATTAAAGACTTAAATAGTCAATTACTGGTCGCAAGCGCCAATATAGAAAAACAGGAGCAGTGGGTTAGACGGTCCAACATTGAGATCATAGACTTACCAGAGAGGAAGGGTGAAAACCTAATTGACACCTTGTGTAAACTTGCAACATATGTTAAGTGTCCGTTTAACCCTCAGGCAGATATTGATTTCGTGACCAGAGTGGCGCACATGAATAGAAATCTGAAGAAACCTAAGCCGGTTATTGTTCGTTTCCTCGCTAGATATAAGAAATACGAATTTCTATCCCGTTTGAGAGAACAAAAGGACTTGAAAGCATGCGACATTGGATACCCCGATAGTCCATCGCGTATTTATTTTAATGAGCATTTGACTAGCTATAACAAAATGTTGTTAAGTAAAGTAAAAAAGTTGGCTGAAGAACGGCAATACAAATATGTATAGGTGAAAAGTCTCTCAATACTTTCAAGGAAAAATGATTCTAGCCCCTTGATTCATATCTCGAATGTTAATGATTTAAAAAAAATAACCTAATAAGCTTTGTCTTTGATATATGTTTATATATTTTTGTAATTGTTTCTCAAGATACTTTATTATTTTTAACCGACTTCAAAAAAAAAAGGAGGTTCTCAGTTTGACCTGTATATATGTATGTATGTATGTTTGTCCGCGATTATCTCGCGTTTGGCTGAACCGATTTTGATGCGGTTTTCAGAAAAGTATTTGTTACACTTAGGAAAAGGTTTTAGGCTCTTAACCGACTTCAAAAAAAGAAGGTTCTGAGTTTGACCCGTATATATGTAAGTTTGCACACGATTAACTCGAGTTTGGGTGAACCGATTTTTATGCGGTTTTCAAAAAAAAAAGTATTTGTTACACTTAGGAGAAAGTTTTAGTATTTTAACCGACTTCAAAAAAAGAAGGTTCTCAGTTTGACCTGTATACATATATTGGTTCTTAGTATGTTTCTATGTATTATGTGTGTGTGTTTGTACGTGAGTTCGTGTTTGCGCGCGCGCGCGCGCGTGTATGTGTATTTGTATGTGTACGTGTGTGTGTGTGTGTACGAGTGTGAGTGTGTGTGTGTGTACGTGTGTACGTGTCTATGTCTCTGCGATTAACAAAAAACAAAGAAAGTCGCTGAAAAAATCTAATGCGAGAGCATATTTCTCATTCTTGTCATTTCGGATAAGGCTCTGTTGTCGTGGGATGGTTGAGTAATTTGTTTAAGTCGCATCCCTAAAAGGCATGGCTTTAAGTGATATTCACTTAAAGCCATGCCTTTTAGGTAGGTAGATTTGACCCGCTTCAAGGCAACAGCGCATTGGCCTATAGCAAAGATTTTAGGCCCTAGGTCCGCGGAACTAAGTGTACATCCTTGCAACTTGTGTACCGTCACAGCCCAACTCAATATGACCGACAACAATCGATTTTAAACTTTCGCGATTTGTATACATCATACAATATTAATTAGCGGGTCTTAGTCGCGATAATTTATTTATTTCAAGGCATAAATACCTCTGTTATTCTCCTACGTTTCTACCGGCTTGCAACGGTTGTGGTCGCGGAGGTATTTATGCCTTGAAATAAATAAATTATCGCGACTAAGACCCGCTAAATAATATTGTATGATGACTGACAACATCCGCCTCTCGATATCACCATAACCGCGATCGCCTTGATAGGTCACTGGCACTGGAGCTATGGAAATGTATCCATCATCATCTTTAAGACGCAATGCTATTGATGGATCATCAAATAATATCAAAATGGCATCAAGCAGTTCACCTGACTCAAGTTGATTTCTTCTTAGTGCCGGCGATTTAAATCCTTTAGGAACACCCATTGCCCCGTTCGCTAAGCCATCCGTTATTGGCATATTTCTCCGGAGCATAATACGAGAGTTAACAGCCAATTCAGTAGTATGTACAAGTTCACCGCATTTGTTTGGATCGTACTTCCGTATGTGGCTGATTAGGGAATCAGCCACATACGGAAGTAGAATGAGTCTAGGGAGACTCATCTCTCTCTTCCAGCTTGAAGCCTAAGCCCATAGGCACACAGAATAAAAGTAGGTACCTATGTCAAAGTCATGATAACAAACTGATACTAGCAGAAAACTTATCACTAAAATAATTGAATGTAACTATAAACAAACTATTAATCAGCCCAAAACTTAAAGAAAATGGAGTACCTATCACTAAAAAGTATGAAATAAAAATAATAAGAAAAAAAAACAAAACGAAAATGAAAACTTAAAACACACCAAAAATGTTTACTAGGTATTTAGTTTCTTTTAAAAAAAAAGAGAACCGCCTTCAAAAAATCGACCCACTGAAAAGTACGAAATAATTTTTACATGCGCTAATACATAGTATATAACTTATACAAAATACTTAGTTTTTGAAGTCGGTGCCAAACCATGAAAAACAAAAAAGAATACTGGCAAACAGAAAAATAATTCGACGAATATATCAAAACAATAGAGCCTCAAAAAATATCTGAATTAATAAAATTTAAAATAATCTACCTATATACTCTAAAAGAGAGGCCTAGTCCAGCAGTGGTCTTAAAGTGGCTGAAGATGATGATGATACTCTAAAAAGCAACATATATATAAAATATATAAAAAGTATGAAATAAATATAGTTCTATATATTAATATTAATAATTATACTTCTTAGCTATTTTGGGCTGTAAGTACTATGTAGATTGAATGCGCTGGTTTGGAAAGGATGACGCCAAACAATAGGCTTTTAGAGGGATTTGGTTTAGCACCGACTTCAAAAACTAAGTATTTTGTATAAGTTATATACTATGTATTAGCGCATGTATAAATTATTTCGTACTTTTCAGTGGGTCGATTTTTTGAAGGCGGTTCTCTTTTTTTTTTAAAGAAACTTAATACCTAGTAAATCAAACAAAACTTAATTTAATTCAGTTATTCAACTTGTGCTTTTTAAAAATTATGTTCTTACAGCTAGCAGAGAGATTATTTACAGATAGAATCAGAATGTTTTTGTTCGTGATATTCTTGGTATTGAAAATTAATAGTGGTAAGTTTATTTTGCAGCTATTTTATTTCTATAATACTACATATAGTATATTACACTCATTACAATGGTTCCTAACATAAATGTATATTATCAAAATGTTCGTGGGTTACGCACGAAGACTAATGTGTTTTATAATAATGTATTGCTTAGTACATATTATGATATAATTTGCTTAAGTGAAACGTGGTTGTTGCCCGGCTAGGTATCAAATATAATTCCGTATATTTGATACGGAATTATTCGACAATAGGTATAATGTGTCTATACACATTTTATTTTACTATAATCCCTGTCACACCTATGTGTGACAGGGATTATAGTTCCAGGCCAGATAAAATGGGCGGTGGGGTACTTGTTTCAGTCAAGAAAGGTCTTGAAATTAGTGAAATAAATATTTCTCCATCAAATAATTTTATCTCAGCTGATACTTTGAACGGTTTGGACGTTCACATAACTCTAGGTTAAGGATATTTTGTTGTTACTTTCCCCAGAATAATCTTCAGCTTAACGACGTACTTACATTTTATGATAAAATGTCTCATTGTAGTATCGCATATCCAAGCGACAGATTCTAGATAATCGGGGATTTTAATATACGAAATACCCTCTGGTCACCAATGAGCTATAATGGTCCAGCTATTTTAAATATGAACAGTGATCCATTGGTCACTACCTTGTCTAACTTTTTATCGCTTAATCAATTTTCGCAATATAATCTTATACCAAATATAAATTATCGGCAACTTGATTTGATCATAAGTAATTTTGATTGCAAAGTTTCTAAATCAAATTTGCCATTAGTTAAGGAAGACCCTCACCATCCTGCATTAGATATTACTGTATGTGACTCCTACCTAAGAACCTTACGTGTACCACGGAGGACGGTGCGTATTTTTGATGGCGGTGACTATAATTCTATTAATTGTACTCTTTCAAATATTGACTGGAATGACATCATAGATGAAAACGAAATTGAACAATCGTTAATAAGATTTTATAACATCTTGGCGGGAATAGTGGATTCTCATGTCCCTGTTAAAACTGTATTGAATAATAATAATAAATATCCAATGTGGTATTCTGCGGCTTTAATAAAGATTATTAAGGAGAAATAAAGTATCATAGGAAATGGAAATGCTTCGGTCGGTATAGTGATTATACTTCGTTTATTTGTTTGAGAGACAGGCAAAAAGAAGTTGCTTAAGAATGCTATGATAATTACATCCGTAAAACTGAAAGTACTATAGCTAAGAATAGCAAATATTTCTGGACATATATAAAATCTAAAAAACAAGGGAATGGTCTTCCCGAAAACTTTCATTTAGAAGACGTTAGTTCTTCAGATGGGCAAGACATTGCTGACCTTTTTAATACCTACTTTAGTTCTGCATTCGATAAAGATAGTCCATATCCCCCGTCCACTTAAGTAATGACCATTATCATAATTCATTAAATCTTAGTACCGTTGATATCCCTTTAAAAGTAGTTAAGAGTTATTTTAAAAATCTTGACGTTAAAAAGGGCTGTGGCCCGGATGACATTCCTCCTTTATTTCTGCAAAGATGTTATAGAACATTATCTGTGCCCTTGCATAAACTTTTTAATGCGTCACTGCGATCTGGTATTATGCCTACATTATGGAAACGATCTTTTGTTGTCCCTATCTTTAAAAATGGCGATAAACACGATATTAAAAATTATCGTCCTATTTCAAAACTCTGTGTTATTGCTAAGGTCTTTGAACATATTATTTGTGATATGATTACGCCGGTTATTAAACCTTTATTGATATCGGAAGAACATGGCTTTATAAGGCGTAGATCAACTGAAACTAATTTATGTGAATTTATTGATCATGTAACTACAGCTATGGATAGGGGCTTTCAGGTGGATGTCGTGTATACCGATTACTCAAAAGCATTTTACAAAATTTCTCATGCAATACTAATACACAAGCTCAATAGTATCGGTATACACGGCGATTTACTTCGATGGCTGGAAACTTATCTGCGAGAACGAAGTCAAGCTGTGACTATTAAAGGTTTCTGTTCCTCATTTACACCCATAACATCAGGCGTCCCTCAGGGTTCACACCTCGGACAGCTCTTATTTAATATTTATGTCAACGATGTTTATTCAACTTTCAATCAATGCAATTTTTAATGTTTGCAGATGATAAGAAAATTTTTCAAATAATTAGTAAATTAGAACACTGTCAAGAGCTCCAAAATGATATAGATAATTTAAATGAGTATTGTAAAAATAATATGTTATATCTTAATATAAACAAATGTAATGTCATCACTTTCACAAGAAAGAATATATTAAATATCAATATAAAATAAATAATGAAATTATTGAAAGAGTAACTGAGGTGCGAGATCTGGGTGTTCAATTAGATAATAAGTTAATATTTGATAGCCATTTAATGACAATTACGAATAAAGCTTACCGTATGTTAAGCTTTGTCCTAAGAGTTACCAAAGATTTTAAGCATCCATCCACAGTATCATTGCTATATAAAACTCTTGTAAGACCCATTCTCAAATATGGATCTGTAGTATGGAATCCTGAATATAAAATATACTTTAATCAAATAGAAAAGATTCAGAATAAATTTAATAAACATATTGAATGGCGGTGTAATAAAAGTAATAATTTTGATGGAGTATTTCACTTGCCATCTTTGGAAACTCCACGAAATGAACGTGATTTGATATTCTTATATAAAATTGTTAACAATATAAAAGACTCCCCTTATCTTATGAGTCGTATAGGATGTGTATGTCCACGTATTAATTCACGAAAGAAACCATTATTTTTTGTGCCTCATGCTAGAACTAATTATGGAAAGAATTTATTTGTTGTAAGATCTTGCTGGTTATTTAACAACAATTGTAATGCTAATATGGATGTATTTAACCTCTCTTTGCCCAACTTTAAGAAATCTGTTCATGATTGCCTTGTTCTTGTTGGTTGTAGGTAATTAAAAACTTTAGCCCTTTCGCATATTTTATATTCTTTTTTTGTGTTTGAGATCTTGATATGTTGTTAAGGCCTCCCTCACATTGTTTTCACAAGCTTGTTTCAACTCAACTTAATATATAAATTTAAGTATCTCTATACACAGCTAACAGAGTTACTAGCTTATCAGCTGTTTCTGATCCCAAGATGATATCTCAGCATTGTCGTAGGGTTAGCACACAGACAAACATATAGCACAAAAGCTTGTTTCTACTTAATATATAAAGGAGAATGACCAAATTTGTATGGAAGATGGGCTAAGTTTGCTTGTCGATGATTTGACCAGTAAAATATAGTAAATATACTCCTAATTAAATTAAGAAAAAAATAATACAATATTCGGCGGCAGTTCTTAGCTATCGGACATTAAATATTTCAAATATTTTGAGGTTAAGTATTGTGATAGTTACATGATTTAATCATATAAATTAGTAGTAAATTTGTTAATTATCGCCCGTGCTTCGAAGAGTACTTACGTTAAGCCGTCGGTCCCAGTTGTCATGAAGATCTTTCACCATCGCACGTCGTTACGGGGAGTCAGTACCCTCCAATAAACCGATACTTATTGGTTTAAACTATACAATATCGCTTTCCCTTTGGGTTATGGCGGTCAGGCTATGGAAAAGCTAATTATTCTGTCATATCTGGTTAGACTACTAAGCGGACCCAGGGCTCCTAGGCGTTGAAGTCTTGGATGCCACCGACATAAATCTAGGACGGTGATGATATGATTTAATCATATTACCGGCATTCATTAGAAGCCTCTATGTATATTATGCAATATAATAGTTGTAAAAAAAAGTGGAGCAACGAAACAAACGCTTGTACATTATAATAGTTTGCGGTTTTTTCAGTCTGATATATTTCTTACTGAGAATTCTCAATATCATGTGGTACAATTAATGAGAATTTCAGTGAGGCTAGTTCGCAAAAGATAAGCTCATTCCATTGGACCTTATTACAAAGTTGGCATTAGAACAACACTGTTTTATGCTTAATAGGTAAATGAAACTCAGTTTTTATGTTATTCTTTATTTTATTTGTTATTATACCTAAATCTTCTTCAAATAAATCACCTCAAAATGAAGCAGGAGCTTGTATATCGTATACCATAATGTGGTGCAGGTATGGCCTCAGAAGTTACAACAGCTTCAAATAATGTATAGCATTCTAAACATAAGACTCCGTTCAATTCCTGAAACAAACAATTAAAGTAGTTTGAATATTCAGTGAGGAGAGCACTTGAGGATTGTAGGAATTAAGAAGAGAAGTAAACAACACTAACACAGACTGGCGCTATCCATGATGTCAAAATATTGAGCTCCGAATCAGATAGCTTGTCCAAAGAACGGGCGTGTTGCTGCCGAGGTACCGCAAAGGAGGAGTTAATATAACTGCAATCCTCACCACGGCTAGTTGTTCAAAGTCCAGACGACATACTAATGTTACAAATAAAGACTGTCTCATACTTTAGTCAACCCACGAGTCTTGATAACACGAAATAAACTTGTTTGGTCCACAAAGGATTGTTCTAGTCAATATAAACAGTAAATTACTTATTTTCCAATAAAGAGTTAATATGCGCATAGGTGAAAAAGCAATTTGACTATTTTCATGTCAAAATAACTGACGTAAGACCAGAGAGGCCACTGCCCTCAGGCCACATCGCTCTCGTAATACTGCATTTGGAATTATATCAATCAGTCTCACCCCACACATACCTAGTACATATTAGTACCTTATGTAAAAGTAAACCCAAAAAAATCCAGGTAGTACACGAAATAATTATAAAAATCTAAATTAAAGTGGGGAAAATTTTGCGGCAAAAGTTTGGTGTTTTAAGTACTAATCCCCTTGTTCATCTCAAGAGATTATGAAGTACCTATCTACCTATTTATATTTCACGTAAGCCACGCTAGAAGCACAGAATGGCTGAATAGCGGCTTCATATTCTCAATTTTTAAGCATTTTCTAAATACCTACCTACGGAATTTTCGCCGTATAGTTAAACTTATGGTACCTTTATTTGATTTTTTTCGGGAGTACTATGTGATTCTTGTCGACATAAAAAATACTTAATTTTATTGTGGGCCTATATTATTTTACTTGCTCCAAAAATCGGGTCAGCTACAGTTACATAATATTCATATATTGTCAGTATGCGTTTACCTGGTCTATCAGGCCTATAAGTATCTAGACTGAGACCTTGAAAGTACTATGAAATGTTTTAATTTAAAAATAGTCCGCCTTAGAAATCTTACTCGGATCCTTGCGATCTGTAGCAAACAGAAAGTAAATGAGTAGGTAATATACCTTCTAAATATCCCTTCATTTGACCAATAATATAATGTGAAATACTATTGTAAATATGAAAAATGTATTGAGCCTGGCATGTTCTTTTCAAACAAGTGATTTTATTGTAGCTATTAATTTGATGGCATCGATTCATACATGATATAGCCAGTAGTGTTACCATTTGCTTTGATTCATTTGTTACGTATCTGACTATAGCCGTTACGAGATTACGTAATCTGTTTCCATTTGGTATTTCAATACGTCGGGCAGTAAACTTTCCTTTTTTATGTTTGCTTTACAAATTAATCTGAAACGCTACAGAACTTATTGTTAAATAAACAAATAGTTTTGGTTCTAATTTATTATAGTCAATAATTACACGTTACAACATTACCCGTTATGTTTCAAAGGCTAACCAAAGGAGCATGGACCCTATTTAACAACCCAGCCCCATTTCTTTATGTCCCACATAATATTGCGACTTAAAATGTCGTTTTATAAAATCCCATTAATGAACCGTCAGCATTTCCGAGAATGAACGCAGTACATACAAAACCTAAGAGAGAGATAATATGGCCATATAAATCAAAAGTAAGTTAGTAGGTTGTAAAAGTCACCCGACAAAAATAACGCGGGAACCTCGTGTAAACCACAGCAATGACGACCTGGGGAGGATAAAACAATATGTTATGATAATCGTCCAATTATTGGTTTGGCTGGTGAATTGTGTAAAATAAAATGGCGAATTCTTGGCTAACAGAACTGGTTTTCACTGGCAAATATGAGACTAGTATTATTGTAATCAGTAATTGATATATGCATTTTCGGTCTGGGCAATAAAAGCTTACCAGACAAATTTTAAAACCAAATGTACATAAAATATACTTATTTTTATCCAAATCCATAAAATTAATAAATTTTGCTTGCAATATTGAATCTTGTGTACCAAACTATTTTAAACTGTTTTAAAAATCAGTTTTAAATAAATTTCCTACACAACAGGAGTCACCACTGCAGCAAGTAACCAACAGCTGGGTCATGCCCGGTGGGAGGCCTAAAAGGTCGGTACCGGCTCCTTGCAACAGAACTCTGCATGACATTAAGGTAAAACGCCAACACTGCGAGCACTGCACACCAAATTGGGCTGTGACTGCTTAACTAATGTAAGTCAGGTAAAGCATCAGAGAGAAGTCGGACATTCAGCACCTATGGATTTCTATTTTGGGAGTTCATAAGTCCACAGTGTGTGCAAGGACAAGTTCCGGTATCGGAACCATTGAATTGTAACGAAAAATGTTTTAAATGTTACCTAGTTGCCCTTACCCAGTATCGTAAGGTTAATAGGACTTAATATTAATTTTGTCGCTCGCCAAAATAAGTTTGGGTTGTGAAATATTTAACTCGTTTACTTGAAAAGCTTACTTAGCTGTGATTTTGCATTTTCCTTAACTTCATTATACAGGCTACTATTTAAAATAGTTTACGGACCCCAAAGGGTTTAGTAGGTAATTTAATGATTGATGACTTATGCCAAATTCTTCGTAGACCGATTTCTGGATAGAAAAGGTGTTTAATATTTTTGAAAGAGAGGTTTTATAACCTATCAATCTGCCACAACCTGAGTCTCAAAATACACTCTAATTCAAACACAGAAAGAAAAATCACAGATTTGTACCAGTTCTAAATGACAGCTCTAAATACGAGTTATACCGCAGTCTGCTGAAACTGATCGCTGTAGTGACTGATTAAGAATACAAAATGCCAGTACCAGATTTCATTTCGTGGGCGCATTAAAGCGGTGACTATGGAAAATACACGAAGCAATCTTTGCGAGGAGAGGGAGCTCGAAATCAAACCCTATACGACTGAGTGAGGCCTGGTGCTGTGGTAGCTCAGTAGCCCAATTCCGCCTATTGACAAAAACTTTTACTGTTAAACAAATCGGGAGAGGATGAATTCTAGTTGTGGATTGCAGTAGGTTGTGAAGGAAGGTCTGAAACTATAAGTATATTTTGAAGTTAATCATCCAAAATTAAAGTGTGTTCATATTTTGAAATGCTAAAGTTTTATGTCAGTCTATACAAACATTGTTGGGCCTATGAAACCTTCCATGATTTCTATCTTCATCTCAGTCGCAAGAAGACCAATATTTGCTCATTACTGATGTCATAAAGATAACGAATGATTTATATCATTCATCCATCATCTTTATGGGAAAAGACTCCAGCTAAAAATAATGTATTCTGTTTCGTCACATTTATTTTAATCAAAATTCTTTCATACGAATAAAATTATTGTTAATATCAATCGAAATACTTTCGGCAAGTTTCTGCTTGATTACATTGAGGGTTAGTTGACTGTCGAAAGTAGCCGGCCCGGTGCCCCGCAGTGGGACCGACTCGCGTAGTTCGCTCGCCCATGAAATTGCACCGCCGAGTATCGCCTAAATGACGTGATAATTTTCAAGTGTGTTCATCCACACTACTGTCATCCCGGTAAAAGCGAAACTTTCATATTATTTCAGCCGCTGAAAACTCGCGACTTTGTAATTCCCTCCATGTGTTTGAAATTTTAAATATTCGGCTAGATAATAAATGAAATCTGTGAAATTTGCTTAACTGAAAATCCGATATTTTAAACATATTCTAAGTTTACATTTATCTTTGAACATGCATGTCATTTGTGTTAGTTCATTTCTCATGTCAATAACTTAAGTCAGAAGAGCATATACTTACTCAAAAATATACACGTAGATCCAGACAGACAAATTATAGTATAGTTTTGGTGGCGGTATTATTGTACGCTTTGGCAGAGGTTGAGATATCTGTAAAAGAGTATCCAGCCTAACACACATGTTTATTCTTTTAAATGTACAGATCTTTACATGGCATTTATTAAATGGTAAAATAAGTCTGCTAACAGACAGAAATCATACTGTAGTTCTATTAATAAAGTTGACCACGAAGCGGACTAGTGGCTGGCGTTGTTTAATTGGCTCGCTGCATTGTGGTCAATTTGAAGGAACTAACGAATCCTCCGCTGGTGTTAAACCTATCTATAGCTTTAGATAAAGAATCGTCCAGATTTATTTGGTGGTTTTAAATTCAGCATTGCGGCTGCTAACAGCTTTGTCTGCGTTATGGATGTTAATCAAATAATACTATAATTTTAGATTCTTCTAGAGATAGACTCTGTTAATGTTAATAGTTTGTGACATTATATTTTACGGGTGCGGACTGCTTCGTTGGTCTCGCGGCATAAATGTGCGATTGGGAGGTCTAGGGTTCGATTCCCGGGTCGGTCAACAGCACGGAGTCTGGTAATGTACCCGGAACGGCAATAGGCTCGCCCCCTATTTCGTGGGACCTTAAATTAATGGCGAAATGTGGGTGTAATATTACACCTCTGCCTACCCCTTCGGGGATACAAGCGTGAATCTATAAATAAAAAAGATTAAAAAATTACGGGTTAGTAGGCACCTTTATTTATAATTAGTTATTCGTCTTCAAGAAAAGGGATTTATTTTATTATTAGTAAATATAGGTAAAGGCACGTACCAGGGAGTGACATGTACCAGACATAAGTAGGGACCTATATTTAAAAGCAATATATTATAAGCGAGGCACGTTTTTACTTTTCAGCTATACTCTAGCTAGACTCAAGAGTCTACAGGCTAAGTCATCAAGGTGAGTGCCATCATGCCAAAATTATTGATATGAAAATGGGATGATGACCGTTAAGCTATTATGGGCCTCCATTACAGGTAGCATGGAGTCAAATTGGTAGATAACAATAAATATAATGTAACTAAGCAAGGGTTAAGTTCAAGAAGTAAAAAGCTTCAAGAAGTAAAGGGACCCAAGCTGATCATGGTACCAATTGTATTGAGAAAAAAATTAAATACAGTTATGGTGCTATAGTTTATAATACACACTTAATACTAAAGTACTTTAGATGATATTATAGTTATTTATGGTAGCTTCAACTGTTTACCGGAATATAAATTTAATCATTAGTGAAATAAAGGAACTGGCTAGCTGGTAATCACCTCCGTAGGGCTTGTGCTTGATAATAATTTCGTAGAAAAGACAAAGACAGAATAACAACGGTAGAGTACCTACGGATAACCAATTTTGCTTGGTTATGTACATGCTCAGACAACCTTAAATCCAACTTCAAAAGGTGTAAAAGATTATAGGAACTTACTTTCATTAAAAGCTATCTTTCAAAAAAACGATTTCCTATTTAATTTAGACTGAGTATATAATAATATGTTTGAATATGCTAATTGCTCACTCCAAAATATTCCGTAGCTCTTTAGAAGTGACACACTTATTTATCATTAATCATGTCAATGCCTTTTACACCTTGTGGCGACACGAAAAGATGTAATGAAAAATCTGACGATGACTGATGTGTGAGCGATGCTCCGATTATTTTACGATGTCGTTATAGACGCCAGTCTGCTGCTTGAATAATCCAGTGATTTTACGCGACACCGCGGTGGCAGCAAGTTATAAACTCAACTTCTTTGTTGCGCGTAGTAGTTGAGGTTGGAACTATCTTGCTAAGTGTTGGCTGTTGCATTTCTGATTGTAGTTGGACTAGGAGAGATGATAGCATTGCGCTATAAATTTCTGCAAATATTATATTTATCTCTGTCTGATTACAGATCGGAATATACTCATGACTACAAGAAACAGCCGCGCACACATAAGTAGGTATCCCGAAAAGTATTAGTTGACTAACGTTTAACGGAATAAACCTCTATCCCACTAGTCGGTAGGCCAAATCCCATAGACTCACAATGCTGTTGTGACTCCAATAAGGAGAGACCACAGAAATAAATAGTAATAGAATGGTTACAAGGGCGTGGCGCGCGTGCCAAACTATTGCACTATAGCGCATGTGTTTTCGAACGCATTCTCATTATGCATCGCGTCTCCCGTTCGCGCGCTCACGAGGTAAAAAATCATTAAATTCGTTACCAATATGCCATATTGTGCAGTTTTCAATTGTAAAAATAAAAGTGATGCAAAAAATATGGAAAAGGGAGGCATTTCATATCACCAGTAAGTATTTAAATTGAGTAAAACTTAAGATTATTGAGATTCAAACCAAGTGGGCTACTTTTACCATGTTTGTCTAATAAGAACATCATCGTTCATTTCTTCGTTATGTTAAATTTCCATTGCTTGAATTATACGATACTTATTGACATATTTATGAAATAAACACGCAATGTACGGCGAGATACGCGATATTCACAAGATGCCAAAAACAATAACAAATCAGGGGCCACGGGTCAAATAAATAGCTGTGATTGGTCAGCGCGCGCTAGGGATTGACGTTCGGTTTATAGTTACTTTTTAAATTTATCGATAAATAAAATTAATATTAATTCGAATTAATTATTATGTCGATAACAATACGTTTGTTATTATAGGATTCCATATCGCGCGTTGCGAAAGAGGGCTAGACGCTCTCTCTCTCTCTCTCTTATAGAAAGCAAGCATCATGTTCATGCTTTCTGATCACGAAAATGACATCTATTTGGGAATCCAAGATGGCGGACGAAATTTTTTTAATAAAATTAATATTGGTATCATTTTCGGGGTTTTTATGGATTCTGGTCACGAAAATGACATCTATTTGGGAATCCAAGATTGCGGACGGGACATTTTTAATAAAATTAATATGGGTATCATTTTCGGGGTTTTTATGGATTCTGGTCACGAAAATGACATCTATTTGGGAATCCAAGATGGCGGATGGGACATTTTTAATAAAATTAATATGGGTATCATTTTCGGGGTTTTTATGGATTCTGGTCACGAAAATGACATCTATTTGGGAATCCAAGATGGCGGACGGGACATTTTTAATAAAATTTATATGGGTATCATTTTCGGGGTATTTATGGATTCTTGTCACGAAAATGACATCTATTTGGGAATCCAAGACGGCGGACGGGACATTTTTAATAAAATTAATCTGGGTATAATTTTTGGGGTTTTCATGCTTTCTGATCACGAAAATGACATCTATTTGGGAATCCAAGATGGCGGACGGGTCATTTTTAATAAAATTAATATGGGTATCATTTTCGGAGTTTTATGGATTCTGGTCACGAAATTGACATCTATTTGGGAATTCAAGATGGCGGATGGGACTTTTTTAATAAAATTAATATGGGTATCATTTTCGGGGTTCTTATGGATTCTGGTCACGAAAATGACATCTATTTGGGAATCCAAGATGGCGGATGGGACATTTTTAATAAAATTAATCTGGGTATAATTTTTGGGGTTTTTTTGCTTTCCGATCACGAAAATGACATCTATTTGGGAATCCAAGATGGCGGACGGGACATCTTTGATCACTAAATAGATGGTGTTGTTGGATTCCCCATCCTTTTAAACATCGGAGACGATACCCATATTGATTTAAAAAAAAAATCCCATCCACCATCTTTGATCACGAAATAGATGTTGTATTTGGATTCTCCATCCCTTAAATCATCGGAGACGATACCCATATTGATTTAAAAAAAAATCCCTTCCACCAACTTTGATTACGAAATAGATGGTGTTTTTGAATTTCCCATTCCTTAAAATATCGGAGACGATACCCATATCGACTTAAAAAAAAATCCCGTCCGCCATCTTTAATTTCCCATCCGTCATCTTTGATCACGAAATAGATGTGGTATTTCGATTCCCCACCCCTTAAAATATCGAAGGCGATACCCATATTGATTTTTTAAATGTTCTCATCCGCCATCTTTGATATCCCGTCCGCCATCTTGGATCACTAAATAAATTTCATATTATTTAATCAGCGTCCCTAAAATTTTGAAAACGATACCCATATAGATTGTATCCTATTCGTTAAGCCATTTTTTTGCCTTTGACCCAACCCTCCCCCTTCTCGTTTGACCATTATATTATTTTTGTCTGGCCCCTAAAAGTTGTGGCGTAATGCTATATAGCCTATATATAGCCTTTCGGAATAATTGGGCTATCATAGACAATAACAATTTTTAAAATCCGACTGCTAGTTCCTGAGATTAGCTGACATTATCTTTTAGCCTTTTTAGCCTTTTGCCCGGCCACAAAGGGTCGAAGCGTTGTGTTATATAGCCTATAGCCTTCCGGAATAACTAGGCTATCGTATACAAAAATATTTTTCCAGATCCGTCCGGTAGTTCCTGAGATTAGCGCGTTCAAACAAACAAACAAACAAACTCTTCCGCTTTATTATATTAGTATAGATATTCTATAATATAGTCAAAAGTTTTGTAAGATTTCAATACAGATTTTTAACTAAATAAATACGTTTTATTTTTATAACAGTTTACTTTAACCAAACTATTCATAAAGAAACATTTTATATAAACAATAACATAATTTCATTTTCCACAGCTCTCAACACATCGATAATAATTCCTTAGTGTCCCCTCACTATCCTATCTCACTATGCCGTCACTGTGGGCGGGGCTTGCTGAAATGTGGCACGCGCGAAATGTACGCGATGACGTGACATTCACCATTCTATTACTATTTATTTCTGTGGGAGAGACCTATGTATAGCAGTGAACTGTGAAAGGCTAAATGATGTAAGATGATGCCTTTGAACTCGTCTAAAACAACGCAACTCTTCTACCGTCCAAATTAGACTACGCTTTCAGACGAGTGTTATCATTGCGAAATTAATTATTTTAATGTCTTGCAGTCTCGAAATTCGGAGATCTCCAAGACTATAAAACACCGTGGCATAAGTTTGAGTATAAACACGAACTTGTGGCACAAGATCACAGGCCGAACGAGGCAGTGTAATGAAGTCAGTTATAAATAGCTACGAAATCCCACATGCCATTGGGATTAGATACAGAAGTTGAGAGGAACTTACCATTAGTACGTCTAGGTAAGTTTTATTCTGTGTTATCTAAACGGGGCGGAAGGAAACTTGCTCGACGGTACACGATACCGATTTGATAGCTATGTTGACATCGTAAACTTAGCTGTGTTGAAAATTTGTTGCATGTTTAAAACGACATCCTTATACATTTTTAGACGGAAAATTTCAATTTCTCGTATGAAATATTTACTATATATGCCAGAAGTTTCAGTATGAATAGTTTAGTCTAATTTCAAGGTCTACCTTTATAATTTCGCCATTTGCTAACCACAGACGGACGGACAACCTGTGGTTTAACTTGGATGTAATATAGTGCTGACAGGTAGATATAATTATACATTTCAAACACACCGTCAAAATTGTGAAATAAAATTTCTATTATAGGGTTTTTAAAGTTTTCAGGAATATAAATATACATACCCCTTCGTGTATACAGGTGTAACAGGTAATTTGATATTTTCCCTGAACGAGGTTATATTTGAGGTTATTTGCAATTAACTCCCGTCAACTAGTCCACTGCACTACACTAGTAGGAAACCGGAATACTATTTTATCCAACCACAACATCCAGGCACAAACGAAGATAGCACAGAGTTAAATTGTCAACCTCTTTATGCGTACAAAAGCAAATATAATTAATTTTATTTAGTCATATTTATTTGGAGAGGTAAGTTTTTGCTGTTGGCCCTTCTGGATCATTTAACAAAGGAAGATAATTCCACGTTGAAGCACGCAATCGACGAAGCCTTGGGCTCGGTAAGGGCGCACGCTGATACGCTGCATCCATTGAATGCCATATGCTTATTCCGCTTTGATAAAAGTAATGGTTCTACATAAATCAGGTCGGCACGGTGTCTGTTCGTTGTCTCTGAAGAATATAATATGTTGTGAAGGCGCGAGAGGCTACAAAGCCTTATTTATTTATAAATATTTGTTTACTTGCCGAGAGCATTCCGAACGAGAGCCTGTACTTTTTTTGGCTTACACTGTATTTAATGTGGATGTAACTTTCATGTAACAACTTTTTGGTGCTTAGCTAGTAAGAATATGACTGGGATTTTTCTTTTAGACGAGTGCCGCGTATTGGTAAGTCAATGTGAATAACTTGTGTTTTCTTTTTCTTTACTTTCCTTAAAGATTATTGAATATTTACGTGAATTTTGTAACAATGCAAACATTGTCACCATACAGGTGTAAAATAGAGTATACATATTGTGATGAATACACAAAACTGTATCACTTTATGTAACTACATTCTTAAAAAAATGTGCAGTATAATGAAGGTATTGTAACATAACAAGCTGACGTGCGATGTATCCTATTGGAGATACCCTACCTCGATACTAGACTTAGACTGCGCGCGCACCACTGATTTTTCGAAGGTATGGACGTGTGTATTAATATGATAATTATCGCTTGACCCGTGCCTCGGAGAGCACATTATGACGTCGGTCCTGACTGTCATGAAGATCTTTGACAGTCGTTAGACAGTAGTCTATAAGCTAAGAAAAAAACCATGGAACATCCTTATAGCTTTAGTCTACGGAGGTCAGAATGTGGCAGTGGCAGCCACTGTGTAAAAGATAATATTCCGTCAAATCTGGTTAGACTAGTGCCCCGGGCTCTTAGGATGTAACCAGGACGATGCTAGAACGATGGTGATGATGGCTGTTGGCTGAACAGTGTACCATGCTCGCCTTTAGTTACTTAAAAAAGAGTTCATAAAAATATATTAGCATTTAGCATGTTAACTAATTCTTCCATTGAACCAACCGCGAGGCCTGACTTCATTTGAGTGAATGGTCAATACCCGATAATTCAGCTCTGCATTTCATACTTAGCTGTATCCACACGATTATATAATATACAAACATTAAATACGCAGTACAATCTGTTTAATGATTACAACTAGCGGCTATAACAAATATTATTTACCAATCGAAACTCAATTTAGTGCAAGTTTAAATTTATTCCATATTACTGGTATTCATTTGCCTTGTTTCTGCTAAATTTAGCTTTAATTGCTTCTAGTAGCTGATGTTTCTGAATAACCTACTGGTATTAAGTGTGGGCTTAGTACTAAATTTGTAAATATAGGACAACTAACAAATATGGTCGTTTTCATCACCGATTTGACATGAGTAGAGATATTTTTGTGTCAATTATTTAAAATACAAATTTCAACGTCTGTAAAGCATCCAACAGATAATTATGATACGTACGTAAGTATGTTATCCTTGGAAGAGTGTTCACTTTTCAATACCAATAAATAATTTATATGAACGATCAGTATTCACTGGAGACTGAACAAGGATTGTGCGTTAGCAGATTGAAATGTGAAAACGACTCTTTAAATGTGATGTCGATACTTCGCTCATACTCATACACATTCTTTATCTACAACAGATAATATGAAACCTATGTCTATCAATGTAAATGTTTTGTAAAAGTAATAACAATAATAAGAAAAGCTATACTCACGATGATGTATTATTAATTTCGAATCGAATCAGTAGTTTTTCACGCCGGAGCACTATGGTTCGTCTAGAACAAGCTAGCTAGACAAAAACAACTCTTAAATTCCTGGAAGTTTTGGCGGTCGACTCCGCGGAGTCGACCGCCAAAACTAGTTTTTATTTTTATTCCCCAACCTCTCGTTCAGTAGTTCATCATTTTAACTACTGCGCTAACATCATTAACATAATGCTTTCGTTTTTGATATGTACGTATTTATTTTATTAGCGCCTTTGACTGTCCGTGCGGTGACGGATTAAGAATACGGAATTTCACTACTCCATATCATCCCTGTTTGCAGATGTCGTAAGAGCCGACAGAGGCAAACAGATAAACTCACGTTCTCATTTATAATATCATTATGGATAGAATAGAAAAGTATAGTGCCTGGAAAGCTGATAAATCGATGGGGAATGCACACTCACAACACAACCCATATGAGTCAGCATGTAACCACGGACAATGAAACGTCAAACAAATAAAAGGTCAACGGAAAACATTGTGTCATGTTTGTTGCCCTCTTATTAGTTCACGCAAGCCATTACAATTAAATTATGACAGATAGTTTTGTCATCAAAATATGTATGGTCACTTCAGTATCCTTCATGCTGTTATTGTTTCTGACTGCATTGATGGCGTTATGTAATCTTTGTTTCATGCCTGGATATTCAGTGAGTATCATTTTTCTAATATTTCAGTTTTGTATGTTTTTATAACTTGTTTACATACTATTTTTACACTTTGGTGGGCTAAAACATAGTCACTCTTTTCGAATCCTTATATCTGAATTAAAAACCTGCAGAGAACGAGGTAAAGCTGCATCATGTAGTGACCTGTGAAATTATTAGTGGAAATTATTAAACCATAAAAACAATAAAAAATCTTAAAATTCAATTGAGTGCAAAATCAATCTGACATTGTCTCACAAATTTGACAGTGACACTAATCATAACTTTAGTTTTGAATACAAGGCTTTTTCCCCACGGATATACAAAAGAGTATATCTATATAATATATCGCTACTTCGGACTAACACATTAAATTTTATAAGAGAACAATATGCCGCTCACACACTCGCCTCGGCGTACCTCAACTGCGACAACCGATGTCACCACCAAGCCTAAAGGATCTACCCCAGCGCCTCAGGCCTATGGATTGGATATCGCATCTGAGCGAAGTTGTAGCGGATATGTCAATCTTGAACCAAGACGCAAACGTGAACAAGACAACTATAAGGAAATTAAAAGTTTGATCTCCTCCTTATCAGTAAAGGTTGACCAGAACTTTATGGAACTCAAACTTAAGAATGAGGAGCTAAAAGAAAGCTTGCTATTTATGTCTGACAAATATGATACTATTCTTAAGACACTAATTAATCTTGAATCAGAGAGAGTAGAAGACAAAAAGACTATAAAGAGGTTGGAGGAAAAGATAGAAAACTTTGAGCGTAAAAATAAGTCTGCTAGCTTGGAGATACGTAATGTGCCCATCCTCCAAACAGAAAACAAAAAAATCGAAACAAAGGAAGACATCAGTGAGATAGTAAAAAATATATCGAAGACAATAGAGATGGAAATTAAGGATAGCGACATCAAAGATGTACACAGGATTATGTCACCCAAAGAAGGCAATAAACCTATTATTTTAGAACTAAATAGTGTCATAAAGAAAGATCAAATCATTCAAGGCGTGAAGCATTTTAATAAAAAGAAGGCAGCAAACGATAAATTGAACACCGGACACCTGAATATCCCTGGACCTATCAAGCCTGTGTTTATATCAGAAGCTCTAACAGTTAAAGCTCAAAAATTGTTTTATTCTGCTCGTCAATATGCGCGTGAAAATAACTACTCTTATTGTTGGACTTCACGAGGCGTGGTATATTTACGTAAAGCAGAAGGCGAACCTCCAACACGTATTGAAACTGAAGCAAGTCTTACTAAACTAATCAGTAATATATGACTATTTTGTTGGCACCTTATTTTATCATTTAGATTTTATAGTTTTAGTATTTTCATTATATTAGTAGAGCTTAATAGTTTAAAATACTATAAAGTTATAAGCCCGTTGTTAATACATTTCTTATACCAAGTAAACCATCACCAATTGTACAAACCTTTGCATAAAACAAACATAACTATTCACTACATAATAATTCTGCACTCAACACTACACATAAAGACTATACACCAAAACAAAACGCTCAATAACATGAACAATTTATCTCTCATTTGGTTACTGCAGTTAATAACTCCTCTCAATACTTTCAAACAGTGGTCAGATACTTGGATCATTTACTTTACTTGTTATAAAATTCGATACTCTACATAATCATTTGAATATTATTGATAACTTCGAAATATCTGAATCTCTCAGGTGCGACCCAGAACAATGTGCAAATCTGACTACAGTAAAGAGTCTAAAAATTTTAACCCAGAACATACGTAGCATCTCGGCGAATATTACTAGCTTGTTGACACTATTATCCAGAATGCCTATATCACATGATATTATAATCCTCACAGAATGTTGGTTAACCTGCAATTCTTATATTCCTACCCTGGACGACTATAAGTACACGATAACTGTTAATACTATTTACAAAAACGATGGCGTAGTCGTGTACATTAAGAATAGCATAACAAATATTACTGTACTCGAACAAAATCTTTTGGACGCAAGCTGTCTACAAATTAAAATAGATAATGAGATAATTATGCATATTTGCAATTTATAGACCCCCAACATTTAAAGATATTTCAAACTTTTTAAACTCCATGGACCAAGTATTATTCGCTAATCGTTCATTTGGAACTACCATGATCATAGGTGATATTAATATTGACATTGTGGATGGGAACACTGACATGAGATCACAGGAATATTTGGATTTACTAGCTACACATGGCCTCCTACCAGCTCACACCCTAACTACTCATAATAAAACCTGCCTTGACCATGTATTCCTTAGCATTAAATCATCTGCTAAAACTATTGTCATCGATTCCACTATTACTGATCACAATGCCATCTTAGTTACCCTTGATAAAGTGAAAATTGATCAGCAGCCAAACGTAAAGACTAAAATAGACTACTCGCAGCTGGAATATCACCTGAAGAATATTGACTTTTCTAATATTTATAAATATACAGATGCAAACATAGCCCTTGAATACTTTGTTAATTCTTTAACTAGAGCACTAAAAATGAGTACCACTACATATGCTGTGCCACATCGTTTGAGAATCATCAAACCATGGATTACTCCGGGTATGCTGAGATGTATGAAAAATAGGGACAGAATGTACATAAAAGTTAAATGGTCCCCAAACAATGAAATATTAAAGATTACTTTTAAAAGGTACCGCAATTTTTGTAATTCTATGATAAAAAAACTTAAAACTGAATATGGAAGAGATGAGTTAAACAAGGCTAAAACTAATCCTAAAATGATGTGGGATATTATTAAGAAAGTTACTCACACAGAGAAAGCAACGACGTCAGCCACTGCCTTACTTAAAATTAAGGATACCATTGATGAATCTATTAATGAAGTTAATGTAACCTTTACCAATATAGGAAGAGATTTTTCCAGTAGAAGCACTATAACTAACAATAACGATACACCACCCTATTCGTCACATTCTCACTCACTTATATTCTTGGAAACCGATGAGGCAGAGGTAGAGCGTATAATTCTAACATTGCGCACTAACTGTGCGATCGGGATTGATGGTATATCTGCCAGCCTCCTTAAGCAATACAGAACTACACTGATTCCTCCTCTAACTTATATTTTCAACCTCTGTATACACCACGGTGATTTCCCATATTTACTGAAGAGGGCAGTAGTTCTCCTATATACAAGTCTGGGGATAGAGACCATGTCTTTAACTATCGACCTATCTCCGTGCTCCCAGCATTATCCAAAATTTTGGAGAAAATCGTGATCAGTAGACTTAAAAACTATCTTGATGTTAATAATATCTTGTCTAATAACCAGTATGGTTTCAGAAATCATATGTCAACCAATGATGCTGTTCATGATCTCACCAATCATCTTGTGGAAGCATTGGATAGCGGTGACAAATGCTTGGGCATTTTTCTGGATTTGGCGAAGGCATTTGACACGGTCTCTATTCCTTCACTACAAAAAAAGCTGGAAAGAATTGGTGTAAGAGACAAGCAGTTGAAGTTGTTTCAGAGCTATTTAACTGACCGAACCCAATGCGTAAAAATAGGAGAGCACCTCAGCAATTATCTGCCAATCGAACATGGCGTGCCTCAAGGCAGCAAACTGGGACCTATACTATTCCTGATTTATGTTAACGAGATGTGCAAAATAAAATTAGAACATGGCAGACTTTTTGCATTTGCTGATGATACAGCCCTTATCTTTACGGGACGCACTTGGGAACAAGTATATAATGCTGCACAGATTGGTCTTGATAAAATAACCCATTGGCTTGCTCTAAACTCTCTGTCACTGAATGTGGAAAAAACTAAATATCTATCATTTAACATTAAAAAGCCATCGGTACCATTGGACAATACAATATACTCTATTATTGCACACAAACACACATTGAATAACCATTCCACATGTGAGTGCCCGAAATTAAAAAACGCTACAGCCATAAGATATTTGGATGTAATTTTGGATGATCGATTGAGTTTCGTACAACACATTGACTTATTGACGGGCTGAATTCGTAAACTTATCTTTGTATTTAAACACCTAAGACATGTGGCAGAGCCTGATATCCTCAAGACGGTTTACTATGCTCTTTGCCAATCTTTGATAGGCTATTGTATCTCCTCTTGGGGTGGGGCACCCAAAAGCCATCTATTACGAGTGGAACGAGCACAGAGAGCAGTATTGAAAATGTCCACTTTTAAACCATATTGACACCCTACCAGGGAACTATATGAATACTGTCAGATCCTAACAGTAAGACAACTTTGTATTCAACAAATTGTATTAAGACAACACTCATACCTCTCTAAATCCGGCCATTCTACCTCATCTCCTTCTCAACAGCCAAATACTCGCAGCCATCAATTCCCACTTGATGCGACCCGTAGAACTTCATTCAGCCAACGGTTTTTCTGCTTTCTTGGACGTTTTCTTTACAATAAATTAAATAAAGTACTAACAATAGTTTACTATAACAAACATGACTGCAAAACCATCATAAGTGAATGGCTTCAAAAACTATCGTATGACGAGACGGAGAATCTACTGCACCTCACCATTTAACACATAGACGCGCGCGCACACACACACACACACACACACACACGCACACACACACACACACACACACGCACACCCACACGCACACACACGCACACACACGCACACCTACCACGGAGACCCACCGGCATCGGGCACAGGGACCAAGCTACCGGTGGTTAGGGCTCCAGAGAGAGGAACCTCCGAACGATGCGTGTCGTGTCCAGCAATACAGCCTTCTGTATAGAGGACTTGATCCAGCCGTCTAACGAGAGCCTCTTGAGGTGGTGGTCGAGGCTCTTGGCAATAAGACCATTCACGGTCACGACTATCGGTACAATGATCGCCGAGTCAACATCCCACATGTCGACAATCTCGTGAGCCAGGTCCAAATACTTAATTTGTTTATCTTTTTCGGCTTTCACGAGATTCTCGTCATGGGGTATGGTGACGTCGATGATCATTGCAAGGCGCTCTAATCGGTCTATCACCACTATGTCCGGCTTGTTAGCCGCAATAGTTCTGTCAGTAATGATAGACCGATCCCAGTACAGAGTAACACGACCATTTTCAAGAACTGGGTCGGGCACATACCTGTAGTACGGTACTTCGGAGTCGACGAGTTGGTACTTTAAGGCAAGTTGCTGATGGACAATCCTGGCTACTTGGTTGTGTCTATGCAAATATTCGCCGTTGGCAAGACGAGAACAACCGGATACTATATGTCTGAGCGATTCACCAGGCTGGTGACATGCCCGACATATGTCGACCGTCCCATCCCTCAGAATATACTTCCGGTAGTTGTTCGTCATGATAACTTCGTCCATAATTGCAAATACAAAACCTTCTGTTTCGGCGAAAAGATCGCCGAAACGCAGCTAGGACACCGAAGCTGGAAAATCTACATCGGGCCCATGCAAGGCCCGGTAAAATCGTCCATGCAGCTCTTTGCCCCTCCATACCTCCCTGCGCTCCTCTACACCAAGTACGGCAGGTTTGCGCCAGTTCTCTTTGGCCAGACCCAGCGGGGTAAGTCCGTTGTCCACAGCAACCACATCTCGGTGCACACCCGCGGCAGTGTGGAGAAAGTATTCTCTGAGATTGCACACCTCGCGATTGTGGAGGGTCTTGGCACTTAAGAAGCCCCGACCCCCGCACTTCCGCGGGATGTACAATCTCATCACTGACGAACGCGGGTGATGCATCCGGTATGTGGTGAGGAGACAACGAACTTTCCTATCCAAGGCGTCCAATTCCGTCTGAGTCCATCTGAGTATGCCGAAGGAGTACATTAAGACCGGCATGGCCCAACCGTTACAGGCACGCACCTTATTTCCGCCCGAAAGAAAGCTTTTTAAAACTTTCTTCAGGCAGCCAAAGAAACGCGCCTGCAACGACTGTTTCATGCCAGCCTCATCAATGCATAATGCCTGCGACATACCCAGATATTTATCGGTTTTGGTTGCAGAGAGTGATCTAAGTTGTGTGAAATCTGAAAGTTCTATACCATCAGATTCCACACTCCTGCCTCGCCTTACATGCATGACCGCACATTTATCCACACCGAGCCCCATCTTAATTGAATTACTAAAGCTTTCAGTTATCTTTAGTAACTCAGTTAATTGGGGGTCAGTGGAGGCAAATATTTTGAGGTCATCCATGAAAAGGAGGTGGGAAATAACTTGACCTCTACTCTGCAATCTATAGCTTAGCCCTGAACTTTCGAGCAAAGTGCTCAGTGGGTTCAGTGCTAGGCAAAACCATAGTGGACTCAAACTGTCGCCTTGGAAAATACCCCGCTTGATTCTTATAGGTACGCCATACCCGCAAGGCTGTCGACACCCTGGATAGCGAAGCACCGTACTCCACTGCCCCATACATGCCTTCAAGAGGGCGCATAGAGTTGCATCAACTTTGTACAACTCCAGCACCCTCAAGAGCCACGTGTGTGGCACAGAGTCATAGGCCTTCTTATAGTCTATCCAGCATGTCGCCAGATTCTTTCGACTACGGCGAACCTGTTGGCTTATGGTCATGTCAATAAGGAGTAGCTCTTTAGTACCACGGGCCCCGCTTCTACATCCATTTTGAGATACAGATAAGATGTTATTTCTAAATATATGTGCTTCTAATTTCGTTCTCAAAATGGATGTAAAAACTTTATACATTGTAGGCAGGCAAGTTATAGGCCTATAGTTCGTAGGCTCCGTGGTACTACCAGCCTTAAAGAGCAGATGAGTTATGCCAGTTGTCATAAAAATAGGCAGCGACCCTGAATCCAGAGATGACTGAAATTGAGAAGCCAAACGAGCATGTGCACTGCGTAGCCATTTTAACCAGAAATTCTGCAGCCCGTCCGGTCCTGCCGATTTCCAGTTGGCTAACTGACGGACTGCACAATATACATCTGTGGTGTCAATGGCTACGGGCTCCATGTGAGGTATTGCCTCACATGATCGTTTAACATCTCTAATCCAGTCATCTTCCGTATGGCTGATGGGAGTCGACAATATGCTGCGCCAAAATTCAATCGTATTCGCATCATCTGGCCGACTTCCATCATCCACACGTGGGTCAGGTCGCTCCTAATTTCTATAAACCAACTTCTCATCTCTTTGGAATGCGCGATTTTGGGAGTATCGGGCTACCCTTTTCTTGTATCGTTTGATACGATTTGCCCACGCATAAACTTTATTATTATTATTATGTACCTACATAATTATATAAATCACAGAAGCACTGCTTGAAGATTTACTAAATGTATACATGTAGTACATATATATTACTAAGTTAACTAAACCACTAGAAGTGCAATAAATATTTAAATTATGTAAGGTAAAGATCAAACTCGACGAAAGTGGCAGAGTGATTTATATTTCACATATTCGTAGTTCGTAGCAATATGTAGCATGCTCTACGGAGTCTCGTCTACAAAAGAGCTACGAAGCCGACAAACGCAGGTTGCAGCAATGAAGTACATTCTAGAAAATTCAACGATGATGTTGACTGCACGGTTGGCATAGTGGTTTAAGTGGCTGCCTCGGCCCTTGACACTGCGCCGAGTGTTGTGGGTTCAATCCCCACACGAGGCAACACTTTGTGTAATTCACAAATTGTCGTTTCGAGTCTGGGTGTTCATTGTGTCCGTTAGTTGTGTGTTTGTAAAGTGCCCCGCGACACAGGATTTAGTCCTAATGCAGGAGTTGTCTTTTAAAAAAAAATTATAAGTTTAATGTTATTTGCTTCCTTTACCTTCTATATATTCTCAAGTTTTTACAATCGATTGGAGATAGGTTTGATCTCTTAGGCAAGGAAATTCATCGCAAACAAAACATGTTTCTTAATACGCTTTATCCTCTATTGTTAAAGCGGAGCATAAAAATTGGGTGGATTTATGCGGTTTTATTTTCTTGGTTTAATGCGAATGTTACACATTGAAATCAAACTACGGTTTACGAATCTATCGCGATATGTATATAGGTTTTAAACATATAACGTTAAAACAGAATTTATTATTACGAGCCTACACGTTTCAGTTTTTTTACAGGAACCGTGGTGACGGCAGACTGAGGTGATATTTGTCTTGATTTTAAAAGTTATCTCAAAGTACACTAAGAACTATCAAAATATTCCTCCACTCTTCTCCTCGTCTTCGGTCAGCAGTCGGTTTTTTAGTGGCAACACAACATACTTCGGCTCGAGTTGGAGATCCCATATTTCTATCCCGTAAAAAAGGGCTTGCAAAATCCTGCAATTCCTTTTGAAATTAAAGTGGTTCCAGTTGTCTATTATTGACCTAAACTATTGCGTTTTATAATAATTATCACGCAGTGCGCAGCAAGCTAATTAAAAGCGAATGCCAATACAAAAAACAGCAAATTAACAATTACTGGTAAAAGGCAACCAATTGCTAGAATTAAAATCGAATAAATAATTTATTCGTAGTTCATAATTTCAATATAACAACAATTTTGTAGCAAACATATTTTTCAATAACTGAAGTATGTGGCTTCTATTTATTAGTTCATTTATAGCAGACAATAAGTACCTATTTCAATTATTAGTATCTCGTAATGCCTATGCCTTATACAGCTAACGAGATTACAACCGCAGTTTATTACTGTCGGGTGTAATATGATATTAATATCACCATTTGTTAGTGGTTTACACCGAAAGGATTTAACTATATGAGCAATTACAAAATAATCTGAAATATGTTATTTCTAAGTTTATAACTATAGTATAGTATATATAGTTAATATCAAGGTTTCTTTAAACTATCAAGCTCTAACTTCGGCGGCGAATCTTTAAGAATGTAATATTAAAACAGCAATTGTAAAATATTTTTCACTCGTAATATAAAATATTAAAATATTGTATTGTTTTACAATTAAAATAAATGTTCTATTACAATACGCAATGAAGTTAATCAGAAGATGGATTTTCAATAAATGCTAGTATTGAATATCCATCTTCTGACATATTTTAGCAAATAACTACGTATAAATATTCTAATAGTTACTTCGGCTTGTACAGTTATGTAATTACTGTAATGTTATTGCTTATTGTGACATAATAGGTTTGATGCCTATCATAATCCCCATATTAACTTGGTTATGGTTGGTCTTCTTCTTACCCGAAATCTGAAACTTTCTATTTAGTTTATAACTATACTACTCTTACTTTAATACGGACATGAGTTTAGAATAGCCCGTGAAGTCAAACTTAGTCTTTACAGTAGTTTCTAAGCCGGTCATAAATTAAACATAAATATTATGAGAAACAAAATTTTTTATCCGTAAAGTTTTAATTTTCCGTAACAATACATAGATAGAGTGTAGCCTTAGTGCAGAAGCATTGGAATTGAATTACACGAGACATCCTACTTCATGTGCTCAGTGTTTATAAGAGTCAAACTTGAGAAGAAGCCAAGATGTCACTAGCCGACATGTAGATAAATCGAGAACATTGTTGACAGTTTGAATAAAACTAATGAGCAATTTGTTTTGTATGCTGATGAGTTTGTTTGCTTGAACGCGCTAATCTCAGGGACTACCAGTCCAATTTGAATAATTATTTTTGTGTTGGGTAGCTCATTTATCGAGAATGTCTATAGGCTATATAACATTACACTATGAGCCACGCGTGTGGAGCAGTAGCCATATAAGACACGGATGTACCGCGGACTCGGCTAGTATTTTTTATAAGGAAATATTATACTAATATTAGGATATTTCATTCATTCATTCATTTATCATCAGCCCCTTACAGTCCACTCCTGGACTGGGCCTCTCCTTTGAAAGGAGGAATTGGCTTACTATACCACGCTGGCCAAACGGTTTGGTATAGGGTTTGTTTTAAGTTTTCCTTCTCTTACAGTGCTATTCTCTGCATAGTATGGTCCCTCTGTCGGCTCTTACGACACCCATGGGATGATATGGGGTGGTGACATTGCCTATTCTTAATCCGTCACCACACGGACAAGATATTTCGGCGGAAGATAAAGGTGAAATTCGGTCTCAGTTACACCAGCTGTGGCAAGTCATCTGAATAATTACGCCATTGAGATTGTTTATATAAACGTTAGTTTGTACGTATACAAATTTCGAACGTTTTAAAGTATTATACAAACTTTATATTTTTGTTTATGGCATTATCATCAGGACTGTATTTAAACTGTCGCACTGGCTGGCCTCTGCTCACTGTGACAAGCGTAAGGCCGTAGACCGGGTTGGCAGACTTCACATGTCTTTCGAGAACATTATACCGAACTCTCCTACATACGGTGTTTTCCTTCGCCGTTGAACAAGCGAAAATTAACAATTTAACACCCACATAACTTCTAAAATTCACTGGTTCGCCTCACGGATCCGAGACACTTTGTGTAGCAGTCAGTCGGTTTCTCCATAGTTTATAGCTGCTTCGATGTGTTGATGCAGTAACTATAAACACTAAACCAATCTGCGAATTCCTGGACTATCATAGACAGTTATATGTTATTGTTGTAGATACTAATAAATAAGTATATATCTACCAATTTTTGTACAGTTAGATTTGCAGGCGAATTAGTGAACTAATAGCTTGAATCTTTGTTGCAAAGGATACATACGGAAGACGATTTAGTGTTTGATGCGTCCGATGTATTTTTAAATTACCTACCTAATAAATTATCGTCTAATCACTAATGTATTGCCAATATTTTATAACACTTATAGCACCAGAGTACAAAATAAATATCTAGTTGTTTTCTGTATGTACATCTTCGCCGCCCCTGTACGCCACCGCACTTCCTGATTTATACCCTTGTTATTTGCTTTCCGTAATGGATTTTTGATACACATCTACCTTATTTTTATAGGATGGAATACTAAGTACCACCTTTTGTTGGCAATACTCGTATTTTGTGAAAGTTAGACTCAAGAATGGTGTCTTTGATTTATTCACTCAGTGATACAGACGTAAATAAAATGGAGAAGCAGACTCTGATATTTATATAGGAATGGATAATATTTATGGCGGTGAGATTGGGTAAGTGAATAATATAAATAGGTTCTTTGGGAAAATATTGAGGGTTATTAGAGTTGCTATGGAAGTGAATGTGGACAATGTGGAAAATATCAATGAAAATATAGATAGAGATAAGTTATTTACATGGATAAATGCGGTCTGTTGGCGACTTGGCGACCATTTGATGGAGCGTTTGCCTATAAATAATTTAAGAAAAGTCACACCTATTTACGTAAGATAACAACGCGTCTAAATAATATGAACGTAGTCACAAGGTGATGACGCAACTGTTTCGGATTTAAACTAAGAAGATCGGCAATTGCGCCCAACTGTGGGGAAACTCATAAAACGTCAGTGTTATTGCTAAAACCTCGGTAGTATCACCGGAGTGTTTGTAAACTCTACGGTACCGTCTCTGCTCTGCGCTGATTCGCCGCTGACCCAAGATAACAATAGAATCGGCTTTAAAACTTATGTAATCCGAATATTACTTAAAAACTCATCTGCTAGTAACAGAACTTGTATGCCAGAACGTTATGCATAATTTAATTTATGCATTTGCGTACGGTAGGCTAGCGCAAGTCACCCTTTTATACGAGAAGTTCTCCATAAATTAACTGGTGAAACACCTCAGACCTTCAAATTAAATACGCAATGATTTAGTAACGCGTAAATATAACGAAGAAGAGCTATTAACTCGAGTGTAGTAAAAGTCGTTCGTCAAACAAGATTTCTTAGATAATTTCATGAGCTTATGTAGTACGAGAGTCAAGTGTAACGAATGTACATTTTGCTCAGCTTGCATAAACGTCTGATGGATCCAGTAAGAAAATGTTTATGAACCCGCAACAGACTTCAGCCTCAAATCGATTGCCGATATCCTTCGATTTAATCCACTCCTTATATTTTGTAGGCTTCTAGTGTAAAGTCTGGCTTAATATAAGTTTGAAACTTTTGTTTTATTTCCTACGTACTAGAGGTTGTGTTGTTGGCGTTTTCTTAATCAGGATTGATTCAAGTTTGATAACGTTCAGCACTCTAGCTTTGAACTACATATACAACTGATAAAAGTCACAACATTATCGACTTCATTTAAAATAGTAGTTTTGAGTGTTTAGCTAATAATAAAATCTTTATCAGACTAGCAATTATGATATGAAGGGAACTGATATTTCACTTGGGATCTGATTGCAACTTCGATGAAGGCAAGGTTGCGGCAGTTATCTTTGTATTTTAATACTCATACAAAAATAGTTGAGAAAAAAATCTAAATTTAAAAGTATGGCTCTCAGTTGTCAAACTATCAGTTTACTGCCCAAGGAAAGAAAATACTGGAAATTAAATACTGACTTGAGCTTGTGAGGCGTGATTTTCTGTAACCGACGTAAATGCGCATTTTAGTATTCATCATTGTCTGCGTCCTAACATCGGAAAGTGGCAACATTGCTTGTGTTTTAGAAAGTTTTTTATCACCAAATAGATTCACAGGCAATTAAACGCCAGTGGTTAGTAACTCATACGTGAGAATTCCAAGAATTATTGACTGTGCGATATTCGTCCTGCTGCTTTGCCAATTGATTGATCTAACAATAAGGCAAATTAATGTGTTCATATTGTTAATAAATTAGTTCATTACAACGATAAATACACACAAAAAATAAACTTAAAACTAAACTAGATTTCAGTATAAAATCGAAAACACGTGATACAGGCAATCAAAATACGTAGAAAATACTGGCTCTATCCATGTGCATCAATATGTTTTCTACAGGCTCTGAAATATATTTATTTAAGGATGGCCCAGAAACGTGTCTGAGAACTTGAACGTTAATAGAAATTCTAGGATATTGTGCGCTGATATCAAAGACTAAAACGTTGATACTTTTTGGTCTATTACCTATTAGTTCGATATTATACTCGTATCAAATATTTAGTCAAAGATTTATCAGTATTAGCCCTTCAAAAGTGGGTAGTCACTAATATTCAGAGGTTGGGAATTCGTCCTTGAAAGTAAACAAACAATATCAATATGTTGAGACAACTAATACACGCCATTTCGACCCCAAGTTTTTAGGAGCCCGACCTCCGATATTATGTTAACGTACGTATTTATATTCAATACTACATACAAAAATAATTTCAGTTAGACATATATCGCACAGCATCGTTCTCAACAGCAAAATATTTCTTTTTGGTGGAACTGATGCGATGATTGCTGGTTTAGCAGCCTGGGTTATTGACTACGAGATCTACAGCCCAGTCAAAACCATATGATTTATGATTACATTGGCTGTGTAGGAGTTTAATCTGGGCCGACTGTTGCGAGTTCTATCCCACTACAGAGCCGGGCGTGTCTCCAAAAAAGAAAATCTATTTTCCACATTACTCGACTATCTGCCGCGAAAAATCTTCATACATGGTAGAGCAGTGTCATAAAGCTGAGTATTTTCTTTACTTGAAGTAAAGAAAATACTCAGCTTTATGACACTGATAAATTACCATGTCACAGTTAAGTACTGGTGAAAAACTTTCGATTGAATGGTCGGAGCAAATCGTCGAAGCTGTAAATATCATCACATCATATATTTACAGCTTTGTGGCTTCTTACTATCATGTCGGTTGATTCATCATGTAGTAAGTACATTCACCATCTTCATTACAGCTTGATAAACTTGAAAAATTATGTAGAGATATTTCTTTTGTCAAGGATTACCGATGGAACATAACATTGTCATGTCGAATATTATATATTACATATAAGATATCGATTATTAACAAGGAAAACTTGTGGTACCTGATGACGCAAGACTACGTTGTAAAATAATAAAATGGCAAATGGGCAGGGCTTTCATGTGGGACGCAATGTGCGAAGATACCCGTGTAACATCACTTATTCCAAGCACAGCAAGTCATGCTGGCGCTGCTGCTGCAACGGCGGAAATTTACTTGGCAATTATGTATTTGAGCCGTTTGGGGTAGAAACGCTGGGCTCATGGGGCCCGAGCGCTCGTATTTTGTACCGAGCCATCTCCAAACGCTTGATTGATGTCTCACGTGACCAGAAGGCTGGTTTATTCTTTGCTCAAAGAATCAGCATTGTCATTCAGCGTGGCAATGCTGCCAGCCTTCTGGGCACGTTACTCGATGCGGAGGAATACTACGTTTACGTTTTTTTACTACACCTTGCCCTATGTTTATGTCACCGGAAATAAATAAAACCGCAAATTTATAATTTTTTTAGGAAATTTATAAATTTTCCTAGGATTCTAAACGAGAGATGATGAATTGTATAATTTGACGCCCAGATTTTTAGAAATTGATAAACTTACCGAATTCATTCTTAAAATAATAAGTATTGAAATGTAAATCTTGTTGATCGGGCTCACAACAATAGCATTCTTCAACGTCGGCATCAGCATCGTAATCATTCACGTTATTTTCTGTAACTACAGCAGTTGATTGACTGAAAATTATGGTTTTGAACCATTTAAATCAGGATTTTCTGACCATTGTTCTCCAAACTGCTTAGCCAAGATTTGAACCACATCTCTTTTCTTCTGCTGCTTAATCTCATTCACAGCTGGAAGTCTTCGAAGAAGTGATGGATGGTTCTGTGATTATTTAATAAAGATACCGTGCTGAGTTCGTTTTCAGGCGTGTTATAAAAATTTTACCCTTTTATGCCACAGTGTATATAAGAAGAAAAAGACTCAGCTCGACTCACATTTCTTCCTTTAAAACCTCGGCCTCTCCCACGACCATGACGAGATTGCCCCCTGATTGGCACGGTACCATATAAAAATATTCTTAAATTTAATGGACAAGTTACAATTTGTTTGAAAATCCTTCAACATGTAAATATTTCTATTGTTTAGTCCAGTTTTGATTGAAATTCTAAATAAAGTTAAATTTTAGCCTACTTTTAAACGGACAAGTCCATTTTTGCATCAAAAGGCAAATTTACATCTTTATTTTGAATATGAAAGAGCCGAAATTTATTGAAAATCTTTTGGTAATGCATAGATGTTTACTTTCAGAGGTATATAAAAAGAGAAAAAAAAAGTGATACGTGGACAAGTCCGGTTTTGTTCGCCTGCTCCTCAAGTGTAAAGTTATAAAATTACATTTCCTTTTTCATAACTAAAACTTAGAAATATTTTTCAGTTACGTCAACCACAAATCTTTGCAACGAGCAGAGATCAGGTTTGTCTCCTTCGTTTAAAACCCTTGCCATTAATTAACCTAAAATAGTTGTTTAAACCTTAGTCAGCAGCTTTCGTGTTCTCCCGTGAAGATAGAGAGAACCTTGATGGGCATTGTAGTTCGTAGATATTATTATAATTTAAATTTGCATAAAATATTAAAAAGTTTAATGTTGAATGACAATATACGATACAAATTGATTTTTGTAGGTAACTAGAAAGTTTCCCTAGAAATAAAGAACAACTATTCAAAACTTTAGCTAGTTATAAGTACGAAATTTACAGTTTATGGGCAACATACAAAATTACAAACTGATGGTAATGTTCAGATTAGCATACTATCAAATTGGTTAGTTTGTGGGGTCAATGGTGTAGTTATCATCCCAATCTATTGATCGGTGATGCTAAACAACTTTGTGACGATAAGCGCCTAAATGGGAAGCCACTAACAAAAGGCTTTAACCCTTTATGAATTTTAATGACATATCCTATGGGTAAATTATATTAGAGATGAATTTACATAAAAATATTTATTTCCTGCATTTTTAAATTTGTTAGTAAAACTAGCAAGTACTCAATTCTATAAGAAATTAAATTTGTCTTCACCTTATATAAGTGTGCAAATATTACATCACATAAGTACCTACAGTTTGTTCAAACTTTATCTTCAGAACAAGTAGTTGTTTCTTTTGAGATTTGAAGTGAGATATATGTCTATGACACGCTGCGCACAGCACTACCCCCCCCTGCGCCTCCTGGGCGCCGCACCGCACGAGCGCCGGCGCTCAAGCGGAGGCACTGACACATCATTGACAGAAAAAGTGTGTCTTACACTTTTTGAAGGGCGCGCGCAGGCTTGTCGGAATTTACAGTTTTGTAACGAACCATACCACATTTACGCGAAATACAGTCCGCTTTGTATCTCAGTATCTCATAGTTTACTTGTTTATGGATTATACAATATATGTTGTAGCTTTGTTGCTTAGATGAGTGGTAATCGCATCAGCAAATTAGACACGTGTGTTTCAATTTATGCTAACATAATGCGAGCTAAAGTTTACCAAACTATTCTCATACGTATGTTTGTTTACCCAAAACTGAAAGCTGAATTACAAATTCAAATTCAAATTCCTTCATTCATTTGGGTCACAATGTGACGCTTATGAACGTCAAAGTAGTAAATTTATAAAGTAATTACTTAAAGACTCTACATTTACTGCCATGTTCGCAAAGCAATAGGTAGAACCATGAGAAAGAACGGGCAATAAAACTCACGCTCACTCTTTTTCATCGCCAGGTTTTGCATAATACACATAATTTACATTTTGTAAGGTGCTGCAACTGTTACACCTTCTATATCACTTGTATATATTTACTGTACATAATAATACTCAAGCATAATACTTTTGATGTTCATTTGGTTAGCCTCTTCAGAATAGACATGGCGAAACAGGAGCATCCACTTACATTATTTATACCTAATAATGCAGGCAATCCGCGAAAGTGATCAGACCCATGATGGAAATGATGCAGTTAAATATTAAAATCTAATACCAGCCCGCAAGACCGTCATCGACCAGTCATCGCAAGTAGCACCCGTTCACGAGTATGACGCATGTGCCAGCCATCATCCCTCTCGCCATATTAGAGGGACAAGGATGACCCGACACACGACGCCACCACAAGAAATGACATTTTAGTGAGCATGGCGACAATGGTATACGAACCGGCAGTAAGATACAATCTATTGGTATACTGACCATGACTGCCATTTACCTCCATTTTCCAGATCGTTATTATTAACATAAATTAGTGGAACGCGTGAAGGAATGCAAATGTAGAAAGAATTTTGTGAAGGTGACAAGTGAACAACGATATGACAGGGATAAATAATGTTAAACTACATTCAACAAATCATAAAAATATCCAAATCCTGCAAAAATCATGTGTTCAAGAGGCACCTCCATTTAACATGTCACTTATCAAAACTAGAATTTTACAGATTTATATAACAATTATATTAAACGGTCAGAAAATAAAATAATCGTGAGTTAAACAAGCCTAAGCCTATCCCCACGGTTTCTTATCACTTAAAAATTCCTTAACAGTGTAATAACCCCTTTGCAAAAGAAAGTTCCTAATTGTCCGTTTGTATTTGTGCATGGGTAAATTCATTATTTCAAGAGGCAATTTGTTGAAAAATCTTATACCAAACGGTAGTTAGTTCCCACCAGTTTATGCTTATTCCTTGTGTTCACTTTGTGCAAATCACTATTTTTGCGGTATAGAATTAAGTTTTTCTTAATGTACATTAAGTTAGCATATATATATTGCGACGATGCAACTGTCAATATATCTACTTCTTTAAATTTATCACGTAAAGCATCTCTAGCACCTAACTTATAAATTGCACGTATGGCCCTCTTTTGAATGACAAAAATAGTCTGTATATCGGCAGCTGTACCCCATAACATTATTCCGTAAGACATAATGCTGTTAAAATAACTAAAGTAAACTAGTTTAGCAGTATCTATATCTGTGAATTCCCTAACTTTTCTAACTGCAAACGCTGCAGAACTAAGTTTTACTGCGAGACAGGATAGTTGGGCGCCCCACTGAAGCTTACAATCTAAAGTTACACTTAAGAATACGGTTGATTCGACTAGTTCAATTGTTTCCTTATTTAAAATTATATATGTCAAAAGTGTTCCTACTAGGAACACTTTTGACATTAGGCAAAGAGAATTTAACACATTTGGTTTTGCTAGAGTTGAGTACCAAATTATTTGTCGAAAACCAATCTAATACTTGTGCAAGAGTGTTATTGACGGTATCAAAGTTACTTTAATTACGATCAACTTTAAAAATTAGTGACGTATCGTCGGCAAACAAAACAATATCACATACATTTTGTACAAAGAACGGCAAATCATTAATATATATTAAAAAAAGAAATGGACCGAGAATAGAGCCCTGTGGAACGCCCATTCCTACTGCAAACCTAGAGACCTACTTCCATTAACATCTACATACTGAATTCTATCACTATGGTAGCTGGCAACAAGATTGAGTGCAGTATCTCTAATACCATAAAGTTTCAATTTAAGTAAGAGTGATGTTCCACACAGTCAAAGGCCTTTGATAGGTCACAAAAAACACCAATGGCATCCTTCGTGTTTTCCCAAGCATTAAAAATATGCTTTAACAAAGTTATACCAGCATCAATGGTGGAGCGACCCTTAGTAAAGCCATACTGTTCACTGTGAAATAAATTATTTGTGTGAAAGTGGCTCTCTAATTGATGCAAAATAATCTTTTCAAAAATGTTACTAATAGCAGGCAAGATAGAAATTGGCCGAAAATTACTAGGGTCACTCTTTGACCCCTTTTTGAATAATGGTATTACTTCACTGTGTTTCATTAGATCAGGAAATACTCCTGTATCTACGCATCTGTTGAATATTGCAGCTAAATATGCAGCTAAGCTAGAAATAATTTGTTGAACAAGTTTAACAGAAATGCCCCATAAGTCAACAGATTTTTTATTATTGAGCGTCTTGAATACCTTCAGTATGTCATTGGTGTCAATATATTTAAAATTAAAAAACACATCACACTCATTCACATTGCCCCTAACCAACATGCTTGGACATGAATCTAAACAGCTGGTTGTATTCACTGGTATGTTTATGAAGAATTTGTTTAATGTCTGAGCAACATCAGTTTTCCTAGTAATAATTTCACCATTCAATTTTAATTCATAATTGTTATCTACCAATTTAGCTCGACCAGTCTCATTGTTAATGATGCTCCAAGTAGTTTTAATTTTGTTCTTGAACTCTTTGATTTTATTGCTTAAATATAAGGATTTGGCTAAAGCACATGTCCTCTTAAAAACCTTTGAATAATTTCTAACATATTGAATAAATTCAGGATTAAAATTGTATTTCTTCATACCATATAGATCATACAACCTAGCTCTACTTTTGTATATACCTACTGTTGCCCAATCACAAAAATTTACTTTAATGCTACTTGCAAACGTCTACTGTTTAAAAAATGTATTGTACTCATCATTAACAATTTTAAATAAGCATTTATATAATTCCTCAGGATCATCAACGGTTAAGTCAATACTGGCGATCTTGGCAACAACATCATTACTAAATTGTTTGAGGCGAGCAGAGGTCATTGGCCTACATGTAATTTCTTGTTCTTTAGGTTGTAATTCTAACTAATACAATCCGTATTAGTTAGAATTACAACCTTTTGCCCGCAGTGATCCGATGTCAAGTCTGTTAAAACAGCCTTACTTAAATAAAGACAATTGCAAAAAAACATTATCTAAGCATGTAGACGAATGTGAGGTTATTCTGGTTGGTTCAGAGAACAAAACATTTAAATTAAATGACCTAAATAAGCTAACTAACCTAGTACAAATTGGTGATATTTCTAACAAATTGACATTAAAATCGCCACATACGATTATAGACTTCCTACTAGAAATTATGTGTTTTAAGACATCCTCTATAATGCTTTCAAACTGAGTAAAGTAAAGCGTCGATGCTTGTGTAATCTATATCTATACTAATAACTAGCGGCCCGTCCCGGCTTCGCAAGGGTCCAGCAGTGGACTGCGAAATGCTGTATGTGAATAAATGGTATACTTATCGTATGGTACTTAGTAATCCATTTCCAGGGCAATTACCTACATTTTCATTTGATGCACCCCCTTCTGCCGTACTTTTACATTCGTAATATCTTTTACGAATTTAATGGCATGTTCGATTTGAATAATATAATATGTAATCCTACAGGTATTGAAACAGTCTTCTTGAACATAAAATAATTTATTTTATTATTATACATTTTATACAATCGATCGCATCAAGCTAATCTCGTCCCGGCGGAATATCGGTGTGCGAGCGGTGAATTTATTTTCTTCCGCATTATTTTTTAATTTTGCTATATCTTCTGAAATATTCAATAAAATTGTATACTGTACACCAGCGGTCGGCAACACGGCCCGCGAGGGTCCTACTTGCGGCCCGCGAACGATTTGTACAGTAATTAATGTCTTATAAATCGAACTAAAGTGCCCTATGGCTTAGAATAGCACAATTGATGGGAATTTAATGAGAAACATCAGACAGTCCTGTAAGAGCCTACAAATTCACTCAATTATTCTACAAAAAAATCTGGAACTAAGTGAGTCTTAAACCTCCAAAGCTGGAACACTTTTTTCGTACAGGGGCGATTGGGCAAAATCAACGATCGAAGATACGGGGCAAGAGGTATCTGACAAAGCTGACTACTCCAGTAGTACCATCACTGCAAAAATCTGTATGTCTCACATGCTCCGACGCCTCCACCAGACACCTGCGAGCTTAGAGCTTAACTTTAAAACTAAGTTTTCCGGACAAAGTAGTAGCGTTTCCACGCCTCCGCCTCCATCAACACATCTGCCCAGCGCGCAGCGTGGTGCAAAAACCCTCAGTAAAGGTAGCCAAAGAAGACGGCTCCTAGTTCCGGCCGCCTTGCTACCAAGTCACGCAGCCGCTTGGTCCACGGTAGGGTAAGCGGTGCTAAGAATCTCCGGGCTATGGACAGCTGTCAACACCAATTTAGCCTGGCTACGTACAATAGACGCAGTTTACGGCTTGACGAAAGCCTCCAAATTCTTGTGATAGAATTACACAAGATACGGTGGTGTTCTGGGTCTACGAAAAGTCCAAAGGGACGGGGAGGACACAATGACCTTTGAATCAGGTCATCTATTCGAGGGAAGCCAACGATCCCAAGGTGGCGTAGGGTTTCTCGTTAACAAAGCCCTCTGTGACAACATGACTGAGATCTGACCGGGGTAGCATACCTTGTACCTACTGAAACTGACCGAGAGATACTCTCTTAAGATGGTACAGGCATATGCGCCGACATCAAGTTGATCAGAGGAAGAGGTGGAGGTCGTATACAACGGTGTTTCGCACCACAAAGATACATACCACTGTAGTCATGGCCTTCAACTCAAAGATGGGGTACGAGCGCGGCGAATTGTATTCGGGTCCACCTGGCGCAAACATTAGGGGACAAATGTTGGTCAACTTCCTCAGCATGCAGGGATTGATAGATACTATTGCCACACCAAGAACGAGATTGACTTCATCATGACGGAAAATAATCATATATTTAGGGATGTCTCAATGATCAATAGCTTCAATACCGACAGCGATCTCCGACTTGTAAGAGGCAGTCAAAATATAAATTTCAAGCTCGTGCGTAGCCGCACGATGCGTTCTGTTCTACGTCCAACTGTCCCCATAGCGGGACATGATGTTAGAACTGAAACTAATGAAACGAAAAAATAAGTTCGCTGCACAAGAGACCCCTGCAAATGTTGACGAGGACCTGACCGGCATAATCAGGGCAGTACGTGAACTGGAAATGCTACACTTTCGGCAAGGGCGACCAGATATGAAGTCTAAACTTTCAAGCAAGTCTCTGAAACTGATGCGATTTGACGAGAAGCACCGGGTGCTTCCTTGTCAGACCCAAAATTACTCCATATAAAGATCGTCATTCAATCAACAGATACAAATAACACCCAGGCTCGAAACAGCAATTTGTCGACCACTCATAGTGTTGTTTCACGTGGGCATCGAACCCACGACATGCAGTGCAGAGCTAAACAGCGATGCTTAAACCACTACGCCATACGTAATAGTCATCATAATAGCCTTCTGCAATCCATTGCTGGATATAGGCCTCTCCTAATTGGCACCCCAATAGCATTATGACTATTGTGAGTCAATAGGACTTGGCCTACAATACCACCCTGACCAGACGGGTGGTGAGGGATGAACTTCGGTCAAAACTATCTGTGTATGGAGTAAGCAACAGCCTGATACGGGCACTTACATTCGTATATAGGGATTCAAGTGCCTGTGTCAGATTAAAAGACAGGTCAGAAGTACCGTAAACAGAAGAGTATGCATGAGAAACCTGATGAGAGTGAATGAAGCAAGAGAGGTATGTCAGGATCGTTGAAAATGGCGTTCCGTAGTCTCTTTCTACCCCTCCGGGAACAGGCGTGAGTCTATGTATTTATGTATATAGAATAAACGGGGCCTAAACGGACTGGTTTAAAATTAATTGTGGTGTTAGACAAGGATGTGTAACGTGTTCTTGACTGTTCAATCAGTTCATGGACAGTTGTTTGACTGATTTAAAAGAGTCTGAATTAAGAAAAATGTGTAAAAACCTTCTGTACATTGACGACCAGGTTCTTTTTGCGAAGTCAGCGTCTGATTTGTAGTAGATTGTCACGATGATGAATGAGGCGTATAAGAAGAAGGGCATGAAAGTGAGTGTAAACAAGACTAAGGTCATGGTCATAGAAAGGGAAAATAGTGTAACTGAACGTAAGGTAATGATAGGAGATGAAAAAGAGGAACAATAACTTAATGATTTTTTGTAATTAGGGTCTTAGTTTACGAGAAATGGAAAATGTGAGTTAGATGTTGAAAGGAGAGTAAAAGCAGGATATAGTTTGAATGGCGCCTCATATTCCATCATCAAAAATGGTGTTATCCCAAGGAAGGCTCGCCTTGCTCTACTGCAGGGATTTTTGATTCCAACACTGATGTATGAAAGCGAATCATGGGTATGGCAGAAGAAGCATGAAAGTAGAATCAATGAGAAAAATGAATGTTATAATAATACATAACCCATAACCGACGTGCATGCATGATGAGGTTAATGAATGTCGAGCACGCGAAAGAGGTATGTTTGAACCAAATCATGTTGCGTTGCATATATAGTCTCTGCCTACCTCATTGGGGTGACAGGCGTGACAAGATAGATAGATTTAAAAAATAAATATCCACCCCTGCGAAGCCGGGACTTTATATAAAGTGCACTTAAAGTTGGGAGCATTTAAACCGGCGTTAAACCACAGTTACGCTAATGAGTCGACGCAGTGTGCGGTGTCGCAACTCGTACGATGCGCCATGTTACAGAATGGTGCACTCAAACTACTCGCTGCAAAAGTATTAAAGTTTTGGTACAACCCTTCTACGGATTATGCGCACTGTGATTACGGTAAGTGGCTAAGATTTTCAGTAATGGATAAAGGGTTAAGGTTTAGATACGGTTTAAAGAAGAAGGATTAAAACAATAATTATTGGCGTACTTTGTTATTATTCGTCAATATACTTGGATATTGACGAATAATAACAAAGTACGCCAATAATTACTCTTTTTTTCTTGAATAAAACGTATTGATTTTATGGAGAGGACATATTTCTTAATGATTACACGATGTCGACCCTTAGATAAATATTAGCATTTAATTGTAATGCCAATTTTAGCACTGCTATTAGTATTATTGGGAAATGTAGAGAGACGATGTTCTAGAAAACATATCATGCATTTGTTTAATCAACAAAAATAAACACTTAAAAGGACCCTTAAACTAGGTACATATCTAATTATATGCTATGAAAACTCTTTAAATATAAACATTAAAATTCAATACGCTCATAACGCCCATTCAGAATTTTGATTATATGCCAAACTTTAGTAGGCAGTTCCATTATCTAACAGCTGTTTGTATTGTGTATATGCGTTACCTCCATAAAATGCCACAGACAAATCGTTTTATCTCAACATCCTGTAAACAAAGAAATTAATTGCGTGACCGAAATATCCTGAGTATACCCATTATCAATGAAATGTTACTAAGATTTATTTTATCTAAGTTATTGTTTCCATCATGGACCATATTTGCCAGCCATGTGGGGCATTAGGCAATTAGAGATTAAATCTACTTCAAATTAAATAACGTCAAAGTTTTAGTACAATAAGAACTGGAACTGCGTTCTTGTTTCTACAAAATATGGGCCAAAAACTTGCATCAGAGAGTAAACTTTTCTTTCACGTCTAGTCGTCTGCAAAATTAAGTAGTCATTTTGATTGCAGTCGACAATACGTTACTCGTATTGTCGACTGCAATCAAAATTACTACTTAAGTTTGTGTAACGGGAATATGTTATACAAATATTCCGTCTTGTCATAGATTTATTAATAAGAAAAATATATCCTTATTGACATTAATTTGCTTCGATTTACACAGTAGTCGAAGAATTCAGTCGTCAATGATGACCTTCTTATAAGCGTCATTTAGTTTTTATTGTGTATCTAGATTAAATTCAAATTCAAATATTTTATTTCAGACTTACATCCATATTTTGATAGTAGTAGTACAACTTAGCCTAATATTAGTATTTAATTAAATTTACGATAATAGATAACTAGTGTGCCATTGACTGTTCGTTCAATGAGTCACTTGTTATATAAAGATAATGCGTGGACTTTTATACGTAATGAGCAATGTTATTATCCTTCTTATATACCAAAATACTCTTATAATTCGATTTGATAAACATTAAAAGGCATTCATCGTACATCTTTTTTTAGAAATAATAATACCTTTTACGTGAAATTACGTAAACGGTAAGTGATCTGTTATAGATCAAAACCTCATGTTATTGTTTCGTTGTTGTGACGGACTATTAAACTACTTATACTGAGCAACGAGAGGTTTAACGTATAATTGGTCTTATTAAAATAATAGAGTACACTGAATTACATTATGAAGTTCACAGGTAAATTCGAAACTACTAGCGGTGTATGAGGTTAGCAGATATATACCAACACTTAAAGTTTATGAATGGTGTAATCGTTAAACATGTGTAGGTATTAAATTAATTGTTATATCCTATATTATTACATTAATGCTTCAGAGAAAACATCGAAAAACATAATTATTACGGTAAAACGATTTGGTTAAGTACCAAGCGATTCAGTATATCGCCAGAGTGAGATCGTATCAACCACCGCAATTGTCTTTATCTACAGGTGGTAATATGTAAAAGCAAAGCATTACAAGCTCTCACGGTTTTACGTCAGACTCTATTTAGCTGTTAAATGTCACTAATGATCATTTTAATCGGAAAAAGCGTAATATTTAGCTTGATCTCCGACATTTTTATTGTAGCCTATTAAAGTGTCTCCATGCCGCCTGATCTTAAGTAGTCATGGTCATGGAGTCCAATAACAAAAGTCATCATACCAATAGAATATCAACAACTTTGGCATGAACATTACTTTGATGGCCTAAAGAAAAGCTTGTCCATGCCTCCCTTGAAGGACCCGGGATCATAGACATCTGTCTATGATCCCGGGTGAATGAAATCAGATTTTGATGTTTTAATGTATTGTTACATTTATATAATTATAAAATGCAACAGTACCGCCATATATGCATTATACATAATATAAACATTCCTCTTGAATCATTATATCTATTAAAAAAAACGCATTTAAAATCCGTTGCGTAGTTTTAAAGATTTAAGCATACATAGGGACAGACAGACAGAAGACAGACTTTATTTTATACTATGTATTGATGATGATTATTTTATTTACACCTTAACATAGAAGAGTTAAAAATCTTTCAGAAAGAAATTTCATTTAATAGTTACCCAGTTTGGCTTTCATTCATGCAATACGAAATGAGGTCTTGATGTTTTGTCGTAACAACATATAAAATAGTCTGTATCTAGCTACTTCCACTCATTGCGTTTGTTGTCGTCTGTACCCAAAGTAAATGACTAGCTCACTTGTTCGATAGAATGTTTAATGTAATTAATGGTTTGGTGAGGATTTTGTCAAATTGCCTGTACTATATATGCAATTATGGGTTATTTAAGTAACACAAACATACTAGTTACTCCTGCATTTCTTTGAGTTAATTACTGGATGTAGAAAAAGAATAACAAATGACTTGCCCCTAAATGTAGTATGTATATACTCGGAAAAGAATTACAGTAATGGCGCACAGTGTAATTCTAAATATGCTCTTTTATGTTAAAATTATGAGCTATTTCATACAAAATTGGTGAAATTCTTTGTTGTGTTATATAAGACCTATTGAAATAAAATTTGTCTTGTTTATAATCATGTTTTATACAATACCAGCTTCTGCCCACAGTTTCGGGACAATGGGTAGCGTATGTGTTTTATCTGATGTATAAGAGCTATGTTATTGAGAGTTTCATTAAATGTCGTTCAGTATTTTTTGCCTGAAAGAGTAACTGAGAGCCAGTGTTCCGCAGACTTACGGTATAGTAGCAAACTCCATATTAATAGTAGTTATACAAATTCATCTGCCGTAGATCAAATGAGGGTTCACTATTCCCATAGAGGGTTCCTTTAGGCGTGCCTAGAAGTGGAAAAGCATGAAAATCAACTTTCAAAACGTGATCGCAGCATGTCTGCCGTTTTGATATCTTAAAATATATTTTTTATAGGAAAAGTTAATGCCCGACACTTCTTCCGGTTATATATTTCCAATTTTTTGCAATTTCCAAGATAGTTTCCAAAATTTCATAAAATTTGGGTTATTTTAGCAAAGCTCAAAATTGTATATGTTATTTATATTATTATTAGAAACATATATTTACAAAAACAGACCGGTCGGTTCTGACATGCGGGCAGACCACACGATACTTTCTCAGTCGTACTATTGAAGTTGCATGATTTTGATTTTCTCACTCTTCATTTCGCAGGGCACTAGAGTTTCAGCAAAGCTGCAATTTATGTATGTTTTTTACATCATTGTTATACATGTATATCTAAAAAACAGACAGATAGGTCGGTTCTAAAATGCAGGCAGACTACATAATAGTTTCGCAGTCATGCTAATGGAGATACACGATATTGACTTTCTCACTCTTACTGGCAATGACAGCGAATCAGTATGAATACATCTGAACAGTGTTTTTAAATTTTATAATTTATAACTCTTATTTTCAATCATAAACATATTATAAGTTTTTGTAAAGAAATCAACATTTTTTTCCCTTACAATAATAATGATTTTGCTATTTATTTTGTTCTAACAAAACGTACAACTCGAAATTCAAATACAGAATTTTCAATTCTTGTGAAAAATAAAAAAGTCACGGCGTAAACTAACACAAAATAAGAGCGACAAGAAGTGTAATGTAACGTAGGCATATTATTATGCACAATGAGTGTTGTCAATGTGTAGGTAAGGTGTATAAAATGTAGTGCTGTAGACGTTTTTTAAATGAGTATAACGTTTTAGCGTATTTAATACTATTTGGTAGCTTATTGTATATTCAAGCTCCTTCGTACATTAAATATCCTTGACTTAAATATATAATCCTTTTTTTGTCACACCGCAAAGTATTTAAACTTCATTCCTCACACTAGACAACACTTTGTGTACAATTAATTAGGTGCCCAAAAGCAATTGAATATTCAATCAATTAGTAGTGCGCCTTTATAGAAGTAATTTTTGGATTTACTCGAACGCGTCAGATAAACTCAAGGCGGATACCTTGCATCCTATTAAAGGCCTCGACCAGATACGAGTTTTTAATATAGAGGCGGCCGAATTAAGTAATTTTAGGCATAGTTTTTAGCATGCCAATGCTTGGAAACTATTTTAAAGGAAAGATCAACGCCGATCTCAGTTAACAAAGAACAAAAACTACGCAATTATCAAATGCGTTTGACGAATCTTACTTGTTCACATAAATATATTATAATAAACTGGTATTCATCTCTAACTTGATATAATACATAATTTATGTTTTTGTAAGACAATTTTGTTGGTCATGCACAAAAGAATCACCAATTCATCAGGTATAGATATTTATTTATACTTGTCGAACTCAATATACACTTCAAAATTGTATATACCTAATACCTTTATAATTTCCGTTTTTATCAAGTCATTTTATTTTTGTTATACTCGGCAGAATCACCACTTTGTTATCTATTCTTGACTTATATTATATACTAGAGGATGCCCGCGGTTACACCCGCGTTATTTAAGGCAACTGCTTCGCTCGTCGCTCATAGTGCGATGTTATGTTATAGGCTACTATAGCCTTCCTCGATAAATGTGCCATCTAACACTGAAAGAATTTTTCAAATCGGACCAGTAGTTCTTGAGATTAGCACGTTCAACCAAACAAACAAACAAACTCTTCAGCTTTATATCTTAATATATAAAATCCTTGAGTTACTTACTGACTGACAGACACGCTACAGACGAAACTATTGGCGGCAGGAAGCTGAAATTTGGCATGTATGTTTCTTGGGGACCGTAGGGGTGCACTGCGAAGGGATTTCTCTAAACGGGATCGGTCAAAACGGGTAAATTTTAAAAAATACAGGCGTAGCTGCTGGCGTCCTCTAGTATTAGTATAAGATTGTACTTAGGAAGTGAAAAAAAAACACAAATTATAGATAATATTTATTGCACACTAATATATTATATTATTGAACATTCATTGTAAAGTATCTTATACCACGATTTACATAGGCAAGACTTATACTTAAAACAGATGGATACAGTGAGAAAAATACAGACAGCCGTTAAATCAATATATTTAACCATTAGTAAATTATAGTCGGTAATGGAAAATTTATTCATTATTGCTTTGAAATAGGATAAGAACGCGGTCCTCATCTAAATTAGCTCCACGAAGCAACCAGGCTGCTGTCTTTGATCGCCTATTGGCTTGTCACCGGCTGCATGGAACTGGGCGAGGACCATGCGCTTTGGACTGTCGGCCTTGTTCAAAGGGCTACCGTGTACCAGAATATACAAGAAAATGACAATGTCACCGCGCTCGGCGATAACTACCCCAGTTATACCGCGCCTTCTCGAAAGGAAACTTTTTCTGTAACGAATAAAAAATATTTATAAATTGAAAGTTGTAACTAGTTTGACAGTTGTAACATTATGTTTGGTATATATAGCTATTTTAAGTTGTATTTACCACAAGTATAGGCATTGTAACGGTTTGCCTCTAACGAGAAAGAAAAGATACTGGTCTGCTGAGAAGATAGAGCCCCTGCAACGCCAGCAAGACAAGTCTCGACTTTTATAACACTCGCCCGCTTTATTGATAAACAAGAGGGAATGCGAGGTCACTGACGATGATGTCACGGATTGAGCGAAGTGGAGAAGAAAGATAAAGAAAGCTGATCCCACCACCATGATGCCTGGCTAGCAGATAAATGCTTCCATAGCATCCAGGAGTATCTTGGTTGCTAAGTCTGTTTGTTACGACTTGGAAATTATTATAGATTTTTGTTCTTTGTGATGCCAACTTGTTATGTATCTAGATTAGATTTGTTTTATTTTTATTAAAATTGTTTTTTTTAATGCTGATTTGGTATCAAAATTAAACTGTATCATCGAACTGTAGAGGTGTATAAGTTTAAGTCTCAAACGCCAGTAATGGTCAATATGTGGATACTTAATATTCTGTTTAGCACCTGTATAACTGCCCATATTTTGTCAGTAAATAAATGGTTTAAATGATTAAGATATCCCGCATATACATGAGAGCTGAAAAAAAAATCGGTACATTTCCATGTATAAGGAAAAGAGCCCTACTAAAGTCTCAATGGTTTTGGAATAAAGTGACTGTGAAATACGGACGGACGTACATAGGCAGGCAGTCATTGCGAATCTATAAGGGTTCTGTTTTTTGCCATTATTGGCTACAGAACCCTAAAGCTTTGCGAGCATGTCGCTTGAATTATTTGTTGAATGTTGGCATTTACGAGAAAATTCCATTACTTTAAAAACCATTTTGAAGAGAAAGGTTATCACAAGATAACGTCATAACACCACGTTGTAACATATAATGATAAATTGTTTAAATACCGAATAGTGTGGGGTTTTTGTATTAAACTAGAGGACGCCCTCAGCTACGCCCATTTCTCTCGTTCCCTTTTAATTTCGGGCAAGCCCTTCTTAGTGCATCCTTACGGTCCCTAAAGAATGATCTATACATACATACATACATACATAACGTCACGCCTTTTATCCCCGAAGGGGTAGGCAGAGGTGTATTTCTACACCTACTTTTCGCCAGATATACTTTAGTCCCACGTAATAAGGGGCGAGCCTATTGCCGTACCGGGCACATTTCCAGACTCCGTGCTGCTACTGAGAATTTCGTGACAGAAAATCCCGATAACACTGCCCGACCCAGGAATCGAACCCGGGACCTCCCGATCCCACGCGCATATTTATGCCGCGAGACCAACGAGGCAGTCATCTAGGGTTTGATGTCGAGTTTTCCGTCTCTACACAAAGATGGTATTTGCATCGTGTTATCCCTTAGTCGCCTCTTACGACACCCACGGGAAGATAGGGGGTGGTGACACTTGTATTCTATGCCGTCAACCACACGGCAATGTACTCTATGCCGTCAACCACACGGCATGATCTATTAGGTGTATAAAATTCTGAAGTGTGTATATATGTGAGCCAGATTTCAGCTTCCTGCGCTTAATAGTTTTGGCATTAGCTTGTCTGTTAGTTAGTCAGTAACGCAAGGATTTTATATTTACAGATGTACAGTCGCGGTCTGAAAGTGTTTATCACCTTAAGGCTTATAATTGCATGAAGACATCAATGACACAAGGACGACGATTTTGTACTAGGCACCCCTTGAGGCAACCAATCTATGATAACATGCGTTGCGTAGCAACTGGTGTCAATAACGATTTATTATTCCACATTTATAATATACGTTAATTTAATTACAAGGGTGATATTTACACTGAAACTAAAATATTTGTAGTCTTCAAATAATGTAATTTTAAACTTGCTATTTACGATTTTGGTATTTTGTAATTAATAAGTTTATCAAATGACTTTTACATTGACAATAATGAAAGGAATGGCGAAAATACGATATCCTGAATATAAAACCTTTTTGAAAAAATACAATATTTATATCGTCTAGCGTAAGACTGCCTCGTTGGTCTAGTGGTAGTGCATACGACAGCTGATCACGAGGTCTCGGGTTCGATTCGCGGGCCGGGCTCGGAAAATGTTGCTTAGGTTTTCTGTTAAGAATTTCTTAGTGACAAATTATTAGGAATTTCTGTCAAGAAATTCTTAAAAATTAGCCCGAAGTTGGCGGTGTTTCACCCCCGTGCATCAGAAAGCACGTTAAGCAGTCCCGGCTGTCATGATCTATGGCAGTCATTAGTGGGAATTCAGTGCCCTCAAATATATCTACTGACTACTGGTCTAACCTTAGAATGATGTAAGATAGCAGTCGCTCCGTGTAAAAACCGATGTTCAGTCAAATCTCGGTAGACCAGTAATAGCAGGTCCCTAGGCTCCGAAGCGCAAGCTTGGGATGCAACTAAGAAAATGCTAGGCTGATGATGATGATGATATCGTCTAGCGAAAATCAGGGGGCGGTCAGACTGTAAGCTATAATGATAGTGGATGGTATGCTATTCACGTTAAAGCGCATGCTAATCACATAAGTGAGCTTTTGTTTAGGTAGTACCATTTTATTACAATAAGTAAATGTTTTTATAACAATATTAAAATACAGAACTTTTACAGCAAAATAAATGCAATTCTGTCATTATGTCAGATTATTTCATCGACCTAAAAATATTCATACTCTTTTTGTTGGAATCGATGACTTACCAATGATTGAAAAGTAATAAGTACTCAGATATAGCATTTTAGACCTTGCTGAACCCAGCGCGACAAAGAATGTAATTTGAAAAGTGGTAAACATTTTTAGACCGCGACCGTACAATATACAAATTGTATGAGTATATCTATTTGCATGTGTTATGAGTATGAAGCGGATTACTCCGGCGTGGGCACTTTTCTCAAGCGGGTAGGTCCTGGCCAGGCTAGGTAGGTATTTGGTGAGGATCCGCCATTCAGGATGTAATAATGTGAAAGTATCAGTATGGCCTGTTGTCATGAATCGATGTCATAGATCATGTCGCTCTATCACCTTGTGAACTATATTTGGAAATCTCCAGTAAAAGTTGTTTGCCATTATAATAAATTAATAGGTCAAGACATTACTATATAGTTGATTGAATCAGGCGTTACTTGGCGGAACTCCATTGTAACCTAATGGAAGGAAAGAGGAACCCACCACGCACCCTCGGATTGACCACCCCATCTATTGCAATAGAAAAAGGTTGACAATACCGAACTCCTCTAAAAGGATAAGGGATATATGAATGGTATGGGGTTTAAGAAGATAGCTGACTTGCAGTATCCCGCTGTATGCGCCGACTATTCTTCGACACGTGTTTCGCCTCTGTACGAGGCATCCTCAGGAGCGATGGGCAACGACTGAGCCTTACTTTTCTATTGCAATAGTTGGGGTGGTCAATCCGAGGGTGCGTGGTGGGTTCCTCTTTCCTTCCATTAGGTTACAAGACATTAAGCTTATAACACCGTTTAATCGACATTCTACTGTTGGTAATTCATATACCGGAGTAGAACTGTAGCATATACATACTAAGTGGCGAAAGTATTTTAGGTTTATTTAAAATAATTACGCAATATCATCATCATCATCGTCCGGTCACAGTTACAGTCAAGACTTTGCCTTGAAGCTTGCAGTTCTACCTCACTTTTAATATTAGCTACTGGATAATATGACGGAACGTTATTACGTTAGTAAGCTATACAAGCTTTGACGTGTCTGCTACTGAACTCGTGGTGCAATTAATGGATATAATTATCTATATGTTAATACGTGAAGCAAAATTTTGTGATCCTTTTTTACGAGAAATGCGCAAACGGAGGATTATGAAATTTGGCATACTTATTGCTTACCTGTAGAAGGTGTGCAGAATGCTAATATTTTTATTTAATATGTGTGACGGCTGCCCTGAATCGAACCTTAGCTGGTCCGCCACAGTGCGCTGGTAGTGTGTGACTGGCGAGTGTTCCTACGACGACGTGTGTTCTATGCGTGTGTGGACTGTATGGCTTCTATCTATCGGGCTTCAGAAATAAAACATCTTCATACGTTGGGAGCGATGCTGTTCATCTGTTACATTCGGTTACTGACGGTTACTTGGTCACAAGATGGGGGTTGGGACGCCAACGAACTGGCCAAAAATATGGTCGCTTAGCTACTTCGGAACTTTACCTTAACGACGACCACTGCACCGAACATTTGCATAACGAATCTTTATTTTGTATTATGAACATACATGTAAATGACTTACATACTATCGTACATGCATATATATTCTATACATAACTAGATAGGTCTAAAAACGTTCTATCGAATGGTATATAATACATAAACCTAACTGTTTGCATCACTAAGTTATTCAAGAAAATCTATCAAAAAATGTTGTCACACAAAGGTCCGCCCACTATATTTTCTATAAAAAAAACTATTAAATACTATAGTTATATATGTAATTTTGGTGGGCCGTTGTGTGCAACTATATGGAGCATCTAATAAAATAATCATCATGAAAATATCTTTATTCAATTCTAAGATATTACAGTAAAACCTACGATGCATAAATAAAAATACAAATTTTCTTAAGTAAACATTATCGTACATAAACAAAGTTTATGATAAACATGCAAATGTTTGTTATTATGAATATTTCGACTATATAACTACTCATTAGAAACTATTTAGACATGATTTCAAGCTTATTCAAAGCTAAAAAACACATATAAAGCCGGTTACAGATTAGTGTTTTATACGCGCGTATAAGCTCGGTTTTGAAAGCGCATGTAGGCGCGTATAGGCGCGCCTTTCGGCACACGCGCAACCCTTACGAGCATTGACGCGCTTCCAAGCTCGTATAAACACAAGCTGTCAGAACCCATGTTGACACTGACAAGGTGTCACTACCATTTCGAGCGAACACGCCGAAATATGCCCGTTTACGCAAGTCCGGTTTTTTGAAGCGCGTAATCTAGCGTCCGTGTGGTGACGGATTAAGAATATGGAATGTCACCACTCCATATCATCCCATGGGTGTCGTAAGAGCCGACAGAGGGAGCATATTATGCAGAGAAAACACTGTAAGAGAAGGAAAACTTGATACAAACCCTATACCAACCCGTTTGGCCAGCGTGGTATAGTAGGCCAATTCCTCCTTTCAAAGGAGAGGTCTAGTCCAGCAGTGGACTGTTAAAGGCTGATGATGATGAATCTAGCGCGCGTGTAAGCGCGTATGCTGAAACGACCGTATACGCGCAGAAAAATACGCTAATCTGAAACCGCCCTTAAACTATAAAACTACTACGTAAACAAAACAGCTGTTTATCAACTATTAGTTCTTATCTATTACAACTGATAATACTATTTATGATCGATATCTAAGTACTTACGGTTAGCACACGTATACGTTTGCGAATTTTCACTATTTTAGCGTTATTTTATCACTTTGACGCGTCCGGGAACCGAACCCGGTGTACAGCACGATTGGATAACACTATTTTTATACGATTTTCACTCGCGGTTTCGAATACACTATTCACTATAGAGATTTTTAATGTCTGTCGCGAACAATATGCATTAGAAATATATGATTCTAATGAAAATAAACGATACCACTACTACCTTAGATTTCGCACACACACATGCACAACTTCGTATACAATATTACTTTTTAGTTTTATGGTTATGGACCCACAGACTTTCAAACTGAAAAGAGGTTAATAATACATGTATATACTTTTTTGTTGAATTTGTCCTATTCTGCCTAAGAGATTTTGTACTTACTGCAAAATATTTATCTTGGCATTCTTTATTTATACTTTAAATATACATACATGTATAATACATAGTCCATTAATTTTATTTTTTATCTAAGTATTAAATACGTGAAGCAAAAATTGTTTTACCTTTGTACCACAATAATATTGATACAGACCCATAGACTGGCAAACTGAAAATAGTTTAATTATAAAATGTATATACTTTTTTTATGAAAGCATTTTATAGTATTCAATTCATTTCAGAATAAAACAATTTTAAGTACTTAAAACTACATTTAAATTAAATATTAATATACAGTTCAAATAAAAAGGAAAATAGATAAAATTAAAGAAAAGGAAAACAATACTTTTTTGCTCAAGGTTAGGTTTATTCTGCCTAATACTATTTATCTTGGCATTTTTTTTTATAAAGCACATAGGTAGATATTGTAAGTATAATCTATTAATTATTTCTTTATTATTTAAATATGAGTTTCAAACTGAAATTATATGAAATAATTATTACATGTATGAATTTTTTTGTCGAAGATTTGTCCTATTCTGCCTATTAGATTTTGTACTTTCACAATATTATATTGGCGGCAATTTATATTGGCGTGTACATTAAAATAAATTAATAAAATATTAATGTATTTAGTGTATGGTATTTTTTTAATTATTATTATAAGTTTCTGACAAAGTGTAAAATAACAAAACTATAATATCTGTTTATTTAATTGATATCCGTAAGCAAAAACATAATTGCAGTTGTCATAAAGTTTGAATTCAGAACGCCGCGCGCGAGAAATTTCGCTGTCTTAAGCTGTGCGTCCACCGGATCGGAATCGGAGCGTACGGAGCGGAAGGATTTGTTGCTTTGTATTAATTTCTATGAAACTGAGTGCACTGGATCGGCATTTCTGCGCCTGAGACCGGTATTTGTGCTGATGACGTCATCCGCAGTGAACGCATCATGCGGATGCCGAGCATTTCAAGTTCTGACGTGTTTGCGACGTTAAAATGTAGGCAAAAATACTTATTCACGATGAACGAAGATGTTTTAATTATGTTAGTGGAAAGGTATGAAGAACTTTATAATCTAAAACATGAACATGAACATAATCAACTTAGGAGAGACAATATTTGGGACGCAATTGGGCAAATAAAATCTATTTTCATCTTCTAATAAATCAGAATATGATGTATGATATTCTCCGAAAATTAATCTAATTACAACCATATCCTCGGCCCTGTTTTGACGCCCGGTTGGCGCAGCGGGAGTGTAAGCGACTGCTACGCCGAAGGTCGCGGGTTCGATTCCCGCTCAAGTCAAACATTTGTGTGCATGAACATGGATGTTTGTCTTGGTCTGGGTGTTTCTATGTATAATATGTATGTATTTACAAAAAAAAGTATATATGTATGTTTATCCACTATCTAATACCCATAGTACAAGCTCTGCTTAGTTTGGGACTACAATAAGATGGTACTGTCAAACATGACAGTACCATCTTATTGTATTTTCGTCAGAACTACATACAACTGCCAATTTTCATTAGGCTACGACCCTTGGAAGATGGTTAAATAAATTACCTTAGATTCCATTACATAGTTAGTTACATACATGTCGAATTCCAATTCATATCTTCCAGCTCCATCATCAGATCTGTTTGACAGTACCATATTATTGTATTGTCATCAGAACTACATACAGCTGCCAATTTTCATTACGCTACGACCCTTGGGAGATGGTTAAATTAGTTAGCTTAGATTCTATTACATAGTTACATACACGGTGACCTAATAAAAGCGTGTTAATGTCGGTTGGCTTGGTATGGATATGTTATGCGAAGAGATTATTTGCATGGAGGTAAACAAGTGAATATTTTTTTCTTTTAAAGACAACTTTCGCTCTAAGAATAAATCCTGTGTCGCGGGGGCTCACCCTTGAAACAACAATTCATGGATCGCACAAGTGTTGTCTCGTGTGGGTATCGAAACCACAATACTTGCGTAGTGTCAACCAACTATTCAGTCTTATATGAAGTCGAAAGGAGAGGGACGAAAAGCAAGAGTGTTTCCACAGAAAAGATGGATAGACAGTGTGAATATGAAAGTAGCTGCCTCGCTGGTCTCGCGGCATAAATGTACGCGTGGGATTGGGAGGTCTCGGGTTCGATTCCCGGGCCGGGAAAAGTGTTATTGGGTTTTCCGTGAGGAAATTCTCAGTAACGTAAAAGCTCCTATTAACGACCCCATAAAATGTGTACTCTATTAACGATCTAATTTTAGGATCACTCATATTAGACATAATATAGGGTTCCAGAAAAGTCATACCTTAAAAATTTGTTACGTATTTTTGTTGGCCAACAAAAAGAGTAAAGTTTGTGTGTTTAAATAGTCAGTGAAAGAAATAATTTGAAAGTGAGTGGGACGCGCCCGAAGCGGACGTACGTTTCATAGTGTCTTGTCTCCAGGCACGTAAGTACACCTAAATATTACTTAAGGAAAATAACACACTAAAAATGGATTTGTCTTCTTGCTATCACATTACAACTGTAACGTATATATTCGTTTTCTAAACTAACTCTTAATATAATACTTTTATTGGTTTTTGTGTTATAAAATCTTGATTTAATTTAAGGTGGTAATAAAATCCAAATTTCAAAACTTGATTCTAATAACGACCCATGGCGTTGTTAAATTTTGAGACCATTTAGTATTTTAAAATAATATTTATTATAAACTACCTCATATTTTGCTTTTATTTTTTGCTTGTTCAATTCTTTAAACTATTTTACTTCGTTAGATCTATTAACGGCAAAGCTATTTCTTAAAGTTTTTGTGTAAAACTCGATTCAAAGTTAGACAATATCCCTATTATTATAATAATATTATACTGTAAATAACCTTAATTACCTGAATTAAAGACTAACTGACATTAAAATAAATAATATAGCAATGAGATCGAATTTAACAGCATTCCATAAAGCGGATACTTTATCTGTTTATTATTAACTTTATTGGTCGCTAGTAGAATATTGTAACCTTCCTACTTGATTCTATTACCGACGCACGGCTGTGACGACATTTTTGGTAATATTACAGTACACAAAAACAAAATGCATATTTTTGAACAAATTGGCTTATTTCTTGCATACGTTTTGAGAGATTTTGTCACAGGACATATTATTAATGTAAAATAATATTTGCTATCCAGTTTCATTCATGGCTTCATGGCATTGGCTATATTTCATATGTTTTCAGATCAAATAAAAATGGCGGGACGGCATGAGGGTCATGTAACTTTTTAAAGCTTCTTTCGAAGAATTAAATTCTATATCTCCTTAAAGAGTGTGTTCTTTTATAGAATCAGTACGCCTCTGCTCAATTAGAAGCTGCGCTTCTAGCTATAAATGAAGGGACCAGCATATGCGAAGCTTCAAAAACCTATGGCATACGGACAACTCTGCGTGACAAGAGAAATAATAAATATATAAATGAACATTGTGGAAAACAAACTGTTTTAACGAAGGAGGAAGAAAAAAGACCGGTAGATAGGATTTTCTATGTCGGGATGTCAGGTTTTATTAATTAAAATAACAAAAAATAAGTGCTCTGAGCGTTGCAATAAATAATTATGTTCATATTGTAATAATGTTGACCTCATAACTATTGTTATTATATAATAAATACCTTTAAAACGATTTTTTATTTTATTTAATAGTATAGAAGAAGTGACAACTTCGTAGCGGTCGGTAAAAGAAGTTGAAAAAACGGTAATAGAATCTTGCCGCATTCTATGGGTCGGTAATAGAATCAACTACTCTTTTGGATTAAATAATTATTTAGTAACTATTGTGTTATTGAATATTGAATTTAAGTACTGAATTGCAAAGAATACTTCGGTGAGATTAATTATAAATTATAACATCTTGCCTAACATAACAGCTTATATCTATTTTTTTAAGTGAATCCTAAGACAGCTAAAACTGGCGGTAATAGGAGCATTTACGTTAGCAGCACGAAGTCTGGTAATGTGCCCGGTACGGCAATAGGCTCGCCCCCTATTACGTGGGACCTAAAAACTCTTGGCGAAATGTGGATGTAATATTACTCCTCTGCCTACCCCTTCGGGGATACAGGCGTGAGTCTATAAATAAAAAAAAATAAAAAGGTACGAATAGGATAATCAGGCCAAGAAAAACATTAGTCGACTGTGTGAGGATGGGATATGGATGAAAGACATTTACTCCTTTATAAATAATTAGATAACAAGAAGTATAGAAACAAAGGACATACTGCGCAAGGGCAAGAGAATTACATTTTTATAAAGTAAAAGTCTATAATATTAACATCTGTTTTAGAGTTTTATAACTAAGAAGAGTATTAATAGCCGTTCCTGTAATTTCATACAAGTTTTCTTTATCTTTATTGTGCGGCGAAGTCTGTGATTGTAGTCTTTGACAGTACAAATCTTTATAATGTAGAAACTAAAAATTTTAATAAATTATGATCGAATTTCGATCACTGGGCGCCCTTCAGTTAATTTAAATTCTCTAGATTAGTTACATAAATATTGGTAGTTGTTGATACAAATGGTAAAATGTTTAAAGTATTTTGCTATTTTCGTACTTACGGGAAAACAAAGTACCCTTCAGCGTCAATCAAATGAACGACCCGCACAGTTTAATGACAGACAACTGCAACCTTTTAAGTAGAATTATTTTATCTTTACCAATTTTCTATCGCATATCATTGGCGGGCACATAATAAATGAACTTCCTTGTCTTTACAATTCGCAGGAGTGGAGAGTACGGGCCGTGTACGAGTTACTTTCTATTGTACTATTTATTTAGTTATACAATTTTTGCTCCCCATGACTATTCATGAAAAGCTGTTTGGACGTTTGTTTTTTTCTGACCAGTTGGTCTAGTGACTCGTGGAATATTTTATCTGTTTAGAGTGCCAGTCTAGCTATGGCCCATATGATGGTTAGCGTCCATAGACCCTAGTTAGTGCCAACCAAGTATAATTGTTGTGGTAGTTAAGTTATTACCACCTTACCGAAATTCCACATTATTCTTCTTCGGTTCAGATTCACGGGACTGTGTCTCAATGGGGAATTGAGGTCACTGCGATGGTTCCTAGTATATAGATAGAGCTTCTTTCGGGAGTGTACATACTCCCGTTATTAAGAGCAAATTTTAATTTGACTGATATTACATATTTTTTTAATTATTGTTGAGTGATAGTTAATATATGTAATACAAGACTGAAAAGATAAGTGTTATACAATAACGGTTCTATCAATCTAAAATTAACATTCCTACGTAATACCTATGCTCAGGTACATGCGTAATAAATGGAATAGTGAAACGAGTCTAATTTAAAACATTCAGCTACTTTACAATTTGCAGCGGCGTGAAATTTAGTTAAAATTCCAGACTCAAGTTGAGCGAGCATTTGCGAGCACTTAATAAATGAACTTCCTTGTCTTTGCAATTCACAGGAGTGGGGAGTAAGGACCGTGCACGAGTTACTTTCTATTGTACTATTTATGTACTGAAATTTTTGCTTCCTATGACTATTCAAAGGAAGCTGTAACGGCTTTTGGTTTTGACTGACCAGTTGGTATAGTGACTAGTGACCGTGACTGTACCCCAGCGCTCGTGGTACAAACAACTTTGCTTTCGACATTTATAAGTGTTCCTCTAAAATAAATGTCTTTGAATGTGAAATCTCATCATATATCTTTGCGTGATGAGCACGATGCTTAGCCAGCTCTGCCTACTTTAGAATCAGATAGCAGTGTGTGGTTTATTTCAAAATATTTCCACTACTACCATTTTTCTTACTGTTAGAAGTGCCAGTTTAGCCCACCTGGTGGATAGCGGCCAGTCCATAGCCTCCAGTAAGTCCAACCAAACATCACTGCTGCTTTTCAAATCCTAGTTACTCTTAGCCACGTAACTGAAATTCCATTTTATTCTCCTTTGATTCAGATTCACGGGACTCTGTCTCAATGGGAAATTGAGGTAACCGCGATAGTTTTTGGTGCATAGTCCCTCCATTAGGCTCAACGTTGATTAGTGAAGGAAGACCCGCTGCTAAGAGCAAATTCTTATTTGACTGATACTATTTTTAAATTGTTTTAGAGTGATAGTTAAGATATGTAATATAACAATAAATAGCTAAGTGTTACTCAACAACGTGTTTCAAAACATCAATCTAATTCCATGAAATATAAATACAGTTTAAGAAATAGGTCTTCCATCACTCCACACACACATCCTCTACTTATGTAACTCTCAACTTGATGGGATTAGATGAGGTTTATTGAATCGTGCAGATGTGATTTCACAGTTCAGTTCTATCTAAGTAGATTTATGTTAAAGTAATTTTAGTTTATATTATTATTTTGTTAATAAATGTGAAATACAAGGGAACCTTATATAAAGATTTAACTCTATTTTATATGCTAGACGTACCAAAAATTTATTTGTATGTAACCTAATGGAAGGAAAGAGGAACCCACCACGCACCCTCGGATTGACCACCCCAACTATTGCAATACAAAAAGGTTGACAATACCGAACTCCTCTAAAAGGATAAGGGATATCGGAATGGTATGGGTTCCAGGAAGATACCTGACTTGCAGTATCCCGCTGTATGCGCCGACTATTCTTCGACACGTGTTTCGCCTCTACACGAGGCATCCTCAGGAGCGATGGGCAACGACTGAGCGCTTTCCTACCGTGTGTATGTCTTATAAATGATTTTACTTTCTAATTCCCTCCGTTGCTCGACTGATGTGAGTAATTATCACGGTCTGCGAATATATTCAGCAATGGGGACCCGTTAAAGTTGGTTTGCTCGTTCAGTAATGTATGCTTGTCCCGCTTTAAAATCTCTAATTGTTCCAATACGCACATACCCTTATTACCCTTAATACCCTTTTGACAAGTGTGTGTGACGTCAAATGAATGTTCGCTATTTAAAGTATGACCCGTTTGAAGTAGATGTTCGGCAAAATGAGGCTTTTCTGGCTGGTTGTTTCTAAACGCCGCTAAATGTTCTTTATATCTCAGCTCAAAACTTCGACCCGTCTGTCCTATGTACTTATTTTGGCATTGGTCGCATGTTAAGCAGTAAATACCGGACTTTTTGTTCTTGCATACTTTATCTTTACCATTGCAAAGAAATTTTAACGTTTTGTATGGTTTATAGGCTGATCTGATACCGTTCCTCCTCAGTATACGTGCCATACGGTCAGTTATACTTCCAAAATAGGTAAGAACAGTAGTATTATTTATTGTTTTTTTATGGAGGGATATAAAAGTGACTTGGCCATTCTAAGTTGTTTTCCTCGAATCATCTTGTCAATTAGGCGTTTACTATACCCGTTGGATTGAGCTATATGATAAATAATATTTAATTCTTTGTTATATGATTCTATATTCAGTGGTACATTTAATAATCTATGAATCATCCTGTGGAATACTGTCATTTTGTGTTGTGATGGATGACAGGACGATGCTGGTATTGTACTATCTGTATAAGTCGGTTTACGATAAATTTCAAATAAGTGTGAGGTACCCTCCCTTTTGATAGTCAAATCTAAAAAGTTTATTGAGCTGTTTTGTTCCATCTCCAATTCGAACTTAATTTTGGGGTGTATACTATTAATTCTTGTAAGAAAACAGTGAAGCTGACGTTCGGTGCCCTTCCAAGCCAGCAAAATATCATTCACGCATCTATAATAATATAAGATGTTCGGTTCTTTTACCAAATGCTTGTTTTCGTAGACATTCATAAAGATATCGTTAGTACTCGTTGTTGAATTGAAAATAATTTCGTTTACTGCATAACTCGGTTAATTTCAAAATGTCCTGAATCTGTTCCGGGTGTATTCTATTTCTTTCCAGCAGATTTTTAATCATAACTAAGCATTCTTTATACGGGACGTTTGTAAATAAGCTTTTTACATCCAAAGACACGAGTTTTGTGTTTCTAGATAGACAGATGTGTTTTATTTTGCTAATCAAATCATAACTATTTTTCAGGCTGTATTTTGCGGTAAATGACGTCTTCTCTTTAATCAATCCGTTTAAATATTTCGCTAATTTATAAGCTGGAGCGTTGACATATGAGACGACTGGATGGATGGGCACCTGATCTTTATGTTTTTTTTGTAAACCATACAACAGCGGACACTGAGGGTTCATCGGTATAATACTTTTCGCTAAATAGCAGTTTTGTGGAAAAAGGTAAGTACTTGACTTGATACTGAGCTTTAATGCTGCATGAAATCTTTTGGTAGGATCGTAGGGCAAACGCTGGAACTCTTCGGTGTGTATTACATCTTGTACTTTGCTATTATACTGGGATCTAGACATAATTGCTACGGTCTTGCCTTTATCCGCTTTGTTTACCACCAAATCGTTTTGTTGAATTTTATTTTGGATGGTTTTGTATATTTTTAATTCACAGTTAATTCAATTAGTCGACTTGTATGTTTTTATGTGATGGGCAGCTAAACTCTTGACTATATTATCTTTTTTATTTCTGGTAATAGCTAGTTCTGCATCCACCGTCAATGTTTCCAAAGAATATTGCGTAACTTTTTGAGGAATACTGTACTTTAATCCCTTCTCCAAAAGTGTGTTCTCGTCACGTGTGAAAATGGTGTTCGAAATATTTTTTATTCTGGGATGAAATTGATGATTACAAGTGGTGTTGCCAGTATAGTTTGAAGGTGGTGTTATTCTTCCTATCAGTTCTTGTAATTTCCTACTTTGAGTCATGTATTTATCGTGAGCTACAGTTGATGCTAATTCCCTAGCTTTTTGGTTTAATAAATCGAACTCAACATTGTGTAACTTGAATGAAAGTTCTAAGTGCAGTATTTTTAAATGTAGTTTTAAATTATCGCGAACCGTAAACCAACGACTTGACTCTTCCCCTAGCCAAATCTTTTGAGCTTTTTGTATCGCTATATTGGCAGCCCAACTGTGCGTATTGGAACGTATTATAATTTGGAATGACTCAGTCGTTGCCAATCGCTCCTGAGGATGCCTCGTGCAGAGGCGAAACACGTGTCTGTTCGGTATTGTCAACCTTTTTCTATTGCAATAGTTGGGGTGGTCAATCCGAGTGTGCGTGGTGGGTTCTTCTTTCCTTCCATTAGGTAATTTGAAATTTGTTAAAAAAGTCTTAAAAACCGTTTTATTCCAAAATATTGCATTTTGGACCCCCATATCTAGGGGATAAAAATACTTCATTATGACCCTAGAATCACCCTACAAGGGAATACAAGCAATTACAAATCAACCTGTATAAACATATCTAACACATCATCGAAGAGATAAATGAATCTCGTAAGATGTCAATAGTGGTAGTGGTTTTTTATCCCATCAAGCGTTTTTAATAATTTCACTCGTAAGGGGTAAAATGGAGATTGTAAGTTTGGTTGAAAATCTGTTGGAAACAATAAAATGGCTCTTTACGTGATTAATAACATAAATATCAACTACAATTCTATGTCTCACGACTCTCAAATATTATCTACACCATTACATCATTGCAGCCTTTCACTCCCTACTAATGTCCACTGCTGGACATAGGCCTCTCGTAATTTGCGTCACAATAGTATTATGAGCAAATTAGGAGCGCTTGGCCTACTATACCACGCTGGCCAGACGGGTTGGTATAGGGTTTGATGTCGAGTTTTCCGTCTCTACGTGCAAAAACGGTATTTGCATTGTATTATCCCTTTGTCGCCTGTTACGACACCCACGGGAAGATAGGTGGTGGCGACACTAGTATTCTATGCCGTCAACCACACGGCGAGGTACACCATTACAGTGTGTTCATATTTTATTTGCCGTAAAACACGACCAGTTTAACCTGATTCAGATTGATATCTAATCCCAGAAAGGCCAACTAGCGCGAAGTAGTTCGCATTTCATAGTAATAGGAAGTTTCATGAATATTTTACGTGTGTTACAAAACTCATTCTGTATGTGGCTGCCGTAGCGTTTTCACTACGCCGCGGTATCCACAATTTTGGTACGCTAACTCTGAACTCTGAGAGGGAATGACAAATACGTATGGAGTTGTCAATGTTTAGATTCGGTATTATTATTTTAATCATCAGTCAGTGCTATCTCAGTTGCCAATAATTATAAAATTGAACATTATATGTTACTCCCAACGTAGAACTTCATAATTATTGTAGCTTAGAATCCTAATCACGTCAGCTTTAAACAAAAAGAAAATGGCTTCGTAATCGGTCCATCCGTTTAGGAAATATTGTATTTCCTAAACGACTCGGCAAATCGCATAACGTAACCCCTTTTGAGTGCGAAAATAGCACAATTTATTTCTTATTTTGTTATAGTACCTACTTAAATTTTGCAAATGGAAACTTATTTTCAGAAATACTGTATATTCCTTTCAATCTGCGTTATTTATTAAAAGCGCAATTGCAGTGCCATGTTGTATAGGTTATTTTAATAATGATAACTTAATTGTTGTCTGTGGCAGTTAAATCCAGTTTAAAACTGGTATGGCGACAGACACACACATTTTACGATTTAGTGTCAAAACGAACTGGCAGACATTAAATTTGTAACAGTTCGTATAAAGCGTTGGTTATTCTCGCAGAGAATAGCAACCTCTACAATTGGCGATAACTTAGCTACAATGGCCCCTTACACTAGGCACACAACTTCCTAGAAGCAACTCGCAGCGACTAATATCGCTGTATAAAGCCCTATCTACATAAACCCGCTTGTTGCTATTGTAAGCCTTACTCAGGAAAATAGCCTTTAGTTCTCCACAAGAAGGCTCCAATCTATTCAACTACATAAACACTTGTAGGTATATACCAGTCCCACTTGACATTACATTTTATTAGCCCTAATGTAACTAGTTACTTTGAATCACTAAAGGTTCTTTCCATTCTTCGTATCGATATAATAGAGGTACTGAATAATATATTTCGGTAACTGTGTACATTCACAAGAATAGCACGCTCTGTTGGCCCGGTCGTTTCGGGCAATGAAATGAAATTATTGAAAGATTCGGAGAGTTATAGACTAGGAGAAGGGCACGTAAGTCAAAGAATAGAGGTAAATAATATAGACGACGAATCGTTTGCCTACTGCCCTACAAATAATAATTTTGTTTAGGTACATCGGACAAGAAACGAATGGACGCAATGTGATATATGATTGGACGGGAGACTCAAATATTTGACTGTACGTCGTTGTTGCAGGTACGACGCGAAAAAGGGTTTTTTCTGTCAAGCGTTAGGGAACGACAGGACGAAGTGTTTGGGTAAGTCGAAGGGCCGCGTGTACCCGCCCATGGGAGAGCGGTCGGCGAAGTTCCTGCGGCGCTACTACACGCCGCACAACCATAGTATAAAAAGAATAGTAGGATAGCTTCATACAAATCGGCCGCCGCCGGTTTGAATGTATGCGTGAGTCGCCGGCGCCGTGTACGCACGCACTTTTCACGCACACAATCTCACGAGCGCGGCAAGCGCGGCGCGGCGTCAGTACGGGATGCGCCGCGCGTCTGATTGAGCGCATTCATGTAGGTACTACACTGCTGGCCCGCTCGAATTGTTTATGTACATTCAGTTTTGTAATAAACGTTATGAATATTATACAATGTGTTAAAAGACAGTAAATTAAACTTGCTACGTTTTTCTCGTTATAAAGGGCATTTAGATAATTATATAACGCTAAGTTAGTCGTAGGTATTTGAAAAAAAATATATGCAAGCTTAAATTGTGAAGTATTCAGCGCGATCACTTAAAAAAACAGCGAAAAAGCGCGCGCGCTGCCAAAGCCGGCGCCGCGGTGTAAACAAGTGACAACCCGTGAGTCAACGCAAGATTAGGCAATTAAGTCGCCGAGCGGCCTTAGCTAACCTACTATTCTTTTTTTACTATGGCACAACGCCGCGCTGTGGCGCAAGGACGACCTGTCCGCCGACGGATAGCGCCGGCGCACGCACCGCACGCAGCCCGCGCACCCCACGCAGCCCGTGCTCATCAGCGTGTGCGTGCTCAGCGTGGCCTGACCACGCCCGCCACGCGGCACCGCGCGTTACAAACGCCGCGGTCGCCGCCCGCTTGTTCTTTCCGAGTGTTTCGATGTGAGAGTATCCTTGTTGAACAGATATCTTTGTCTATCGATTCTTGTAATATAATGTTTTAAAGAGTAATATTAAACGACTTAAAGTTCTCGATCTGTTTACGAGATGACGGATTATATTAACGTTGTTTTGTTTATTTTTTACTCTACGTAGGGTGTAGTGAATGACTTGTGTTCCCAGTGAAACGGTTCCGGTTCAATTTGCTCGCCTGACGTTGTTGTTTCTTAGCCAAGTTTGTGCGGACAGTGCGACCGACGCCGACGCGTCGCTCTAGGTGCTATTTGTTTATAGTTGCATTCGTCAATATTGTGTTTAATTATAACTAAATTATCTCATTTACTTGTAGACGCCAGTATGTTATTCCATCATGATTTTGCTAAATTAACGACATCGCTTTTGTAATTAGATATAATTACTAACAAATATTTTGTTATACACGGGACGGTCGCTGTATATTTCATTCCACGCCGTGACCGATCATCGCTACACGTTAATTATATTATTTCGTTTAATTACAATGTAAGTACCTGATACAGTTTGTAAATGTGTAGTTAATTTTGTACGTTTCGTATAGAATAGATGTAATATTATTTTACAATCTCCTTGTCTTTCTGTGCCATAAATATAAAATGAAATAAGTGGCACTGGAATATCTTACATATTTTTTATATTTATTTTTTATTGTCAATGGATTTGAAACATAACGAACATGAGTCCGAGGCAGCATCACATTTGTTTGAGTGCGCGGGAGATATTTCGGCGCGTACCACTAAGTACATAGTATGAAGTACATGCAGAATACATCCATTATACTTTCAGTTACCGAATTAGCAGTAAGAATTTTTAATATACATTTTAAAGATGTCGCGTTATATTTTAAATGAATGGTATCAATGTCGACCCAGTGAATGAAACAAATGTATTTGATATATATTTTGATATGCATAAATTTATTGGCGAGAAGACTCGGCAAGGACGATGGACGTTTTTGTAAAACTAAAGCACTATAGAACATTTCTTACACTTGGTTGTAATAGATTTCAGTACTTAAAACTTGTAAAAAGAAATTCTTTTCTCATGAGAAATACATAGAAGAGTACAGAAAATAAATATAACGAAATCGATATTTGAATATAGCGTTAAATGTTAATATTTTTATGGTACATTATTGTCTTTTTTATTTAATGTTTTTCGAAGGCTTTCATATTAAAAAAATATCTTCAAACTTCTGATGTTCTTGATATATTGTTCAGATGTGTTAAGTAGAAAACGGCCTTACAATGTTTATATTTAGTTTATATGTAGTTTCGGGAATATTTCGATCTTGAAATAAATATTGTCAATATTGGCAACGAAATACTTAACGTATTGAAGATTGTAAATTTGATATGCTTTGTGAGTGTTACCCGTTGGATTACTTAAAAAACTATATGTTGGATTCAGAATTTACCATACTATTAAAAGAAACAATAAATTATTAAAAAACAAAAATGATAAAAAGATCATTATTATATCAGCGTTAGAAATAAATGTGGTGTTGTATGTGCTCGCGCAAATAAAAAAGGATTAGCGCCACGAGTCCACGATTGCCGCAAAAATCACTCAGGATCATCAACTAGCATGGAGCAATCTATATTAGTTGAAGGTTTTAAGGTTTCGATTGCAGAAAGAAATTTAATATACACGCTGATTTTTAATTGGTTTTGGAGCGAAAGCCATCTTATTACTTATCGTTAAGAGAACCTAACCAGCTAATAAAATTTGAAATCTAAGCTATAAAAATCGTAACAAAAATATTAAATTATTGGTACGAGAGTTCGTAGTTATGAAAGAAATCGCGCGCGCCGATGTATGTTCGATCATGCCACACACATACCTACACAGATAGATATTAAACACACGACACACACAGATAAACATTGCACTGTAGGTACAGACCCCGCCCCCGGCGTACGCGTATAGCAACGCGGGGCGACAGGGGTAGGGGCGGGGGTCGGTTGCAATGCAATTTGCCGCTCGTCACTTCGACAGTCTCGCGAAATTAGGTCAACGGGACGCCCGTACGTCACGTTCGACCCCGTCACTGTACCCGTGTTACGTCGCGCGCGCTTCGTAATGGATCGGCATTATGAATATTCCAATATTGAGTTCGCGTCTATGGTGCGAGTGTATTACATGTCTGGTGAAAATATGGAAGAGGCGAGGCGCATGTATTCGTTACCAGACCACCTGGAATCGTTGCGCACGCGACGTATTCACTCACCCTAAGTGCCATCACCAAACACAATCCTGGCTGTAGTGCAACGCCTCATAAACATCGGTCAGTTTAGCAGTGTATTCAGTGCAGTTTGAACAAAAAATTCGGCATCGTAATTAATTAGTGTTTTTCTAATTAGCTATCATTAACAAAAGACAATGTGTGAAAGGTGTAAATTGATTGTGATGTACGAGTACCTAGGCAGCAAACAGCAAAGGTAATTGGTTTATTCATTATTGAATACCTACTGTGATTACATTCTTATAAATACCATAGAAATACGCAAGTACTAAACTTTTCCATTGTTAAAATCTTTGTCTAGTTATTCAAAAGATAATGTAGATACCTATGTCTAATAACGTAACGAATAATTCTTAGTTTATCGTTTTTCTTCTACTAGTTCATCATGATTTCGTGAACCCACAGCTTGTTTCGACGAAATTCTAAGTCCGAGTAATGTTCCAAGAAATTATTGAATAGGTATAGCTATTTAGTTACATACGTTTATTATTTTAATTATTTATTACTGCACTTCATGGTTGGCGTAGTGGTTTAAGCGATGTTTGACACAACACTTTGTGTGATTCATAAATTGTTGTTTCGACTGCTGTGTCCGTTACGTATCATTATCAGTCCGCACTAACAACCTACAACCGCTGTAGGTAAACAACAGCAACAGCTGACGTGACATGACCGCGCGGCGCGCGAACACTACCTACTCATAAACAACCGTGTGTACTACGTATTTCCAGCAGTTACTGACTTTTATAACTTTTTTGTTTTAGGTGCTAGGTGAATTTTGATTTTGAATATGAATAGAGGATTTTATTTCGGACATGAGGTTTTTTTTTCCTAAACCAATAAAAAATCAGTGTGTATAGTACACTAATTGCCGACGGTGACTCCAGCACTTACAAAAATATTTTAGAAAGTAGGCCTTATCCCGACGTTTTAATACAAAAAATCGAATGTACGAACCATTTGTTAGCAATTACAATGGTAAAAATTTGGCATTGCAAAAGGATACTGCGATTCCCCTTAGTGAGCGTAAATTTTTGACCGGGGATTGCCTAACAAGATTACGCACAGCTATTCGCTCTGCAATTAGATTTAGGAAGTCACAAAGTACTTCATTATCGACTCAAATACTGAATTTGCAAAGAGATATTTTGAATAGTCCCCGGCATATCTTTGGAGATCACACCTCGTGTGATAGTTATTATTGCACGGATGAAAGAAAAACAGAAAAAGAATTTGTTCCTTTAATTGCGACCCTGATGCTCAAATTGCACAAAATGCTTCCCAACTTGCGTTTCACTCAATAAGTCTCATGTTCTGTTATACCAACAACTGCAATTTGGTAGCGCAGATGGCCAATATGGCAGTCAATGCCAACGTCCCGACATGACTTGCGATGATTACAAGAACGCTAAGACACTGTTTTTATCCAATTTGCAAAAGCAAACATTGAATCGCGAAGAAATTGAGCGCAATACTGTTTTGCAAGCAGGAAGCGCTTTATGGCTGGAACTGCGCAGATCCATACTCACTGCTTCAAAGTTTAGCAAAATATGCAAGAGACGCCCTAATACGGACTCTGCGCCTTTGGTCAAAACTTTACTGTACTTTTATAATTTAGAACATGTGTCTTCCATCAAACATGGAAAAGAGAACGAGTCAAAAGGTTTAGCTCAACGTTGCTTGCAAATGGACATAAATATAGAAAAGTGTGGCCTATTTATAAGTACAGAGCATTTCTTTTTAGGAGCTACACCTGATGGAGTGTTTGAAGACGGTTTTGTTGAGATTAAGTGCCCCATATCTGCTTTTGAGATGGATCCTGATACGGCTATTTTAGAAAAAAAAATGCTTTAAAATCAATCAACAAGGCGAAGTAATGTTTAATAAAAATCACGATTGGTACTACCAAATATAAGGCCAACTCTACATTGCAAATAAAAATGTTTGTTTATTTACAGTGTGGACTGATACTGAATACCCACTAAAAGTTGTAAAAGTGTACAAAGATCATGATTTCTGGAACCAGAAAAAGTTGCCAAAATTAGTAAAGTTATATGATGAGTGCATCCTTCCCGAAATCATAGATTCGAGGAAAGCACGGTCTATGCCGCTTCGGAAAATATTATTTAAATTTATTTGTTCAATTATACTTGTTTTTATTCAGTCTTTGTGTCTTATTTTTTATTTACCAGTTGTACCCATCCATAAAATAATAAGTTATTACTGTTATTAGTGATGAAGAAGTCTATAGATGTGCATATTTATTATAACTACCTACTATTAACAACCTTTTTTAACTTTAACATATCGTATGCATTCATGCTACTATCAAAAGTGTATTATAGATAACATTACTCAAACTGTAGATACTCGTCCAAATTGTAGTTTCTAGTTCATTCGGTTTAAATGTAATAACTAGTGAAACCAATATAACGCATTAAAATCCGTAAACTGTAGTTTAATTTTCAATGTGTAACATTCGCGTTAACCCAAGAAGATACTATATAGAATATGTTAATCCACTATCTAGTACCTACCCATACCCATAGTACAAGCTATGCTTAGTTTGGGACTAGATGGTGATGTGTGTTAGTGGTAGAATAGAATTTCTCACTCAAAATAAGAGTTCGAGGACCCTAGTCATGTGAATTCTTTGCAAATTTAAGTACCTAGCAGGAGTCTGCCATCAACAAAAAGTGTCTAACAAATGTAACAATGTGCGTCACCGGTGTTTCAAAAGACATAGCGCCTAGTAACTTGGGTGTCAAATTGCTAATCACATCTAATCGGTAGGGAAAGATTCAAACGCTTGATTTCTGATCAATTTTCTTTCATTCGTTTGATTTGCAGGAGAATGATAAAATAAGTAACTTACGGACTTAGTTAGGTATCACCTGTTTCTTTATCACATACCTACTGTTAAACTTTGCCTTTCGCGGTCTACTGCTGGATTTAAACCTTCTAGTAGATAATTGGCTTCACAATAGTATTGTGAGTCAATAGGAGGATTTAGCCTACTATACAACGAAAAAAAGAAGGGTTGGTACTTGGTACAGGGTTTGATGTCGAGTTTTCCGTTTCTTTTCAAAGATAATGTTACGAGCTGGGGTTCGGTGACATATTAATGTCACTATGCCACTAAATTGTACTTTATTCAACGACACACTTAATTTCAAACACTAATAAAAACACTATTTCACACTACTAAACACACTGAAAACACACTTCCTCTTCAGATCCTTCGCTCGATACGTTTATCGCTGTGCTTATTCAAATGAACTGTGTCCAGTCCGTTCGTCCACGCGCTATTTATACTGGCCGGGTAACATCACTAGTGCATTCTAGTGTATTCTGGACAGTTCTCGTCCCATTCGGAAACACAGTCTATCGTTCGATAGAAAAAAAAACAGCAACGCCATCTAGTAGAGAATAGATGAAACACTTTTAAACTACCTATATATCCATTCTCTTCTAGTTCTCTCATTTACCGATTGATAGCGTTCTTTTCAAAATATCGTCATTCGTGACACTGCCTTCCTCTTAGACGTGTTCGTCCCGAACATCGTTAGACCCATAGTAACGAGCCAACCGGTCCACATGAACTATATTCGGTGCACCTCGCGGCCCCTTCTGGATTCGATAGGTAACGTCGTTCATCCTGGTAACTATGCGATATGGCCTGTCCCACCTGGCTTGTAACTGAAACACCAATGACCCCTCATCGAAGCCTTTGTTGTTTGCCTTCTGGTCGTAACGAGTCTTCATCTTTTCAGAAATCTGTTGTCCAGATTCCCTGATGTGCTCGTATACGTCGTTCATCTTGTTGCGTAGCTCGGTCGCGTAATCCGTTATATTGCGTGGAGATTCTGGTGGAATACCGGTGATTAAGTCTGCAAGTAAACGTTGTTCTCTATCGAAATTGGCAAAAGCTGGTGTTACTCCTGTAGTTTCGTGGACCGCACTGCGATATAACAGGAGAAATGGTTGGATGTGCTTGTCCCAATCTCTTTGTTTGCTCTCCACGACCTTCACCAGGTACCTTTCCAGGGATTGGTTAAATCGCTCAACCATGCCATCTGATTATGGATGATAAGCCGTGGTCCTAGTTTTATGCGCACCCATCACGTAACAAGTCTCCTTGAACAACTCAGATTCGAAGTTCCGGCCTTGATCACTGTGGATTTCCAAGGGCACCCAGAACCGACAAAAGACTTCATGCACCAGTTTATCGGCCACTGTGCTAGCTTCTTGATTTGGGATTGCAAACACTTCAGGCCACTTCGTGAACTAATCCATCATAACCAAGAAGTATTTGTTTCCGTCCTGGCTCTCAGGAAACGGCCCAGTGACATCAAACGCTATGCGCTCCCATGGGGCTCCCACATTGTACACCTTTAATGCACCTCTGCTACGAGTATATGGTCCCTTCATAGCTGCACAACTTGTGCATTTGCGGCACCAATCCTCGACGTCATCACGACAGTGGAGCCAATAAAACCACTCTCGGATCTTAGTAAGGGTCTTCTTAACTCTCATGTGACCTCCCGAAGCACTATTGTGATAGAGCTGCAAGACTTCCGGCACCTTAGTTTTGGGCACTACCATTTGCAAATGGCACAGGTTACCGCGAGCGTTTTCCCATTTGCGGCACAGAACTCAATCCTGGACAACCAAGTTTTCCCACTGTGCCCAATAACTTTTGGTGATAGGGCTCATTGCTGCAATATCACTCCATTTGGGCCTAGGAGTGCCTGTTTTCTTCCATTCGAGAATCGGCTGTACGTCCTTGTCATCTTGCTGAGCACTCTGCAAAGCTTCTTTCCATTAGTTGCTCAGATCCGTCTTCAACATCCTCACTAATGCTGCCTGTTTCGCTTCCTGACGGGCACAGTGCTTGCACTGGTCCGGACACGGCCAACGCGATAGAGCATCTGTGTTACCATGGGACTTGCCGCTGCGATGTTGTATTTCAAAATCAAACTCTTGCAGCAGTTCAATCCATCTGGCTACTTGTCCTTCAGGATCTTAAATTACAGTAGCCATTTCAGCGCAACGTGGTCGGTTCACAGGTGGAATTTACGCCCCAACATATATTTTGCTTTTTGTTGAAATGCTGCAATGTCTTTACTACAGCCAAAAGTGCCCGCCGGGTGACGCAGTAGTTTCTTTCGGGTTTGGATAAGGCCTTGCTGAAGTATGCTATAACAACTTCTTGATCACCCTTCCTCTGTGACAGCACGCCGCCAATTCCGGTGTTACTGGCATCTGTGTCAACTATGAATTCATGGTCATTGTCAGGGTAGCCTAGGATAGGTGAAGTACACAGATGTTCCTTGAGCTTCTGGAATGCAAAGTCACAGCTCTCGTTCCAACAGGACTGTACTCGGTTTTCGGTGAGCTTATGAAGAAGTCGAGCAAAGTTCTTCACAAACCGTCGATAGTAGGAGCATAATCCGAGGAATACTCTGACCTGCGTTTTGTTCTCTGGAACTGACCATTCCTTCGCGGCAATGATCTTATCTGGGTCGGTTTGAATACCTTTCTCCGAGACCACATGTCCTAGAAAGTTCACTTGCCGTCTGAATAACCCGCATTTCTTCGGACTCAGCTTTAAATTAGCTCCTCGTATCTTTGACAGCACTTGCTGCAAGTTTCGAAGGTGATCCTGGAAGGTGCGCCCCATGATGATGACGTCATCCAAGTAGACCAGGCAGGCGTCTCCAATCAATCCCATAAGCACTCGCTCCATCAGTCTCTCAAAAGTAGCCGGAGCGTTGCAGAATCCAAAGGGCATGACGTTAAATTGCCACAATCCTTTGCCTGTGGAGAATGCCGTCTTCTCCTTGTCTCGAGGATCTATTTCCGCCTGCCAATAGCCACTCTTTAGATATAAGGTAGAAAACCACTTCATCCCCGTCAGCGTATCCAGTGTGTCATCGATCCTTGGCAGCTGTCCTTCTTCGTGATGTCATTTAATCGGCGGTAGTCTACACAGAAGTGCATGCTGCCATCTTTCTTCTTAACTAGCACCACCGGAGAGCACCACGGTCTGGATGAAGGCTCGATTACGCCTTCTTTCACCATACCATCGATCAAAGCTTCCACTTCACGTTCTCGTGTCACTGGCACGCGGTCTTGACCGCTGGCGAAGCGGTGCTTCACTTCCCGTGTTTATTTTGTGCTGGACTGAAACAATCAAGTCAATCGTTCGTATACCATGAACTAAAAATATTTTTTCTTCCAAAATATTAGTTATTATTTCAGCAGTTGCGCGCCTGATAGGAACACAAAACAGCGAGTTACTACAAAGATGTAGGCGTTTTGTTTTCTTGTGACGGGTAGTGGCCCCACGAAATCTACACTAATGGTTTGGAAGGGTCGTGAACACACTTTGGGTCGTCCCATGGTTCCCAATGGTGCATGGTTCTGATGTTTGTGCGCGATACAAGTGTCGCAAGAATTTATGAACTTAACTACGTCATCGCGCATTTTGGGCCAATAGTATGGCAGTGCTAAGCGCTTGTAAGTTTTAAATATACCGAAATGCCCCGAAGTGGGTTCGGCATGGTTCTCTAATATGGCATTATTTCGATCAGAAGAAGGTAGTACTTCTTTCCATTCGAACTCCTTACGTAGCATACACCTAGATTTAATCAAACGATACAATTTATTATTTTTAATAGAATAGTCTGGATAGTCATAAGCCGAAGATAAACAACCATTGTAGGTGGCTGAATACCATTGATCAGTGTCAACATTAGGGTCATTCACGTTATTATTATTCGCGTTAATTATATTTACTGGTAGGGATCGTGATAACGCATCGGCTATAATATTATCTGCGCCGCGCCGATGCTTTATTTCGAAGTTAAAGGCTGACAGACGAACCGACCACCGAGCTAATCTACCAGTCGGGTTGCTCAAGTTTAGGAACCATTTCAGTGCAGAATGTTCAGTATACACCACGAACTTTAACCCGTTATCTAAATAACAGCGCCAATATTCGAGGGCTGTTAGAACTGCTAATGTCTCCCGTTCTGTTATACTGTAGTTTTGTTCCTGTGCATTTAGTGACCTACTCATGTAAGCGATAGTTAGTTCCACGCCATCTATTTCTTGTGTAAGTAACCCACCGTTGCCGCTCACACTCGCATCTGTGTGAACTTGGAAAGGTTTCTCGTAATCGGGACACGATAACATTGGTGCGGAGCTAAACAATTGTTTTAGTTTACAAAACGAGTCATAAGCTTCCACCGACCACTGGAATGGTGCAGCTTTCTTACCGGTAGAAGTAAGTTTGTTCAAAGGACCGGCAATAGTACTAAAATTAGGTATAAATCGCCGATACCATGATGCAATGCCTAAGGACCTTTTGACTTCTTTTTTATTCTTAGGCGTAGCATATTGAAGAATGGCTTCCACCTTACATGGGTCTACTTGTAATCCTTTAGAGTTTACTACGTAGCCCAAGTACTTCAATTCATCACGGAAGAATTTAGATTTTTCTAAGTTTATTGTAAGGTTGGCTGATTTCAATTTTTCGTATACTTTATTTAATAGTGACACATGAGCATTAAAAGATGGCGATATAAGCACGAAATCATCTAAAAAAAGGAATACAGAGTTTTCAAACTCAGGACTGTTCGTAAACAAGTGATCCACCAAACGCTGTTTTGTCGCAGGCGCATTCGTTAAACCAAACGGCATAGTCACAAATCTAAATGTTCCTCTAGTAGGCACATAGAACGCAGTCTTATCACGATCACATTCGCGAAGAGGCGTCTGCCAAAGGACTTAGATAAGTCTATACTACTTAGATATCTAGCGTTCCTAAGGTTGTCTAAAATTTCGGATACGTAAGGTAGTTTGTACGCGTCTTTTTTAGTTATAGAATTAAGTTTCCGACTATCTAAACAAAACCTTAGTTTACCGTCCTTCTTAGGCGTTAGTAAAATTGGTGACGACCACGGACTTTCGCATTTTTCTACCACTCCCAATGCAAGCATTTCGTCTAATTCGTCAATAATTATTTTTAATTTCGCCGGCGGTAACCTATAATATCTTTGGCGTATCGGCGCAGAATCGCCAGTGTCTATTGCATGTTCTATTCAGTGAGTTCGTCCTAAACCGGTTTTTTCAGTAGAAATCGACTCGTATTGCTTTATAATTAACTTAGCCGTTCTTTGTTGTGACTCACTCAACTCACTAAAAGATTGCAATACGTTCGTGTTACTCTGCTTATTTTCACTTAACACACTACACGGCAATGTTTTAGACATGCATACGGATGCGATATGGTTAGGCAGTAATTTAAATAGTTTCCAGAAATCGATGCCTAAAATTAAATTACTTGTAACTTCTGGAATAATATAAGCTTTCAATAAGTGGGTTTGATTATTAAAAGTAGTGGGTAAGTTGATAAGACCGCGCGGCAACAAGATATTTCCATTCGCGGTCCGAATGGAATTAGTGTTGTGACACTGCTGTATTTCTAACCCGGTTTTAGTAATTACCTCCAGATGGGAGTTGTTACCTAAAATTGTAATGGCTGAACCGGAATCGAGCAATCCACAAATAGGTAAACTGTTAATCGTTACGTTAACATAGGGCCGTAGGTCATTTTTTGTTTTATTATCCAGGACTGAGGTGACGGAATAACTAGAGAAATACACTTTTAGAGTGTTTAGCCAATTTCTCCAATCATCTTTGTCAAAATTGGTTGAATAGGTTGTAGAACCTAATTTAAATTTTGACACGCCCCGACCCTGACCAACTAGTTTTTTGGTTTCGTCGATTTACAGTTCGGGCAGTTAGGGAATGTCACATCCCTACGGCCGCACTTGAAGCAAATTGCGAACCGATCGCGTTTGCATTCATTCAAACTGTGATCATTGATATGGCAGTGCGGGCAGTACTTGGACGTGACTAGAGCGACAGAGCTAGGTTTAGACTTAGGTTTGCTAGGTTCGTTGTTCTCAGTGTATTCGGGTTTTCCGGACATACCCTCTATAGTAGCAACGGGATAATTATTGTAGGAAATCTTACGCGCTCGGTTATAAGGTTTGTGACTGTAAGCTAGGTCTGGTGCCAACGTGTCGTTACTGTAATACGGTTCGCGGAATTGAGAGTTCAAACATTTCATCCGTTCGTAGTTTAAACATAACGACTGCAGTGTTGCTATACTGTCTATTGAAGATATTGACGGAGCTAGCACTAGTGAGTAGCATGGACGTATGTTATGCAATAGGATGTCTAACTTTTCGCGTTCGGACAATCGCTTTGACGGTGACAGCCTTGCAAACAGCTGATTCCTTATCGAGAGATAAATAATTATAGTTTCGGTAGCACCTTGAGTACGTCGGCGGATTTCATTTAGTAACCGGTAGTCATAATCGTACGGTGTGAAATCATCTATTAATTTAGTGGTGAGTTCTTCCCATGTAGTGAAATATTCTTTTAGGCCGCGGTACCAGTGAAGAGCGTTACCGGTGAAAATTTCGGTGGCATATGTTAAAATTTTAGTGGAAGGTAGATTACGCGCGGTTTGGAATTTGGTTACGCGTTGTAGGAACGCTCGGACGCATCCCGTACCGTCGTATTTTAGCTTAGACAGTTCGCTAACTCTCAAATGCTTGCAATGCAATACTGGGGCTAACCCTGCCTGCGTCGAGATAGACGGCGCAGGTTGAACCTCTGCCACAGCATCTGCTGAGCGAACATCTGATTGCTCAATGGCGGACAGCTCCGCCGAGAGCTTGTCGAACCGGCTGCACAATACGGGAATTCGTTTTGAATACGCCGTAGGACGTTCCATCCTACGGAGTCTGTGGAATATGTGGTTGTGCAGTGCGGTAGACCTCCTAGCTAGGTTCGCGTCGTAAGAAATGGTTAATAAATTCACTCGCTTGGCCAGCTCAGAGACGGCCTCGCTAGCGCCCTCGAAGTCCACCGTTATGGCTAGACCCGACTCCAAAATGTCATCATTTGGAATGGCTTCCAGTAATTTAGGGAGCTGCTTCCGCAGACCTAGGACAGAGGTAGCCGGCTCCTCACCTCTAATCGCGACCTCGTAAGCTAACTCGTTCTTGTTTAGCAGGAAGTATTTTATGGGGTGTGAGCCCATGGTGTATGAATAACCGCGTAAGTATACACTACACACTACACTTAGTGCGCAAGCGTTCCGCCCTTACAAATGGCCTACTCTACGATTAGGCGTAAAAGTTCTACCGTTAGGACTAATTAGAAAAACGTTAGATTCAAATTTGCGAACTAGTACGTAGTAGGTACTTACACTAAAAGGTAGACAATTATTACAACAATACGTACCGGTTCGCTGTAGCCGCACCTCCTCGCTTACAATGATGGAGACCTGCTAGAAGAGAACTCGAGCATGGAAAGCGAGACAATAACCCACGTAGGCGTCACTGTAACGGGTTCTGGTATTAAAACGCAGAAAAAGTTCTATGTGTTTATTTGCCGAGTATTGCCTCGCTTCCTATGCCGAGTATGACCGACCAACAACACGACACTGGCCTGAACACTAAGGGCTGCAGTCTCCCACGCTTTTCCCTCCGGTAGTGTGCAGGGCAGGCTGCTTGAAGGGCTGCGCGTAGCGGTGCAGGTCCTCGCTGACGTTGGCTCAGCTGGCAGGCGCCGGCGGTGTGAGTATGATGGGCAGGGCAGCCCAGACTCTTCGGCAGAGGTGACGCAGATGGCGATGCAGGAAGTATAGCGGTCTAGGAGCGTAGCCTGGAGTCTTAAGGTGAACCTGGAACCTGAAGGAAAGCAGCATTAGGAGAGCCACAACCAATAGAGTCAGGCAGGCGGCGTCAGCCGGCCTCAGCTAGCAGGTAGAGAGATGGGCAGTACGCTAACGCAGTAAATGTAGTGCTTCCCCGTAGCTGGGACCAGGATACACGTAGATACGACGTAGGGTCAGTAGGTACGCTTAGTTATAATAGGTAGGTAGTAGAAGCGACGTTAGAGTAGCGGTGCCGGCCTCTCTGTCGGCCCCTTTATATACCGGGCCCTCCATCAGAGTTCATGTTGGCGAAGCTTGACCAAATATGGGCAAAACTTACGAGCGCGGACGATGGCCTTCCCTGATTGGCCGAGCGTATGGACGGTATTATGACGTACACTCGGTAGGTACCGGTCATACGCAACACCTGAGGGTCGGCAAAGCACGTCAACACATTTATCCTACTGACTTCAATATTGACTTGCTCAATCAACATTTCTCTGCTTCGTCCCTCACCGATAGGACTACTAAGACAAGCACTATTAATTATCTTTCATCATTGCCTACCCCTAGTTATTCACCATTTGTCTTTAATCAGTTCACTGATAGTGATGTTAAGAAGAGCATAGTATCAATCACGTCCAACGCAGTTGGTAGTGACTGTGTCAGCCGTAACATGATCATTCCTGTCCTTGACGCAATCCTACCCATAATTACCCACATCTTCAATTTTTCCTTGTCCAGTGGTTTATTTCCATCGACATGGAAGGACGCCCAAATTACTCCTATACTAAAAATTTCTCATCCTTCATCCTATTCCGATTATCGGCCCATTTTTATCATGCCATTCCTCTCTAAAGTCCTTGAACGTCTCGTGTACCACCATATTAACTCCTTCCTCTGTAAGAACAATCTTCTAAATCCCTTTCAATCCGGTTTCCGTTCGGGACATAGCACAGTCACATCCTTAGTCAATGTTACGGATGACATTAGGGCTGGTATGGAACGCGGACAGTTCACAATTTTATGTCTACTTGATTTTAGTAACGCCTTTAATACGGTAGATTTTGATATTCTTCTTGGACAACTTTGTTCTCTTAACATATGTATCTCCTACGGTGATTGATTGGTTTCGTAGTTACCTGTGTGGCCGCCGACAACGTATACATATCGAGAATTCACTTTCTTCTTGGTGTAAGACAAATGCCGGTGTGCCCCAGGGTGGCGTATTGTCTTCCTTTACTCTTCTCAATATTCATAAATTCTATCTGTAATAGCCTTCGCTGTTCCTATCACCTTTATGCAGATGATCTCCAGATATACACGCAGTCAACACTATCGCAGATGTCACATTCTTTAGATATCATTAACAGTGACTTGGCACTAATCAGCAAGTGGAGCAAGTCTTTTGGGCTTAAACTTAATCCCACCAAAACTCAAGTCATTGTTATTGGTAGCTCTAGAATGAAAAGTAAAATTGACTGGTCACTACTCCCTCATATAATCTTTGATGGCACGATTATTCCTATACAAGACAAAGTAAAAAATCTGGGTCTCACTATCGACTCTACTCTTACTTGGGGACCGCAGATACAAGAAGTGAGTCGTAAGGTGTTTGCTTCAGTTGGTTCACTGAGGCGATTAAGAAACTTTCTGCCCACTGCTACTAAAATTGCGCTCGCTAAGTCTCTTCTGTTACCCATTATTGATTATGCAGATGTCAGCTATCTAGACCTCGCCGAAAACCAGCTAGATAAACTTGAGCGAATTCAAAATGTCTGTATACGATTCGTATTTGGATTGCGCAAATACGACCATGTTTCACAATTTCGAACACAGCTCAAGTGGTTACCAATTTGACATCGCCGGAATGCTCACATTCTCACTATACTGTACAATATACTGTTAAACCCTTCAACTCCCTCCTATCTTAAAGGAAGATTTGAATTCCTTCATGATACACATAATAGATATTTAAGGTCATCAGAAAATTTGAGGCTTAAAATGCCGGTACATTCCACGGCTTTTTATGACAATTCCTTCACCGTAACTGCAGTAAATTTAAATCTTTAGTGAAGGAATATTACCTTGCATTATAGTCCATTCTAAAATATTCTATAATTAAGGCATTGCTATAGTTCATGTGTGCATAATTATGTCCTTTATATATTTATATGTTTTGTATGTTTATGTATAGGTATATGTATTTGTATGTATGTATATGTGTATATGTATTTGTATGTAGGTATAAAGACTAGAGTATATGAATAGGTATATATGTATGTGTTTAGAGATATCTATGTATTATAAGTATTATAACTGTTACACCTACAACTACCACTATTTTCCGACCAATAATATTTCCATCCTAAGGTTGCCTGGTAGAGATCGCTCTAAGCGATAAGGCCGCCCATTGTACTACGCATATATTGTATGATGTATTATGTAATATTTCTGGTGTACAATAAAGCATAAAATAATAATAATTATTATTATTTATTCTGTTAATTACTTATCGGTAACTTCCTATTTTACCGTCAGCAATCATTTGCATAGAATGGTTAAGTATCTACCTAATATGATCACACGTATAGACAGATTGTAGGGAAGAAGCAAGCCACGCATTATGGCTTTTATTTTAAATTTACCGAGTGTGATGGATGACGGCTGCCTACATAATTCATTTATCTGCGATTAAGTGTCGGCCGCCACCTGCCTGGCATACTTAGCTGCTTCGTCAAACTAACTATAAATTGACACGCTAAAATGTTGTTACGCTAACGTCTTGCAGCGTCGCCGTCGATATTCAGTTTGCAGGCGCAATGAGTTATAGTGAAGGTAAATGCGCGTGTTTATGTAATCAGTGTAACGTGAGGCGATAGGCAAGCTACTATCTCATATCTACCATACCGGGCATTACATATTATGGAGTATCTACAGAATTTTATTCCAAATATATTATACCTACAGAGTGTAAAAAGACCCTTTAATTTGAAATCCCATATTGTACCAATCATGACGAACAGTGGTCAGTACCGTACAGTGAACGTTCGGCAGTGAACGGGTAGGCAGAGACTACGGTCTCTGCCTACCCCTCCGGGAAACAGGCATGATTCTATGTATGTATCATGAATTCATGAGTACATGACGAACATTTTTGACTTCTGCACCATACCTGGGAAATTACTGCTTCAGCAGATATTGAGACTGAAAACCAACATACGTGCATTATTTTCTGATAAGGTACAAAACCGACGCATTTCTCCCGCCAATTCGTTATAAAGATGTGTTTGTGACCCACCTATCCATGCACCCATGGAGACGTAGGTATCTCATGTATTGCACGCGCGCACTCTATATAGCGTCTTATAAAATTTGTCTACTTAAAAAATATTTTCGATTACCAGGTTTTATTTTTGCTTAGTATGACTTGGCATGATGTGCAAAATGAGTACGGCTTGGTGATGGGTATTTTGACCCCCTGTATACTTATTACAAAATTGTTTATATGTATTTAAAAAAATGCTGCCAGTGACGACGACGATGATTAAATGGCTGATAGAGATCTCTCATCTCCGTACGCCAGTTACTTAATCGTATCACATACACGTGCGATAATTCAGCGTAGAACGTAGGTAGGTATAGTGGCGATAGGCGGCATTTGATGTTAGATTACCTAACTATTTGCCATGAGTGGTCTCACTCCCGTAATTTCTGGATTTCGACAAATACTCCACCTCTGGGCAAATGAACTTGCTTCTTATTGAGCCAAACAAACTAAACGCACCTTTTGCCAGCTCCTTAGGTATACGTGTTGTAAGGCTATGATCCTTATTAATAATTTATTTTCGTCATTTTTCAAACAAGTGTTGCCAATTCTTAGTACGTTAATAAATAATTAAATTCCCCGTACCTAACACGGAAAATATATTTTAACACTGCTCTGCGAATTGCTAGGTTCTATTTTTCTAGGAACGGCCATGCCTAGGAACAAATCAACGGAAATACTCGCCACCATATTAAATTATGGGACTAAATTAACAACATAATTATTTTGTTTCAGCAATAAAAAGTATTAAGAAACATCCAGCGACGATCATTATAGTCATATTTATCGTGAAATGTATCTGAAACGATACATTACCACATCTTCAAGAAACATGTCATAGTAAATCTAGCTTATAGAACATACCTATAGTTACTTAACTGTATGATAAATATACGGCGAAAATCAGAAGCTAAAAAGCCCATCACGTCAGAAGAGATCTCTAAACTCTAGAGGGTGATTGATCTTTTAATACCACAAAAAGCTCCATTGTAACTAATAGAGCTTAAGGTTAGTAAACATAAATTAGGACAAATGTAGAAAAAGCTTTTCAATTATATACGAAATATTTAATAAAACGTCTTGTACTTCGCGCTCTCACTTTTCCGCTAAGAGTAACTACAGAATCTTATACAAAGTACTACATTTGTATATTTCACTAAATAAATAATAAAGGAGTGCTTCTTTAAAGAGCCTAACTTTCAGTTTATATATTTTTTACTATTCTTATTTATACTTATAACTAGCCCGAACTGTTACTTAAATTTATACCAACCTAGGCACGTTATATAATTATTCTTTCTTTTTCGCAAGAAAAAGTTTAATTAAATCGTAGGTATAACATGCATATATCGCTAAGTACAGAAGAAGAAAGCTAAGAAGAAAACCCTGTATAAGATTACACAAGGCTATGCAATCCTGTAAACAGCATATTGTGAATATATATAGCACGTCAGTATTAAGAGCATAGTACTAATATGTGCTTGAAGTAATGTGCATCACATAACTTACTTGACACGCCATATTTGCCCTACGACAGATCTAGTACGTATGTACCAAACATTTTATCAGAGAGTTCGATTACAGTTGGGTCGCGTTTAGTCAACTACACTGACGTTAATTTGATAGGTGTCGCCGACGGTTAATCGGATCAACGCTTCAAAACTTTATGTGGTAATCACCGTAAACCCAATTGCGTGTGGATCGCACTATAGATAAGCAATTTATCGCTTTACTGTATATATGTATTTCCATGCGTAGGTACGACTTGAGAAGTTTCATTATATATTAGGTATAGTAAACTTGTAACGCCGTGTTATGAAGTGTGGGTGCCATGACTGACACTTCTTTACAAAAGGCTGGCAGATATTAACAGCCTACACAAGTGTGTTTAGCATCATAATGGATACTGGTTAAACACTGTAGAACGTTGTTCTTAATACATAATAAATTGTTATTATATTACACACCGGAAACTTGCTAATTAATAGACTGTCCATGACGCGGGATGAAAACCGTGAACTTATCAGACAAATGTTACTTCGTGTGGCAATCAAACCCATGAAACTTGTCAGGGCGTACCTAGTAGCTAACGTGATAAACTATTTCCAAGACATTTTCTTTCATGTCACGTTGTCGTAGCGGTGTCTACGAAGTTCCGTAGCTTGATGACTACGAAACATTGTAGATGCTGCTACGATAGTATATCGAGTTCATCACTGAAGCCAAAGTTAACGCAATATCGTGCTCTACTGCAACAAGTCTTTAACTTGTACAAAATCGTCTAGCATTTATTGTAATAATTTAAATAATTGGGGTTGCTCGTACCTTTTGTCTCAGATGGAGTCACACTTAGCGACGAGTTGACATCTTTTGTGAGTATTCAAAACGACGTGAAGATGCCACTGATTTATGTGCGCCCATTATTCTTACTTAGTGTGACGTAAACACATGCCGTTCATTCCACAACCCAATACGTAACGAAATAAAGCGAAATACGATTCGTGCATTCCTTTATATTTATATTCGAGAGATGTTTAATGAGTGCTTTCGCCGCTTTTATATGGTGAGAAGATTATGGATCATTACTTAGTTTCGCACCACGTTACGCCTTAGTAATTCTGATGTAAATGTTTGACTTCCATTATTAATTTTGATCTTTACAAAATTTCGTTGCCATTACTCGGGTAAAAATACAATTAGGCAAGGTTTAGGTAGGTATGTATTGAAATAGGGACGCGGCTTGTTGGATCGATCGGTACCTTCGTCAGAAAATGTAGGAGACGGAATCTTGGCAACACAAATAGTAATAAGCTCGAGAAGTCGCTCAAACTCTGTCGAGGCTTTCGGAGTCTTGGCAAATATTACAACAAAGTGACACAAACTTAGATATTGTTTGTTGGACATCCTTCCGTCGCACAACTTGCAGATTGTGCCACAAGACACATTTATATCTATTAGTGAAGCACGTCATCGTATATTAGTAAGTATATAATAGTAAGACGCATTATTTTATGATCGCTTTATAGAATAATTACAGGCGATTTCTCTCCAAAATTCTTGAAAATAAAATATCTTTAAACAGACTTCAAGAAAGTAAGTATTTATGGCAAATAATAATTGATCGCCATATTTGTAACAATAAATATGAAATCGCAACGTAATTAATCAAACATTCTGAACTCCAAACGGATTTTAAAATATGATTTTGTCGAATTCTCGTTAGGGAACTCCTCATTGAGGGGTCAGCAGTTCGGATCAGCCAGAAAACGGGTTCTACTTTGAAAAAATTGATAGCTTAATGTTTGACATGATATCTTCTTGGGTTTACGCGAATGTTACACATTGAAATTAAATTACAGTTTACGGATTTTATCGCGATAAACCTACTGGTTTCACTTTATTTATTGTATTTAAACCTAATGATCTAGAAACTACATTTTTAATTAATTACTAGCCGACGTTTCGAATTCCTTACAGGATTCATTGTCACGGCAGATTGAGGTGGTATTTGTCTTTTTCGTGAATGTATAAGCATCTTGAATGGAGATATTATTCTAATATTCCATGTGTCAGCAGATGTAAGTCGTAAACTAGAGTGATAAAGTTAACCCTTAATCGGGCCGAACTAAAAAAATTCGGGCAAGTGCGAGTCTGACCCGCGCACCGAGGGTTCCGTACGCATTTTACCTTATTTGAGGTTGAATTACGCTAGTCCTCTAAATCTCTATGAGCGCCCATACAACTTAGAGGACTATCTTATTTGTGCTGTAAGACCCTGCTTTTGGCCAAATTTCGTGATTCTAGTTCAACGGGAACTACCATATAGGTTTTCGACCCAAAACCTATAGGGTACTTACGGTTGACCTAGAATTGTCAATTTTCGTCAAAACCAAGGTCTTACAGCACAAGTAAAGGAAAAATTCCGAAAATTAAAAAAGGTTGAAAATAAAGGTTAATTTTGGTACTTACAAGTTTTCACAAAAATCTAATTTTGACCATCTCTCTTTATCGGGTTGTCCCAGGACCCTGATTTTTATACACCTAATAGAAACCATAGACCTCAGTATCTGGTATAAATTTCAATTTGCTAGGTCCATCCGTTCCTGAGAAAATCGGTGGTGACACACGGACAGACAGACAGACAGACGGACAAGAAAGTGATCTTATAAGGGTTCCTTTTTTACCTTGTGAGTTACGGAACCCTAAAAATAACTTTTCATGGTTTAAGTGTAAGTTCTTGTATAATGTTATATAGCAGTGTACATAAAAAACAATATAAATTACTGAAACTGAAAAAGAAAGGTTTTTTTCGTGTGGGAAATTATTTCCCTTTGCCCGATTACGTCTATAAATTTTAATAGACTAGTAACTTACCCTGACTTTACTTTTGAATTGTCCAGAATATGGAAAATTCAAGTATAAAAATATAATTAAATTAATTTATTTTGAATTTATGTTCCTCAAATAAATTACCACACTCCGTGCTGCTACTGAGGATTTCCTAATAGAAAAACCCAATAACACTTTGCCCGACCCGAGAATCAAACCCGAGACCTCCGAATTCCACGCGCACATTTATGCCGCGAGACCAACGAGGCAGTCAGGGTAATAAACAAAATTACAAAAAAAAAAAAAAGTCGACAGAAATAAATCCCTACATTTTATATATATATTGACGCAATATGGAGTTCAGGAACGGGCAATCGCCACTATTTTCCCACTTGCAAGACAATATTTCAAATGAACATAATCCACACAAATATAGTATTTTTGTATTGGATATCATAGCAATGTTACACAGAATATAATATACTAGTCAATAACGGATCAAATATCTACTTATCAGAATCTTTCTTGAACAAACTTAACAGAATTATGTCTCCACTACATGAAAAACGCGCATTTTTTCAAAAGTGACGTTAATTTGATTCTGAAGTTGACATTAGAGACTTGAAAGAGTGGGGTTGTCATTAAAATTAATCAGTAACTAATCAAGAATATATTTGGGAAAATAATAGAATGGAGAGTTGCCATTTTAAAAATATACGACTGTTTATGACTCGGCCGTCGGGGTGGTAAAATACTTCCCTGTGCCCGATTAAGGGTTTGATCAGTCCCGTAGATGGTAGTCGCAAATGTTATCAAAGTCAGATATTCATTTGTTACAATTCACTGACATTTAAAATTGAATTGGAAAATGGTAACGCGAATTTGTCTGTGTGCCAATTAATCTGAAATTCAAACAGAACAGAAATCCTGAGCGATGTAAAGTCGAATGAAGTTTTCTGCCAAAATGTTGTGATGAAAGCTGTCATAGCAGGTAGGTCGGTGTAGCTGGGGCGGCCGCTTGACGCTCGGCCGCTCCACCGCGCGGGCAAACTTGCAAGGCCGGCGAACGTTTATTGAGCGGAAAGGGAGCGAGGCGGCCAGTCGACGACACTACCCACCGCGCGCCGCCCCCACCACCGACCGCCTCGCTGCCCAACTTTATTTTGTTTTGAAGTTTCCGCCTTCACTTTTTGTAATAACAGGTAGGTAACAGTTATCTCGTGGCTCTTAATTAAGCACTTAACTGTTGGGAAATTTCGTTTGATGCGGCGAAGATTGTACTCTCGTAGTAAAAGTCGATTTTGCAGAACGTTGATTCGCAAGTATCTGTTAGAAAACGAAACAATTTCTGAGAATCCCTTTTCGTAGAGGAGGACTTTTATAAAACCAGGGCGCCGGAAAACTGCTGCTGCCGTAATCTTCGGAAAACATAAGAGCGTATGAAAACTTTAGTGTCCAATAAATTTCGTCAATACAGGCGAGACCAATATAAAGAGAGGCGGCCGCAACTACGCTTGAGTTAGTAAATTATGTCATACTTAATATAGAGTCCAATAAAACAACCAAGGGCATACAAAGTTATTATGTTATAAACCGCAATAAAAGTAGTATAAAAGTAGGCAATTTAGGTTCAACGAGCTAAAACCATGTAAGTCTCAGCCTCTCAGCATAGATATTTTGTGGTGATTCTTGTTTAACACTGTTTTATACCCGTAGTTATACTGATATGTTTTGCGTTAGAAATAGAGGACTGCTAGTGTGTAGATGTTCTAACTGAAACTTCGTTAATCTTTATAAAATCTCACCAAATGCACTATCAACCAATTCCTATATAGATATTAAGAAATGTTTCATATTTTTGTTAGCAGCTACTCGAGCTACTCAACACTTTCAATATTCGAACTTACTAAATGGACATACGCCAACATGAAAAGGAACGGAAAATGAATCAAATATTCGAGTGAAACTAGCGACTTAAGGTCAACGCTCATTAGAGCCACCCGGCACCCACTCCGCACCGCCTCGCCTCGTCGTAAGCCATCCGCGCATCGACGGCTCGGTAACAACTCGCTGCTCGCATGCTTGCCGCGCGTTGACTGCTCGTCGCCGCGTTGATCGCGCGGCGTTCACTCGTTGACGGCGCGCGGTCCGCTGGTTGACCGCGCGACGTCCACCCGTGGACCACTCGTGGACGCCGTGCGGAGTGGGTGCCGGGTGGCTCTAATGAACATTGACCTTTAATTAGACGGAGCGCAGAGGCACTTGGACGGTACAACAGGCTGTAGTTTTGGACCAATTAACAATGATTTCGTATGGAGCGTATTTGAGCGACGCCCGGCTGTGATTTCGTCAAAGCTATCACTAAGCAAATATTTCCTGACAGTCGGTGGAGGCGAGCGCTCACCGCACTCCACGCCCTAACGACTCCATTAATTATTGACGTACTTCGAATTTAATTAGCTGGTCATGCGATCAATCCACGCAACACAGCCTGGACTATTCAGGTTTCGTTTGATCCTGCTTTTTAGGAAATTAATCTTGAACACAACATCAATATCAATCAATGTACACTCGAAATGTAGCTGTAGGTAAGTACCGAACTACAAATAATGTAAGCAAATAATATTTAGGTATGAGGTACGCGAGTATCGAATGATTTGTAACGAATACAATCTACATAATATAAATATATCGACGATTGTTATTCCGGCTACACACTTGTGTGGTCCGTGTATCAGGTTTCGCATTTTCCGACTGAATTCGTAGGTTTATTAGCCGAGGGACAGGCACGTTCACAATTTGCGGCTGCGGATTGGCACGAACGGAGCGTGCACTATCAATGTTGCGGCAGTATATAGGTTCGAATATAGCACTCGATCGCCGAATGACGCACCACCAGTGTTCGCAAACCGCACGGGGCCGATCGACGCGCCGATCCATCTCCCCACGCTTTACACTATGATTTGGAATTCAATTATGACTAGTAGAGACCGCGATTCTTGCTACAATCGTCCGTTCTCGGCCAGGACGCGCAATAAAATTGATGAGACTGTTGTTACATTCATGAGAGAAATTGGAAAAATACTGTGTGAATACGTTTGCGATACACCACAGATGAAGATTTTATGACCGCGTGTCACGAACTTGGATTCCGCGGAACTCTTTATCCGTCGTGTATTTTTTTATTTTATCTCACACCGAAACTTTCTCCGACGTGATACCGGTATTAAGATAACAAGATTTTAAAACATTCAGGCGACGTCTAATGAAACAGATCTAACGCTGCCCGAAAAAAGACTGAAAAACTTTTCTTATTCTTGTTTCATTAATAATTCAAGAGGCTCAACAAAAACGAGCCACAGTCTAATTTTATTAAGACTAGAAATAAGCATCATCTACACACTGCATTTATTATTATAACCGCATTATCCAATTTGTTTTAATTTTCTTAAGTTGTCTGGGCGACTTAATAGTTAAAAGAACTCCTAATTAGTCACATTCTAAAGCAAAGAAAAATAGTCTTAAAATAAAAGACATAGAAGAAGCAGGTATTATATATGTATAGTCTTTTGACTGCCTCGTTGGCCTCGCGGCATAAATGTGCTCGTGGGATTGGGAGGTCTCGGGTTCGATTCCCGGGTCGGGCAAAGTGCTATTGGGTTTTTCCGTTAGGGAATTCTCAGTAGCAGCACGGAGTCTGGTAATGTGCCCGGTACGGCAATAGGCTCGCCCCCTATTACGTGGGACCTAAAAATTCATGGTGAAATGTGGGTGTAATATTACACCTCTGCCTACCCCTTCGGAGATACAGGCGTGAGTCTTTAAAAAAAAGTATTTTGATAGGTATAATCTGGAAATATGCGACGAAATTCTGCAAGGCTCCGTTGGAGCAATAAGATTAAATGAGCTAGCAGAAGGCAAAGCCCAGGGGTCTGGACACAGGACTGAAACGAGCTTACAGTTCATTTACAGAATTTAAGACCTAAATACTACAAGTAAATGGCTTCACATGTATCCAAAAGTATTTTCTTCCAACGTCTGCTGATATTACGAGCTCACAAACACCACTGAGAGAATAAGGGATGTCTTTAAGGAATTTCAATTATCTGACATTTAATAAGGAAAACATATTATTTATGATGAGGAACTTTAAAATAGCTCGTACAAAATGCTCGACGCTCCTTGTTGTGTTTTGCGCGGGCGGCGGCTTCATCTTAAGCAAGTGAATTTATTGTTCACATCATCAGCCTTTAACAGTCCACTGCTGGACTAGGCCTCTCCTTTGAAAAGAGGAATTGGCCTACTATACCACGCTGGCCAAACAGGTTGGTATAGGGTTTGTATCAAGGTTTCCTTCTCTTGCAGTGTTGTTCTCTGCATAATATGCTCCCTCTGTCGGCTCTTACGACACCCATGGGATGATATGTGGTGGTGACATTCCGTATTCTTAATCCGTCACCACACGGACAATTTTAATTTATTGTTATGTATCGATATTTTAATTACGGAAGATAAATATTTTTGCAGATTTATTACGGTAGGTATGTTTAACGAGTTTGTGAACCAATTTCGAACTAGATTTACGTTGTTACCGAAAAACGGGCGGTTTTCGCAAGCCTTCATGTAATTGGGACCAATTGCATAACAGAAAAGGAGCTTAGCATAAAAATCGCTATGAGATTAGCAGAATAATTGTAGGTATTTCATTAGTACCAGGCGTGTTGTGAGCGATACAAGTGGTGTGGGTGGTGCGGGTACTTTTGCTCGGATAAGTGTGTCATTATGTAAGTAAGTAAGTTCTGCGAAGGCGTAGTAACGAGCCACTGGAACTAAACTTGTCTATTAATGACGGATCATAAAATAAATCGTTCATAGTTCATTACAAAGCAGTCTTTTGGAGGCAGTTTGTATATTATACGTGTAAAAGTAAATGATGGGTTATTTTTTTACCATAACGGGGGCAACTGTGGCCGTTAGCGCCACCAAAAATTAGATATTAAGGAAATTTCCTTATAGGTAATGGCTTTAACCATTATATATCATGCGACTTAGATATTTATGTGCAATGTTTTACTTATGTGTTTAGTATTTGTGTCTGTCACAGATATCAACTAACTGAAGGATTATTTCACATACAACTCTTCAGAAGAGTTGGTTACCCATAAGAAACTCGCTGCAGTTTAAGATGTAATTTTGTCATATTTTGCAGAAACAAACAATTTGTTAGTTATATTTTAAACCTATTAATGAACAAGTTATAACAGAGTTTCATTCTCTTTTCATTGTCAATTATATTTGACGTGCCGTTTTTATATAACACATGAAAGAAAATTGCTGCATTTAATTCGTTGTATTAAATCTGAAATGTATTTTCATCAGATTAAGAAGAGCGCAACATGCTGATGAATAATCAATTGAAAATATTTAAAATAATAATAATAATACAATAATATCCTGACGACCGGTTGGCGCAGCGGGCGTGTAAGCGACTGCTACGCTTAAGGTCGCGGGTTTGATTCCCGCTCAAGTCAAACATTTGTGTGCATGAACATGGATGTTTGTCTTGGTCTGGGTGTTTCTATATATAATATGTATGTATTTACAAAAAAAAAGTATATATGTATGTTTATCCATTATCTAGTACCTATACTTGGTACTTGGTAGCACGGACTGTTTCCGCAACTCCACGTCTCGGCGTGTGTTTTGCGTGCGTTTGGGAATGGTCTTGTCACTCGAGCCACCCCAGCTCTTCGAGGAAGGCCAGCAGACTCTTGATGTCGTCCACTGCTTCCCTCAGGGTGCTGTTTCTGGTCAGGTACTGCTGCCTGTACTGTGCGACCTCAGGGCAGTCGAGGAGCAGGTGGGCTGCCGTCTCGTCTGCTGCCATACAGGCCCTGCACAGCGGGCTGTCGGTGATATCTATAGTAAATAGGTGTTTTTTAAAGAATCCGTGTCCTGTGTAGGCGGCCGTGACTGTCCGCAGTTGTTGTTTGGACAGCCGGAGGATTTGTTTGGCTATCTTACCGTCTGCTGCGGGAAGAGCCTCCTTGGCCTGCCTACATGTTTCAATACCAATCCAGGACTTGTTGTGCTAGGTCCTGGTTCTATTTCTTACCAGGTTGCGATAAAAACCAGAAGGTAGGGGAATAATGGGCTCGGGTCCCACCACCTTTAAGGTGGCCCCTCTTCTGGCAAGTACGTCGGTTGCGTCATTCCCTCTTGAGCCACTATGGCCCTTGATCCACTGCAGTGTTAATTTGTTTAGTTTACCTACCTCTGTTAGTTTCTGGTGGCATTCAAGTGTGAGTGCCGAGGTGATAGTATGGCTTTTGAGGGCTGAAAGGACAGCCATACTATCTGAGAGGATCCTAATGGATCGTTCCCTTACCTCACGTGCCATGATTGCTGTGGCGGCTAGGATTATACCAAAACATTCGGCCTGGTTGACCGTGTTGTAGGCTCCCAGCGGTGCTGCGATGTTGATGTTCAGGTCCTCGGAGAACACTCCTGAACCAGTACCTGTATCCGTTTTAGACCCATCTGTGAAGATCGTGAGCTCGTTGTGGTTAACTGCTCCTCTAGCCTTATTACCCATATTACAAGCTCTGCTTAGTTTGGGACTAGGTGGTGATTTGTGTATGTGATAGAATATTATTAGGTAGTATGCCGTTTATTAAATACTCTTCTCATGATCACATTTTAACTATTTAAATATTACAAAAAGAAATAAATTAAATATATCAAATGGGACCACGGAGACCCACCGGCATCGGGCACAGGGACCAAGCTACCGGCGGTTAGGGCTTCAGAGAAAGGAACCTCCGTACAATGCGTGTCGTGTCCAGCAATACTGCCTTCTGTATAGAGGACTTGATCCAGCCGTCTAACGAGAGCCTCTTGAGGTGGTGGTTGAGGCTCTTGGCAATAAGACCATTTACGGTCACGACTATCGGTACAATGATCGCCGAATCAACATCCCACATGTCGACAATCTCGTGACCCAGGGCCAAATATTTCATTTGTTTATCTTTTTCGGCTTTCACGAGATTCTCGTCATTGGGTATGGTAACGTCGATGATCATTGCAAGGCGCTCTAATCGGTCTATCACCACTATGTCCGGCTTGTTAGTCACAATAGTTCTGTCAGTAATGATAAACCGATCCCAATACACAGTAGCACGACCATTTTCAAGAACTGGGTCGGGCACATACCTGCATGGTATGTACCTGTAGTACGGTATTTCAGAGTCGCCAAGTTGGTACTTTAAAGCAAATTGCTGGTGGACAATCCTGGCTACTTGGTTGTGTCTATGCAAATATTCGCCGTTGGCAAGACGAGAACAACCGGATTTATTGTTATTATTATTATATTATTTAAAATAATAACAGGCTGTGAAGGAATCCTAACAATTCAAAATAAAATTCTGATTTGTACAGCCCTAAACAAAACAACGGGCAGATTTTTGGTGCCGGAGCAACTTCACGATGTCCTATATCTAACGACGCCCTTGGCGCGCATTCGGCCTACATTTCATTTGCATTACGCATTTAAACAGCTAATTTTAAAAAGTGAACTCAACAATAATCACACAGTTGACTCCAAAACGGCCATTCCCAAATAGGTATCATTAATACTGGACACTTAGAAATGTTCCTTCTTGCGACAATAATTTTCCATCATAAAGGGTTTACAGCGAGCGCCAGTTTATTTGGTGAAAACAAAAATGGCGTCGTGTGCATGTGGCTAACTGGGATTAACAGTTGAAACATTGCGGCGAGTAATAGCGCTCTTATTTAATGTGCATTCTGTGTGCCTCGATACCCTCGCGACCGGCCGCCTCTCCGCCTCGCGGCGCAACCTCCTTCAAAAACTTATTGTTTACTATGGATTAATCGCCCTTCAGCTTTCCGAACACTTGTGTCTGCTGTCCCTTTTCAATAAATTTTATCAGTCAAAGTCAAAATCCGTTATTTATTTGGGTCACTATAATTACTTAAAGACTCGACATTTACATTTACTGCCACGTTCGCAAAGCAAGGGCGTAGAACCATGAGAAAGAACGGGCAATAAAACTCACGGTCACTCTTTTTCATCGCCAGGTCTTGCATAATACACTTAATTTACATTTTGTAAGGTGCTGCAACTGTTACACTTTCTATATCACCTGTATATATTTACTGTACATAATAATACTCAAGCATAATACTTAAATTTAATTTTGATGTTCATTTAGTTAGCCTCCTCAGAATAGACATGGTGAAACAGAAGCATCCACTTAATTGTCACTACCGTGTAAAATATACATTTACTTATACCTAATAGTATTCACCCCATCATTGAAATATTTATTTAATTACTTTGAAATGTCGATTCTGCTCACAAAGGCAGCGTGAATACCAAAAATACTTTTTTGCTGATACAGGCCTGACAAAATATAGGTTTCAATATTGCTGATAACAGCAAAATTGATATGAGTAGGTAACTACTAAACGCTTTTATTTTCGTTAAGTATGATTATTCTTTTTACAATCGAGATATTTAGAAACGTTGATTTGATTGAAAACGAAAATCACAATTCCATATAGGTTCTATATGGGTGTAGGATAGTATATAGGTATACAAAAAGATAATAACAAAGACGTATGTCATATACCAGGCATTCATATTTCGTCACACATTAAATAATTCACGGGACGGCACTTAAACTAATCGAGTACCATGTGAGGCTGTATCTACATTTAAAAGGAGGTTGGAAGACACGCGCCACATAGGACGTGTCAAATGCAATCAAGAGGTCCAAAGAGGTCCGCTAATTACTTTACGTTGTGTGTGGCCATACCGCCAACGGCGATACCTGGCGGGTATTATAAGAGCACTTTCATTATTGATAATGTATCTGTAATGGGTGTTTAAAGGACAGACGTGTGAATAAGTATTTTGTATGCTAATCTACCGTCAAAGTTGACGCTTTTAGGTAGGGAATGTCTACATTTTTACCTTCCTCAAAATGGGCTATCTAACACTGTACGAACTTTTCAAATCGGACCAGTATTTCTTGAGATTAGCGCGTTCAACCAAACAAACAAACAAACTTTTCAGCTTTATATATTCTAAATACAATACACAACAATACTTTGTATCATTATTTTCACTATAGAGGATGCCCGCGGTTACACCCGCGTTATTTAAGGATACTGCTCCGCTCCCGTCGCTCATAGCGCGATTTTATATAGCTTATAGCCTTCCTCGATTAATGGGCTATCTAAAACTGTGAGAATTAGACAAAAATATTCTTTGAAAATGTTTATTAGTCAACTACTATTGTTTAATTCTGAAAATTGTTACTACCGTACCTACCGTATAATTAGATTAAATAAATTTTTCAAATAGCAAAACCTTTTGTCATCCATGCCACACTTCCATCATTCACCTTGTTTATGTTATTTAATCATAGTGCTCGCTGGTCTATATTATTATCTATTTTACTTTTAACGCTTTCCTAGGAATTGGCAGAAAATGAGCTACAATTTATTATATTTAATAAACAAATATATTTTTTGTTAATATTCATAAATTCATAAATATTTAAGTATTGGCTTGCACATGTCCTATAATTAAGCGGCGATAGCCCAGTGGTGTACGTAACGGACTGTAGTGACGATGATCTCGGGTTCGATCCCCAAGTACCCCGGGCACACACCTCTGACTTTTCGAAGTTATGTGGGTATTAAAAATGTTAAATATCGGGCGCTTAATAATGTGCCCGGTAGATGGCAATAGGCTCGCCACCTATAACATCGGGACCGAAATATAACTGTCGAAGTGTGGATGTGTAATACACCTGTGCCTTCCCCTAACGCTATATATGTGTTAAAATATCTTTAATAATAAAAATTATCTGAGAATTTCGTCAACTTATAGATTTTTTTATAAGAGAGATAAAAATTCATAACTGAATAGCAATATCTTCTCTTATCTAAAAGCTTAATAAATAACATTTAAAATATTTAGTAAATTTAATTTAGTAACATTATTTTTCTTCCTAGAAAACGTAGATTGCTTCAGCTGTTTTAAATAACATTCTTTGAATTCATGACGCAGGTAGCGTTTTTGTTTGTCACCCGTCGTTGAAAGCTTTTTAATTATAGGTATCGTGAAAAATTAGTCGTCCAAAAAAAGTAAAATTGTGGGATTTGCCAGATTATTTAGACGTATGTACAATGCTTCGCTCCTCGCTCGTAGCGCGATGCTTTAAAGTCACCTTGAATGCAAGTATTCCAAAAAAATTAAGATCATTAATGTCTCAGTTTATGTGATCAAATGATGGACTAAATTTAGTAAATTTAAAGTTAGGTTTATCTGTTTCAAAGTACTTCTAAATAACGTAGTGTAACCTTTGTAGGACTGGATAACGTAGTGTAAATCTTTGACTATGTCTGGCAGTAAAGTTAGTCCATATATTTCGTAATAAGACTGTAATAAATATTTATCATTTTGTTACAAAAATAACGCTCTACGAAAAAATATTTCTGGAAAATACCAAGAATCATTGTTCCCCGTCTCTATGGGATTTGAAAATTATTTGATTCAGATATATGTACGTTTACACTGAGTTGGTGTCATTTTGTACTTGTATACCTTGGTTAATAATTTAGGAATTTTATCTATTCAGATATTTTGGCATTGGTATTCATGCTTGGCAAATTTTCTGCTTGATTGTAAAAAAGAACTCGGTTATATTTAGTAGGTAAATTAAAAACATATGTATAATATACACGTTTGCTTATACTATAATTTAATTATACCTATATTCCAAACATGATTAATATTTAAATGTAACGGTGGATCTTACTTTAGGTATTTACCATTATGTGTATTATATAACATCTTCTTGGGTTTACGCGAATGTTACACATTAAAATTTAAATTAGCTTTGTGCACGTGACTGGAGTGAAGTGTCAGTTCCACCGAACGCAAAATGGCGAGGCCCTAATTGCATTAACATCTAATTTACCTCTCCTAAGGCTCGCATCTTACGGATAACTTAATTGCCTTGCTAACATAATTTGTGTAAGTGAATTTAATTGGTCTTAGTGGCGCAATTAATGCTATAGACATTTGATCTTCGGTTGAATGCCCCTGAATGTCGTTACGAACAGGTAAATGCGATGCAAAACCTCCCGGATACATGTAAAAGTACAGATCGACCAATAAAATTTTAGAAGCCACAAGACAGGCATAGAAATGACGGTAATTGAGCCTGGCAGGGTTTTCAGAGGCGACTCTACAATGGCGGTGAGCAAAAAACCAGATTAAAGTTCCGAACATGAATTTCATGAAAGCACTTAGGCTGTTTTTGAAGTGTTTTGGTATAACGATGGGCGCTTCATTGGTTTAATAAAAATATAGGTTAGCTGAGTGAGCGCTTTTCGGAATCTTTTTCCAATAACCATGAAAATATACAAATGGTTTGTTGACGATGGTGTTGTCACTCATTTCTATTCTAAATGACATTTACACTTGAATTCTAATGTAAAAAGGTGAAAATGTTAGAAGATGATATAAATAAGAAAAGTGGACCGTGAGGAGCTTACGACACAGGTGTTCAACGTTGTACGTAATATGAGATAAGCTTAATTTACACTCTCAACCTACGTTAAAATTCTTACTCCTTGTATTTCAATAAAAGAAGAAAATAATCAAGATCCTTATTTCCCTTATTGTGGCTTATTTCATAATGGAATGGGACGCTCAAAATCACTCACGACTCCGTCCCTCACAGTTCATTGTTTGATTAGACACAAGAACACACACGAGTGGCCTTGACCACCAACTTGTAAACAAACACTACGCAAACAATAGTAAAATGAGTTCCTAGTATTCCCTTGATAGTGGCGTGTTTATACTTACTACATGTGGTGTTATATAAATCATCATATTATCCTAGTGAGTGAAAGCTAGTGGGTGCTATATTTATCTAATGCACATAGTATTGTGGATACATTTGTATCAGTGAAAAGTTGGCTTCATTGCTTACTTACGCAAGTTAGGTAGGTATGTTTTACCATATACCGTATGTGATGTGAATTAATTCTCTTTTCGTAAATTGTAACTGATATTTTTCTAATAATAATCCAACAACAATTTGGTCTTGTCTATAAAATAAGAATGAATTATCACTTTCACTACTTCCAGAAAGATTCATAAGTCGACAATTAACAACTAACTAGTCGTTCAATTATTGCAATAATAATATTTCTTGGTTTGGAACGTATTTTTCTTTCCTTTACTTCACTAAATTTGAAATCTTTATCTTTAACATGAAAAGTATTTAAAATGATAAAAAGGTGCTACTCCAAACTAAAAAATACGATCAATTTTATGTATCTGCCGTAGTTATTGAAAAGCAAGGATAATTATCGCCTCACCTATAGTCCTATATTAGCATAAACATAATTATGCCTCATGGTTTTATTTGCCATATTTATCTCAACGTGTCGACTAAACTAGACCCATCAGAATCTTCAATCACAAGCCTAACCAACAGACTATAAAACACAAATATTTAAAACAAACATCTTACAACATTGTTTCTCCCGTAGCTAAAAGTAGATCAACGTACAAATCCGCACATAACTATGGCAATAAAATGTATTTAATCGTTAATACGTACAATTTTCGTAATTTAGGAACAACAATCTCCAAATGAAACAGCACTAATAAAACAGTTACAGAACTTTCTAATGTTATCAGTTCGCATATTTTCATTATACTATGAATACGACACATGGTGATGGTCTACGTAATATTATGTGTATGCTAAATATTATATTTACATTTATATACAGCTATAATACTTTTATGTGTAGGTAGTGGAGGGATCCACCACCGAAAGATAAGTTAAACTGAATTTGACATTGGAAAACGGAGCCGTATGGTAGGGTAGGGAGAGCGTATTACGACTCCGCTAACAAGCGCTCAGCCTACAACCACCGCGGTTTCCCCGAATATCCTTAGTGACGGAATCACATACCTATATCTGTTATGGCATGCGCGAGTTGCGCAACACCATCGGATTATACAACGACTTTATTTTTTTGCATAGACTCATCCCCCGCCTGTATCCCTGAAGGGGTATGCAGAGGTTTTATATTACACCCACTAAACTAGCTGAATTTACACTCAGTTAAGTTATTTTTTTGCTCTATTTTGTATCTAATTGTTAACTATTATTTAAAATATGAATCAGATAACGTTAATTCCTAAAGAATTCTAATGTATTATTCCACGCTTTAACGGGGACGAAAGATTATTGAATCTTTTTATCACAAAGTGTGAATATGTTTTTTAAATTTTTTTATTTATAGGCTCACGCCTGTATCCCCGAAGGGGTAGGCAGAGGTGTATATATTACACCCACATCTCGCCGTGAATTTTTTGGTCCCACCTAATAGGGGGCGAGCCTACTACCGTTACTGGGCACATCACCAGACTCCGTGTTGCTACTGACAGTTCAGAAAAACTCAGTAACAATTTTGCCCGACCCGGGTATCGAGCCCGGGACCTCCGATCAGCAGACGCATACGCTATCCACTGGACCACGGAGGCAGTCTTAAATAATTATAAAGAGTAGAAATTCTACATACAAAAAGAAACTGAGATACAAAATTATTGTTTGTTAATATCATGTTACAGTTCGCATATTATATACTAAACGTTATAGTACAAAAGCAGATAAGCATGATGTGAAATCTTATTCAAATGATACAGTCATTTCTAATTGGCACTTACATACATTGAAACACAGTGCAGCTCTCAAGGAGCTTTTCTTGTTTGCGACGCTCAACAAATCTTGGCTCCTTTTCAATATTATATTCCAGAATGTACCTATACCAGAAAACAGACTTTATAAAAATCAAAATCAAGTACATGAAGGGTACCTCGACCCAAAACCATTTATAGTTTGTGAAGTATACGCGACGGGACTACATTTCCTCATCTCGAGCCGAACTGGATCTATTTCATATTTGATTTGTTTTATTTCTGAACATAAGTTATATTAAGACGAGAACTCCTAAAGGAGAGCCTCGTGTTCTCGAATATTATGCTTAACAGGCAACTCATTATGAGAGTAAATTGAATAAGTAATATTAGTGTAGTTAGTCCATACCCCGCGAATGAAAAGTACTTAGCAGGAAAATGTGGTGGTTCCATTTTTATTCGTAAAACTCACGATAAAGCTATCAGGCAAATACAACACCGATAGTGCAAGAGCCCAGGGCCTCCAGACCTTACATATTTTGTCAGAAACGAAATGTATAGAATAATGTAGTATGGGTCATGAGTGTACACATACTCGTTAGCTTGGACAGTGGGCCAATTTTTAGGTACCAGGTGCTAGCTAGCAAGTATGCGTACACTCATAGCAGATACTAACATTACATTATTCTATACATTTCGTTTCTTAGAAAATAAGTAAGGTCTGGCGGCCCTGGGATCTTACTCTACGACAGCTAATGCACCACGTTACGTGTATCGATTAGCTCCACAGTTCAGTTTGTATTCTTGAAGCCAGGCATATGAGGCTTTTTCTTTATTATAAATTGATTTGGGTAAAACAGGGGTTATACGTTCGACATCAGTTTGGTCTATGATGTTGTTTAGAGTTGTGAGGAAACTTAGACGTATAGTGATGGCACAGAACGATGGGTATTTAAATGTTTTAGTAATGTTTACATTGAAAGAATATCTTGTCGGAAACGACTTAGACAGCGATAGAATCGCATGACGAGGATTCATTGTCGCTACTTGAGTCGACTAATTCTTACATTACAAAACACTGATAGGTACTGGAATGAAGCGAATACTCAATATGATAATAATGTCGTTTCATTCATCATAATTTTTCAGCCTTGGTTTATCTGTTTCACTTCTGGGCACCAGACATCTTCTCATTATAAGAAGGGAAAGGCAATAGTCCACCACGCTGGCCAAGTGCGAGTTGACAGATTTCACATATACTTTGAGATGGGGAACTCTGAGACATTCAGGCTTCCTCACGATGTTTGTGTGTCCTTCAAAAACCAAAAATCAGCAGGTACTGCACGCTGTGGTTTGAACTCGGTACTGGTACTCTCTACACTAGATTATATATAAGACAAACAGAATTCCCGTGGCTTTGCCCGCGTGAATCATACACCTAAACCTTCTTCACGAATTACACTATCTATTTGGTAAAAACCGTAAAATATTCGTTCGAATGTTATTGAGTTTATCGCGTCCCTACAAAAAGACAGGAAGAAATGGAAAATTCATTCACTAGAAACATTTATTGAAAAATTTATGTAACATAAAATTCGAATCTTTGATTCATAAGATAAGTATGCTGTTTGCGTGTAATCGCATAGAAGTGTCAGTTAGACTGATCGTCACTCAGAGTTACCGTCTAATACCATCCGTCGGCTCATCACTTAGATACCAGTCTAATATAATAGTTAAGGTCATGGATTGAACTGATGCCAACCTGAGCACGTAATCTCGGTCTTATAACTTGTGTTGTTAATCTCACCAGCTATGATAACGGTTTCAGTTTAGAGTAAGTACATGTACGTAAGTAGTTCGAGCGACTTAGACTTGAAAATAAGTAGCCTATTTGACATGCAGGCCGGCGTAACAGTTCAAGCAGCCGCCTCGTCGCTTTACGCTACGCCGAGTGTAGTAGGTTCAATCCTGACACTAGATAACACTTTGTGTTATCCACATATTGTTGTTCCGTGATATATGGGTGTTAATTGCGTCAGTTGGTTTTATGTTTGCAAACACCCCGCGACGGGTTGTTGGTATATGAAAAAACAAGGCTAAAAATTTAAGGTTATTTTTATTGCATTAGCAGCGTATAAGCGTGTATATGCTTTTTAACACTGTTTATTCTCTTTGTAGTTGTCATTCTGCACAAACGCACACAAATACGCGAGCTTGTGAGTAGACACAATATTCTGATTGCATATTCTTACGGAAGTTTATTTGGAGATTATGGTTATTCATCCAATCTATAGTTCTGGTAAGTATGGAGTTTAACTTTTCATTCAGGTTTAATTCTGATTTACATGGAGTGAGTAATGAAATGTCGTCTGCAAACAAAACACATGGACCTTGGATGGTGTTAGGCAAGTCATTTATATAAATGAGGAATAGTAGGCATCCCAAAACACTGCCTTGAGGTATTGATGTTTTGATGTCTATTGTGTTAGAGTGAATGTTTACTATTTTGTTAGATTTTTGATCGTAGTATTCAATTTCTACAAGTTGTTGCCTATTTGTTAGGTATGATGTAAGCCAGTCATAAGGTTTTCCTCTTATGCCTATTTTGTACATTTTATTAAGTAGTATTGGAAATTGAACTTTATCGTAGGCCTTTGTCATATCTAGTAAGATTCCTAATGCATATTGTTTTTGTTTATGATGTTAAGTGCCTCTTGTATATATTTAAATACAGCTAGGGAGGTCGATCTGTTTCTCCGAAAACCGTTCTAACTGTTTTGTGGTTCTGACAGTCGTTATATATGTTATATTTCTCATAGAAGGAGTATATACGGTTATATATCGCTTTCTCGAAGATCTTAGAAGATGTGGGTAGGAGAGCGATGGGGCGATAATTATTGGGGTCTAATTTTGAGTGTTTTTTATGGATCGGTTTAAATAGGAAATTTATATATCAGCCGTGTGGTTGACGGCATAGAATACAAGTGTCACCACCCCCTATCTTCCCGTGGGTGTCGTAAGAGGCGACTAAGGGATAACACGATGCAAATACCATCTTTGCGTAGAGACGGAAAACTCGACATTAAACCCTATACGACTGCTTCGTTGGTCTCGCGGCATAAATGTGCGTTTGGGATCGGGAGGTCCCGGGTTCGATTCCTGGGCCGGGCAGTGTTATTGGGTTTTTCTGTCACGAAATTCTCAGTAGCAGCACGGAGTCTGGAAATGTGCCCGGTACGGCAATAGGCTCGCCCCTTATTACGTGGGACTAAAGTATATCTATATATCCGTGCGGTGACGGATTAAGAATACGGAATGTTACCACCCCATATCATCCCATGGGTGTCGTAAGAGCCGACAGAGGGAGCATATTATGTAGAGAACAGCACTGTAAGAGAAGGAAAGCTTGATACAAACCCTATACCAACCCGTTTGGCCAGCGTGGTATAGTAGGCCAATTCCTCCTTTCAAAGGAAAGGCCTAGTCCAGCAGTGGACTGTTAAAGGCTGATGATGATGAAGTATATCTGGCGAAAAGTGGGTGTAGAAATACACCTCTGCCTACCCCTTCGGGGTAAAAGGCGTGACGATATGTATGTATGTTATTTTGATATAGGAATTATCTTAATATATAAAATCCTTGCGTTACTGACTGACTGACAGACACGCTACAGCCGAAACTACTGGTCACAAAAAGATGAAATTTAGCATGTATGTGCCTTGAGGAGTGTAGAGTAGCACTAAGAGAGGGTTTTTGGAAAATCCACCCCTAAGCATCTGGGTAAAACTGGGGGTCAAAGTTTGAATGAAACTTTGCATTCCTTATATGGATTGACTCCAAACTTTGTATATTACTTCCTCAAACAACGATAGTGAACATTTATTTTTCTGGAAATTCCTCCCCTAAGAGGGTAAGATAGGAGGTCAAAGTTAGTATGTAACTTTTTATCTCTCTAATGGATTTAATTCAAACTTTGTATATTGGTTCCTTAAACGACGATAGTGAACACTACGAATTCTTTTTTTTTATTTCTTACCCTCAGGGGGTGAGAGGGGGTCAAAGTGTATATGAAACTTAATATTCCTTCAGTGGATTGTCTTCAAACTTTACATATTGCTTTCTCAAATGATAAAAGTGAATACAAAGAATATTTTTTTTGGGAATTCCACCCCTAAGAGTGGAAGATTGAGGGTCAAAGTTTGTATGTAACTTTTTATTCCTTTTAATGGATTGACTTCAAACTTCGTATATCGATTACTCAAACGATGATAGTGAAAACGAGAATTTGTTTTTTGAAAATTCTTACCCTCAGGGGGTAAGATAGGGGTTCAAAGTGTGTATGAAATGAAACTTATTATTCCTTCTGTGGATTGACTTTAAACTTTGAATATTGGTTCCTCAAATGACGATAGTGAACACCAAGAATTAGTTTTTTTTTATTCCTGCCCTCAGGGGGTAAGATAGGGGGTCAAAAAGTGTATGAAACTTATTATTCCTTCAGTGGATTGACTTCAAACTTTGTATATTGGTTCCTCAAACGACGATGTTGAACACTAAGAATTTGTTTTTTGAAAATTCCTACCCTCAGGGGGTTAGATAGGGGTTCAAAATGTGTATTAAATCTTGTATATCGGTTCCTCAAGTGACGTTAGTGAATTCAGCACTAAAACGGGGAGTTCTAAAAGGGGTCCCAGTTTGTATGAAACTTTTAACTCCTGTACTTGATTTTTGTCATCGTCCCTGATGTTTATTTAATTTTCATTAATTTAAATTTATGCGGCTGGCTGTCATCTAAGCGCTCTTCATCTTCACTAACTAAAATATAGGATGGGTCTTTATATGACCAATAGAAGCCAAAAGACGTAGAAACGTTATTTTGCTATTTTTATTTATTTTTACGCAGCTAAGCACTTTTTATCAGTTATCTGTCCAACTGCTGACCAAGGCTTCTCTCATTTCTTTAACCTAAAATACTAAGAAAGGGTTTTGAACTTGGATAATTTATTTTATTTTCTTTACAATGTCGCTGAGATATACAAATGTATACTGCTACGGAATCCTTGACTAATTTAATTTTAACTAGCTTTTAAAAGCAGATACGCCTAAATGATTTTTTTTATAGTTTGTTCGAGAGCTTTCATGAACCATTAGTAAAATACACATCTAAATCGATTCAGCCATTTTTAAGATTACCCTGAATAAATAGACATACAGAAAAACAATCTAAATAAATCATTGGGGTACTGGAAACGGGTTAGCAACAATATGCAATAAAGTTATTTTGAGATTACAGTTTGTTGATTTTTTATTGTGTCACGCCTGTATCCCCGAAGCGGTAGGCAGAGATGTAATATTACACCCGCATTTCGCCATGTTGCAAATTAGGTCCCAAGTAATAGGTGGTGAGCCTATTGCCGTTACCGGGCACATTGGCAGACTCCGTGCTGTTATTGAGAATTTGGCAAAACTCAGTAATAATTTTGCCCGACCGGGAATCGAACCTGAAACCTTCCATTTAGCAGACGTATACGCTATCCACTGTACCACGGAGGCAGTCAAATATTATTTATTTGTATAATCTGTCTGTTTATAAAATCCTTGGGTTACTGATTGACTGACAGACATGCTACAGCCGAAACAACTGAGCGCAAGTAGATGAAATTTAGCATGTATGATCCTTGAGGTGTGTGAGGCACACTAAGAGAGAATTTGTGGAAATTCCTTCCCTAAAGGGCTTAAACTGGTTGTCATAATTTGTATGAAACTTATTATTCACTCAATGGATTAACTTCAAACTTGTGTACCTATTGGTTCCTCAATCAAATGAAGTTAGTAAACACTAAGAAAGTCTTTTTGGAAATTCTTACCCTAAGTGGATAAAAAGGGGAGTCATAATTTGCATAGAACCTTTTATGCCTTCAAGGGATTAACTTAATACTTTGTTTATTGGATCCGCAAATGACGTTAGCGAACACAAATACATTTATTTTGGAAATTTTCCCCGAAGAGGGTGGCAAAGACATTCCGAGTTTATGTAAAAACTTTATTTTTTCAATGGAATCACTTCAATCTGTGTATATAAAGTCCTTGCGTTACTGACTGACTGACAGACACATTACTGCCGAAATTACTGGGCGCAAGGAGGTTAAATTTAGCATGTATGTTCCTTGAGGAGAGTAGGGGTGTTTGTACAAAATATTTTATCTAATCGTAATTTACGCGTGCGAAACAGCGGGCAAAAGCTAGTTCCTATATAAAAATAAATGTTTAGGAAACTAGGATGGATTTCTAAGGATTCTTAGAAGAAAGAAAATAAATAGAACAAACTTGTTGTAAGTAATTTATTGAAAATGTTGCCAAGACAAAGTTAGGTGAGTCAGCTGCTGATTTATTAAAAGAGTTTACTAAACAAGGCAAGTATAGGCAAAAATTCTCATCAAGCACTGTGTCAAGGACAATGATGGTAAACAATTTCAACTGTATGTAATAGTAAATAGAGTTTAAAATTGTTTTATGTACCTTACGTAGTGCTCCCTTAGAAAATCGTATTAAGAACAAAGATAGTACGAGTAACTATTTTCCAAATGCGATCTATACGAACGCTGAGCTGAAGTTGCAAGAGTCAAACTTAGAAAACGGGTCATTTGGACGGCAAACTAATGTTCTACGTAACTACGTTAGCAGATACTAAGCTTCATATTATACTGAGAGCGTCTTGTAGTACGGAAAGAAGTACACTAACAAATATAAACTTTAGATTCTTTGGTATGTTTCATGTAATACGATGCAATCAACTGCATGGGGTAGCTTTCATAAGAGGATAATATGATATTTTGAGGTGATAGGTACAAGGCAAACGAGTAAATAGTTAGCCTGACCGCAACCACACTACAGCCTAGATCGGGAAAATAATAGAAGAAGGAGCTGAGTCTGTGACTCTACGTCGATATTCTGTGGGAGTATAGTGGTTCCAATGTCGAACCAGATAGTTCATGAAATCAGCATGTCTCGAACATACTGATTTCATAGAAATGTACCGTTACAGTAGGACTTTCTATACTCCTACAATGATTGCTTGTAGTCACAAAAACTAAATCAAAATACACTGAAATTACTGAATTTCAGTGTATTTGGATTAAGTTTTTGCTAACATTATTAATCGTACAAAAAGAAATACAAACGACTAAGCAATAACATTTAAAATATTGACCTCCAGACGCCATAATTGAAAGTTTATCTGAAACAAAAGTATGAAGAAAATACTAGATATTATTTTACAGATGGCCAAACAAATGGCATTTCGTACTGAAGCCCAAATCCCAATATCGAAGTTATATATATTCAATAGATAGTACTTAGGAGTAAAGGGATCGGGATAGCTCTTACGGTCTGTGTTTACATTTGCCACTTACAATAGTTATCCGGTCACACCTCTTTGAAGTTAATCCGAGAGCTTGGGTACACCAATGTCAACGTATTGATTGATTTACATTCAATCATGTTACTACAATTTGTAGAACTACTGTTGTCCGGGTCCGGATCAAATAACACACGAGTAACAAATAGTCTATGTAAATAATACGAATCTCTATCAATTGTTGAATGAGGATCTTTGCCTTTTCGCCGAAAATTGTTCAGCCGATTATCACTTGCCAACTAACGTTTCGCAGAATTTTATTTCGCAGAATAATCATTTGCCAACTTGTGATATAATTTTGTTTTTATTTCCCAACTTCACAGTTGCCAACTTTACGTTTGGTCTTCCTTTTATTGTCGCAGTTCTAACCTAACCGATGTAGCATATTTAAATGCCCGTGTAGTGAAATAAAAGCGATTTGGTTCTGGCACTTTGCCGGCCGTTCCCGCGGCACGCTCGCTTCGCTCGCTCGGCTCGTGCGTTGTGGTCGCAGTTCTAACCTAAACTAACCAGACATTATTTCAGTTGACGTGCATTGTTTATCAGCATACTAACCTAACCTTACCTAAGCTAACCGATTCCTTTGGATTTCACCTGAACTTCCCGAAACATCCCCTGAACAGACGAAACGTTATTCGTCTAAAAGTTGTCTGGCCTAATAATTTGACAAAAGATAAATGCCCCAAACGTTTTTTGTCATTACAATAATCAGCTTAACAATAATTCTACTAAATGAAACGTTGTCATACAAAAATTTGACAATCGTTAGTAGGCAAAGTGAAAAATAGGCGAAACGTTGGTTGGCAAGTGATAATCGGCCAAACAATATTCGGCGAAAAGGCAGGATCCCGTTGAATGAGAAATATTATTTAGTACACATAGTTGTAACTGACCTGTTTTGCTTTGCACGCGTTGTAATGATAAATACATGATTTATACAAAATCTGTATAAATCTGTGGTTAGGTAGTTATTAAATAAAAAAGGTCGAGAAACCAGAAACACTAATTTAGCTCATACTCATTGAAATGTAGCTAGATGGTGCAACTGTCAATGTAAACGGATTTTGGATGACGTATTCATGTAGAGGAAATGCAGGTTGGTATATGTGATCTGTTTAAGATTGATAAACATTGACGCCGTTTGACTAATCACCCTGAAATTTCGCAAGTTTTCGAGTATCCGCTTGACCGCTACCGCCAATTCGCCGAAGTCACTCGACCGCTCACGTTCTAAACAAAATGTCGCGCCGCCGCTCGCCAGATGGGCGCGCTAACATAAATATTTATTGTTGATAAGTTGGTAACATGAGTAAGTTGAAGTGATGTTTTTCTTCAAGGATAATTCATCTCAATCAATTCATGCAAAGATAATTTTGAGTGCTGTGGTGTAAAAATATCTGAACATAATATTAGTGTTATATGCATTTATAGAACACCACACTCTAACATAAACATGTTCTTTCATCGACTTGACCTACTTCTTTTTAAATTAATCTATAGAAAAAGGCGAAGAACTATCCTGGTCGGTGATATTAATATTAATACTTTGAGGCATACCAGAGTGGTTCAACAATTGATTGACATTGTAAAGAATTATAATTTGACATTCTACATTAAAGAAGCCACTAGACAGAATTCTTGTATTGACCATATTATAGGAAGTAAAATCAACAAGGCATATAGTGAGGTAATAAGGTTAGGGCTGTCCGATCATGACACAGCTCAAATGCTGTACATACCTGTCAAAACCGTAACTAAGCAACCTAATGACGACGATGACGTCACGGACGTTGATATCAGCTGTTTGCTTACGGTGATTGTCAGTAAAAAAAAATATAAACACAGTGCTTTCGGGAGTTATTTATTCGTAAACTTACAGTCTAGCGTACAATAAACAATTAGTAGTGTTATACAGTGATAGAATAAACCGTAAATCAAATAAACTTATATCTTATATATTTATAACATTGAGTGACAGTGAATCTACCCTAGTATATATAGAAAAAACACTAACTTAAGTTACAAACAATCTTAACTAAATATACTGTGGCTGGTAAATAGTGTGGTGGTCAGTGGTTGTAATTGACAACTTGCGAACTTTGTCATATCAGTATACAGCCTTCTATACAGCCTTAAAAGTTTTTTTGAGAACAGTGACATCTGTGAGTTATTACAGGAACTATTAAGACACTAATTTCTATATCGTTATCTGGCCGCTGCGTCGAACTGTAAACAGTGTTAACAAAACAAACAAATTAGGTTTTTACTGGCTTAGCGCTTTGCCGAGACTTTAGCGCAATCAACGACGATGGTTAAGTGCGGGGCTTGCGGCAAAGTAATACCTGCTAAGACCCTGAATGACTGTATGCGATGCACTAAGTGCCCTTCCGTATTTCATCGCGCATGTGTCCCAGCACCGGACTCCGCAGTTGGCAGCTGGACATGTACTGGTTGCAGTTCGCCCATCGTTTCTACATTTTCTAGAGAGGACAACTTTGCCACACCTATAAAAATGGCAAACACCCAAGTTGAACTCTCTTCTCACGCACAGCACGGCGGAGACTTGGTACATGAGCTTAGGGCGCTCAGAGAGGAGATGTCTGCCATAAGAACCGAAGTCCGTCAGTACCGAGACGAAATAGCAGCATTTAAGAGCACGATAAGCAGATGCTTAAATCAGGTCGCTACTGTGGAGGCGAGAGTCACGGCTATAGAACAGGCGTTAGAGCAAAAGACCTCAACTAACAACCATCTTGAGGAGACTGTTTCCGAGCTGCGACGAGAACTGAACGACAGGGACCAACAATTGTTGCTCAATGATGTCCTTGTGGCGGGGCTACCTGAGCAAAAGGGCGAGAGTGCTGTTCACGTTGTTAAGCTGATGGCAACAAAGCTGGGCGTCGATATTCAGGATCATGACATCGTGCACGTCGAGCGCATTGGATCTGCGCTCCGAAATAACATTGAGTCAGCTGGCCTCTCTGCCGACCCTTCTGCACGCCAGCCGCGAGTGCTTGTTGTACGATTAACGCGGCGCGCAACTCGTGACGCCTTGCTAAGTGCGGCTCGCGTGCGCCGAGTACTCACAACGACAGATCTCGCTGTGGCGGGCTCGCAACGTCGCATCTATATAAACGAACGCTTGACTCGCGCCAATCATCAGCTGTTTCGTCGGGCTCGTGAGGCTGGTCGCGCTCGGCAATGGAGATATGTCTGGTCGCGGGATGGAAAAGTGTTCGCTAAGAGGGAAGACGGGGCGCCTACGTATCGTATATTCACTGATAAAGATATAAACAAATTTTTTGGCTAATTACAAGTTCGATTATATTCTATCTATGGGGCTTACTTAATTTGTTATTATTATTATTATTTAAAGTGTTATCTAACAATGTTTCTGCAACTATTACTTTCTCTTTTCACCAAAATTACAATCATACAATTATTATGCATAAAAACATTTCCTGTTATAGTTACTTAATTTATACTGTATCATTAAGCAAAACTATTAATATTCTATATATAACATATTTAGATATTACGACTTATTATACATTTATTTACTCCGTACACTTAATATTTTTAACACAAAGTTACATTACAAACAGATTACTAAGTGCTATGTACATTTATGCGATGTGTTGGTTCCTAAATACCATAAGTTTTGCAATTGACGATGCTAGCGACGGACAGTTGTTTATGCTATACAGTAACATATCTTTTATTTTAATGTTACATATACTGCGATGCAAAGAGATACCGAGTTATAATGGCAGCTACTAATAAATACTTTACAGTTGGACTGCTGAACGCGGGCTCCCTAGGTTCGAACCACGAGGACTTCGTCGCAATGGTTGAACGTGACCCTGTCGACATTTTAGCCATAAATGAGACATGGCTCAGACGAGGAGAAGAGGCACGTGGGCCTATATTGCCAGGCTATCGCTTCCGTCACACTCCGCGGCCAGCGACTGTTCGCGGCGGTCGCGGCGATGGCGTAGGATTTTATATAAAACACGGCATAGGCGCGCGTACGTTGACGGGTACTGGCGATCCCAGGTTCGATTCCGTGGAGCAGATGTGGCTCACTCTTACTTTGCACGGAAAGAAGATCGCTATTGGCACGGCTTATCGTCCTCCGTGGCTTAATTTGGACTTATTTATCGATGCCATTAGTCTTACGTTAAGTACCCTGGGACACTGCGATCATTTCATTTTATTGGGAGACTTTAACGTTAATATGCAAAATAGTAATGACAGTAAAGTGAAGAAGCTTAATGATTTTTTTGGTTGCGTAGGTCTCGCTCAACTTGTGTCCTCACCTACACATTTTACCGAGGACAGTGAGACTGTAATTGATTTAGTATACACGGACCTAAGCGCGAGATGTGTCAGGATCGAACCATTTAAATTAGTGAATAGTCATTCTTTTATAAGTTGCGAACTCAATATCAGGAAGTACAAATTGCTACCACAAATATATAGGAAACGTTCATTTGCAAACATTTGCAGTGAAACTTTGAGTAGTCATTTAGATAAAATAAGATGGGATCTTATATCTGGTCTGGAAAATGTGAACGATATGGTGAGTGCATTGAATGAATGGCTAATTATGATTTTTGATATACACGCACCAGTTAGGGTGTACACTGTCAGGGGTCGGTCTTACCCATGGATAACTGATACTATTAGACTAATGATGAGGCGTAGAGATGAAGCGTTAACCAAATTTCGGCGACTGAAGACTGAAGTCAGTAAAAATTATTATAAGCAATTAAAGTCTGCAGTTACTACCGCGTTATTTCATGAAAAAGTTGCATATTATAAATATAACATTAATAATCAAATCAGAAATCCAAAAATTTTATGGAGGAACTTAAAAAATACAATATTACCACCCAGACAGGCGTCTGATATTCCTCCGCATTTTAATGACCCGGAAAACATAAATTCTTTCTTCTTGACTGTGCCTGGTAATACTAACACTAGCATTTCTTATCTTACTTTTCATGAATATCATGGGTTCTGTGACGCCACATTTAGCTTGGTAACTGTAGACCAAGATGTCGTCTCTCGTATTATACAGGGTCTCAAATCAAACGCTGAGGGATTCGATAGAATTAACTTATTGATGATTAAAATGACGTTAGAACACACACTACAAACTATAACCGACATAATTAATCGTTCTATTATAACTTCCACAGTACCGGATATATGGAAGATAGCTAGTGTAAGACCGATACCTAAAATACCGAACCCTACTAGCCTACGGGACTTGCGGCCGATAAGCATTTTGCCCTGCCTGTCCAAGGTCTTGGAGAAGGTTGTCAGCCAACAGCTTACCGAGTTTTTAGAAAAGAACAATATTTTGCCTCCACTACAGTCCGGATTTAGACGGTTTCGAGGCACTACCACAGCCCTTTTAGATGTTACAGATAACATTCTGGCTGCCCAGGATAAGGGAATGTGTACTATTCTCGTTTTGTTGGACTACTCCCGCGCATTCGATGCCATAAACGTAAATTTATTATTATCTAAGCTACGCTTTTATGGATTTGACAACAGCACATTAATGTGGTTCCATAGCTACCTGACTAACAGGATGCAATTTGTCGAGCTGAATACTTCAGATGGAGCCACTCTGACCTCGTCACTAGCCTCTTTAACGAGAGGTGTGCCGCAGGGCTCAATTTTGGGACCAATCCTTTTCAGCCTTTACTGTGCGGACATCAAGGAGTCAATTAAAAAGTGCCATTATCATATATATGCGGATGACGTTCAAATCTATTTGTCGTTTAAAGTTGGTGACTTTGGAAATGCTATACAAGACTTGAATGAAGATCTTGAGCGACTGGTCGCATGGTCCGAAAGTAATTGCTTGTTGTTGAATCCATCAAAGACGAAATACATGGTATTCGGCACCAAAAGGAATTTGAGTTTGTTACATTCACCAGCTAACCTTAATCTCAGAGGGAGTCCAATAGAGCGAGTGTGTGAGGCTCGGAATCTTGGACTGATAGTGGATTCTGACCTTCGATTCGAAAAGCATGTAGGTGATGCGATACAGAACTGTTTTTATAGGCTAAGGTTATTGTATAAAATGCGTCCCTATCTGTCGGAGGAATTACGTGTTCAGCTGGTTGACTCCTTGATACTGAGCAAATTAAACTATGCCGATGCTGTGTATGGTCCTCGGCTCTTAGCGCGCACAGACAGACAGATACAGAGGGTGCAGAATGCATGCGCACGTTTTTGTTTTTCAATACCATTTAGATGTCATGTAACGCCATATTTGAACAATAACTTGATCTTAAAAATGAAATCGCGTAGAAAACTGCATTTGGCTTGTCTTATGTTTGGTGTCATTAAGTTAAAACAACCGCAATATTTATATGACAAACTGAAGTGGGTGGCAAATAGCAATGAACGGAACAGACAGTGCTCTAAGCAATTATCTATTGGTCTACATCGCACAGAGGCATTTAGAGGAAGTTTTCGCTATGCTGCTTCAAAATCTTGGAATAATATCCCCCCTCCATTGCGAAACCTCAAATCATTGCCCTCCTTCAGAGGAAATTTGAAAAAATTTCTTATGGAAGAGCAACATAGATTGGGTAACATTAATATGAATGCCTCCTTAATTTAAAATAAAAATGTAATACAAAATAATTAACATTAATTATCGTCTATTTAGTATAATGAAATAATAATAAATATAATTTTTGCAACTGTTATAATCAATTTAATGGTTCTGACAATTCATTCGATTTCTATTATTTATTTTATTTATTATTTATATTACAATTTTTATTTAGGATGATAATAATATTATTACTAATATTGTACTTAATTCAGGACATAAATTTATGAATGTGTATATAATCTTATTATTATAATTATTCAGTGACTTATGACATTATTATTATTAAACCATATTACTATTTTATTATACGATTTTATACTTATTATTGCCAAATGTATTGAATAGCCATTAAATTAACAAAACAATTTTATACCGACCGAAATATGTTGTACTAGTTATTATGAATGTATCGTATGATTGTGTATCCAGCCCATAGCTATTAGGGTTATTAATTTGTTTATAACTTACTATTATGCTTATCAACAATCTTCGATCAACAATCAACAATATTCCTAGTGAGTTCGTATTCTGTCGTATGCGTCATTGACGTTGACAAGTGTAGGCCTGCGCTGTGCGAGAAACCCGTAGAAGAAACCTAAAACAAACCAAGAGGTTTAATTATATTGTTCCGCTTCAAGGTCTCGCTGTCTGTAGGTACACCGGAATGGATGTATTAAATAATACTCTCACTACTACTCATAATAATTATGAGCAGTTCACCTCACCTGTAGGGCCAACTGGCACTCGAGCCTGTGTCGATATATATACCTATTAGGTTGTTCTATTGCCGTGACTTCCCAAATAGCACTTGTTTCTGGTACTTTTCTCGTGTGAATCTGAAATGTTATAATTATGTAATCAATAGAAATGTGAATTTAAGTATGAATCTACTGCAGGATAATTTATCATATTATATTACATGTTAGGTAAGTATATAACGCACTGTACTTACCGTAATGGTTGGTTTTCATTTAAGTATAATGCACTGTCCGTTACTTATAGGTAAATTATATACACGCATCGTTCTGAATTACCGGACGCGCGCCATATGCTCCATGGGATCGGTACAAGCAGATTTGCCGGTGGTGATACGGCGACTGGCGGGTGGCGAAGGCTTTGTTTACAACACGCCCGCGCCACCCGCCGCCCCGCCTTTCTGGCGCCGAAAGATCACGGCGCGCGAGCCGCTAGTACATCGCACAGCACTTTTAATGTACATATTATGTATTTATGTAAATATACTATTTAACACTTTTATGACTATATGTATTAGTTAATATTTAGGTATATTGTATATATACTACTTTATCTAAATACGTATCATATGTACTTATTTATTTTTAGTTTATTTGGTTCTGCTTGTGATGTTTATGTTTTTAATGTAATATGTATACCTATCTTTGCTATCTTTTACTGGTATCACATGCGTGACTCACCGGAGGGCCTGGTTGAAAATCGGTGCCGGGCTTTCGCCTAGCTTATGCCGAACCAGGTCCATTTTTGGCTGCACGCAATAACTTACTTCTGTCTTCTGTCTTTATTTTGTTTTGTCATGTATTTCTTTATGTTTTTTATTGTTTTCTTGACTTGAAAGTTTTTGTTTGATTTATATTTCTTTTCTTAATTTTATATTTATCTACTTTATATAAATTGTTTCCTTTTATGTTCATATTTATGTCTTTTATGTGTGAGCCAGAATAAATAAATCTTTATCTTTTATCTTTATCTTTATCTAATGTTGTATTTATTTATAAGAGAGATTGCCACCCGGACCACATTAAAAAGTTCTGTAGTTGTATGAGCAACCTTAGTTTTAGTGAGACCTACAAAGAAAACAATATTAACAAAGCATTTACCACATTTCACAATGACTTGATACTATATTTCAATCTATGCTTCCCTGTTGTGAGGTATAAAGCTACTCACAAACAACGTAAACTTAAATGGATTACTAAGGGACTGCAACGTAGTTGCAATACAAAGCGAATTTTACGCTATAGATTCTATAATGATAGGACACTATATAATAAGCTAATATTCAAAAAATACTCAAAGCTTTTAAAACAGTGTCTATCAAAATCCCAACAAATTTGTAATCACAAATACATACATGCCTCAAGGAACAGATGTAAGGCTGCATGGAGAATCATAAAAGATGACACTGAAAGGTCCTTAATGAAAAACTTAATCACAGAAGTTAAAGTAGACAATCAGACAATAATAAACCCAACCGAAATAGCATGTAGATTTAATGACTACTATATTGACTTATGTAATACACAGCACCACATCAAGAACACTAACAAAACTACTCTTCAGAATAGTATATTTCTGGAGCCTTTTAGTGATTCGGAAATACTAAAGATTGTCATGAGTTTAAATAATGGTAATTCCGTAGGGTATGATGAAATATCTACTCTTGTACTAAAAAAAAGTGCTATGTTTATTGCCCCTGTTTTAACATATCTAATTAACCTATCATTTGAACAAGGTACCTTTCCTGAAATGTTAAAAAAATCCATTGTGAAACCTATTTATAAAAAAGGTGACAAAACTGATATGACTAACTACAGACCAATCACACTCATTCCTATTTTATCCAAAATATTTGAAAAGGCGATGCACTCACGCCTGACCTCGTTTCTAAATAAATTCAATATAATAAAACCTGAACAAAATGGATTTCAACGGGGAAATTCCACAACTTTAGCAGCTTTTAATTTAATTCATAGAATTGTCACTAGCATTGATAAAAAGTTGCCAACAGTGGTTATATTCTTTGATATGACCAAGGCTTTCGATTTCGTGTCACATAAAATACTATTACTAAAATTGAAACAGTATGGAATTCGGGGACAAGCATTATCATGGATTGAATCATACCTGAAGAATCGTTTACAAAGGGTAGACATGCCATATATAGGACATGACTCAGCCTTAACGATCAGTAGCTCGCCATTCAAAGTGAACAAATTCGGAGTACCGCAAGGCAGTGTATTAGGCCCGCTTTTATTCCTTTTATATATCAATGATTTACCTGACATAACACATTATAAAAGTATTCTATTTGCAGATGACATTTCCATAATTTTGACATGCAACAATTTGACTTATCTTAGTGACCAAATAAATGAGACGATCCTTAGGGTGACAAAATGGCTAGAATGTAATAATCTGAATGTAAATTTAAATAAGACTAATTATATACCATTTCAAAATATTCGATCAGTAGCTAAGAACCTTAATAATATAAGCATTTGTGAGAAAGATCAGATAACATTTTTGGGAATAACACTAGATAAGAATGTCAATTGGAAACCACACATTCATGCTACATGTACCAAAATAAATAAATTTGTTTATGTCTTAAGTAAGCTTAGGAACACCTCCACAAAAGAGACTACCCTGTTAGCTTATCATGGTTACGTCAGTTCTGTGCTAAGTTATGGTTTAATATTATGGGGTAACTCTCCAGAAGCTAATAGATGTTTCATAACACAAAAACGATGCATAAGAGCCATAGTTGGGATTGCTCCAGATGAGTCATGCAAACCCCATTTTAAAAATTTAGGCACACTTACCTTATACTGTATGTACATCTTAGAAATATCAATCTTCGTCAAAACGCATCCAAACCTTTTCACCAAGGCAAAAGATAAATATCCAAGAAACACTAGGAATCCTGACCGGCTGGTTCTTGAGATGATTCCAAAAACAAGTCTATATAAAAATAACTGCAATGCAATGTGTATCCAAATCTACAATAAACTACCAGATTGTTTCAAAGAATTGCCCTTAAATCCTTTTAAGAACTATGTTAAAAAATGGCTATTAGAGAAGGCATATTATTCCCTGAAAGAATTCCTTGAGACAAAATAAATATCAGTGTCATGTCACTTTTAGTACATGTACAATGAAAAGTTATAATTAATTATGTATAATGTACACATCATAACTGTTGTAATTGTTCACAATCAAACACAATTCTTATTATTTATTTTTTTATTAAATATATTACATTGTACTACCAATGATGACATTATATTCTATGTGTAGGACTAATTTATGAATGTAATAAAATGTTAGTATGCATGCATTGTACCTAATAAATTTAAAATTATGTGACATTTCACATGCCACTTGTTGGCTAAATAGAAGTTCAAAAATATTCTGTAACACCTGCATGTACTCTATTTAACGTGAAATAAATATCATTTCATTTCATTTCATTTCATTTCAAGCTTATGAATGCCTCGTTCAAGTCGTATGAATTCTTTGTTGATATTTAGTTTCTAATTTATTATACTTAGCAGCGAACATTGACTATCGATGAAAAAAACACTTTGTGTAATTTAAACAGGATTATTTTAAAAAGTAAATCGATGACATACATATTTTATAAGTTTTCACTGTAGAGGAATTCTATTTACACCGAATTAAATAAATAAAAAATATGTATCATAGTGTAAAAATATTTAATTACACGCATACGATTAGTACGTAATCACGGAGCGCGCGAAACAAAGAGTAGCATTTGACATTATTTTTTCATTCCGGGTTAACGATTTTAAGACTCGCTTCGTATTTTTAGCATGAAGAAATGTTGAATGATTTGAATAGAAAAAGGATTTAAAACATTACGTAATAGAAAGAAACAGTTAATTCAGACCGAGTATAGCGCTGTTACCAAAAAGGGTAAAATAGTCACTTGTGCACGGTCTATGGAATTTCGAAAAAGGGAGAATAGTCACTTGTGCGCGGTCAAGCGGGTATTGGTATGGAAATGTTGTGGTGCCCGATTTGTTGAAGCTTGCTACAAAAAAATACATAATCTAGGAAACCTTTTGTTCGAAATTATAATATGTGTCTGTCATTTTATTATTATTATAATCATTTTATCAGGTAATAACAACCCATAGATTAAAGACTAACATACATAAAATAACATAGTATTACAAAACAAACAGGTGTGTTCACGGCTTCGTGTTACGCTGAATGGTATTGCGTAACCTCCCATGAAAACGCCGATACACGACACCCTTCGGCCAAAACTCTTCCTTAAGTAAATTCTCGAGATGTTGAGTCGTCAACCGCACCACATACGACTTGAAGTTGGTGTTATGCCTTGAATCTCTCGACTCTCAAAGTCCACTTGGTCTTCAGGCGTAGGTATTCTACGACCACCTCGTCCTTTGTGGTGTGATACAGCCGCGACACGTACAACTGCGTGGTTGGTACAGCGTAACGCAGCAGCATGTCAGGTCCCACTAACCCGGTACCACAATGGTTACGACAAGTTGGTTTTTTCTTCTTTTTCTCCGCCTTTACGAAACCGTCCTCGTCGCATGCCTTCTGTTTTGGGGCACGTAGCTCCACGACCTCGTTATGAGGGGGTCCACAACGCTTCTGTTTATTCATCCGGCCGATTGTGTTACGTTTTGCTTTTGGCAGCAACATTGGCATAAGCGCGCTTAGGAGTCGATGCATCAACACTCGTCAAAACCTTGACCGGTGTCGATGACCCGAGTTCAGCAACATTACGCGTCTCACCGCTTGCATTACCGGCGGTAGGCGACGCTAGTAAATTCGCTGACTCAAAACTGCTGATGGATGTGTTTTGAGCCCCGCGTCGTGTGTTTAAGTTGGACACGACTGGCGACCTACTTGTTGAAATAGCGTTACGTAATGACACTACTTCTGCACGTAACTCGCTTATGGTGCTGTCCGACGTCTTCAACTTGGACTGCACCTCGGCCAGGCTGGCTTTCAGGGATGTGATATCCTTCAGCAACCTGGTTACGCCTACGTGGTCAAATGTGACGGGCGGCAGCTTGTGAAGATCCTTCGCCACAAAAGTAGGCACGTCGTCAGGGTCGGTCACCTTCAATAAAGAGATGATGTCCTGTATACTCTTCTCGGTGCCATCCCTTCGCCGACACACCATCTCGTTTAACTTGTCCAGGCTCTGATATAGTAGCTTCTTGCTACCACAAACGTCTTCTTCTTTGAAGTTGGTCTTGCAGATCTGCACAATGCTGACCTCGTCCATGGTGACGATGGCATGCTGAATTAATGCCAAGAACTTGTCGGCAATGAGTTGCTGTGAACAGTTCATAGCTACAGTATCGGGCCTCTAATTACATTTATTAAATAATTTCACACGCGCGTCGCAGCGCCGCACGTCCGCACTCAACGGGTGTGCGTTGCGTGAATATAATATATTAATAATTTGTTGCATTAAAATATATATAAGAAATATAATTATATTCTTAATAAACTGTCTCAGATTAAAAACACCATCATCATTATGATTATTCAACCGCTACCTCCTCTACCTACCTCCGATCCACAGGTCCATTTTGTAGAAATATTTTATTATCATTAGCGACTACCGTCTAAACTTCAGTCGCAATCCCAAGGGCTAACTATGGCCGACCCTTGAGAAACTGATTGTAAACGTTTCGTAGTTTAGTGTGTTTAGAATATTTCAGCGTGCTGTCTCCTTGTATAACGTACACTCCCGTGGCACCAGTGACAATGGTGCGCGTCTTGAGTTCGAACCTGCGACCATTTATCGGTTTACCCATATGCCATAATTTCAAAATACATAGGTTCGTGTGAAAAAAAGAGGATATTGATTGTCTAGAATTACCGTAGGCTTACTGGGAATTGGTTGTAAGCACAGTGGAAGCTAATATATATTCATCCAGTTGTCCTAAAGTAATCAAATGTCTGACATATATTGCTGAGATTCTCAGCGATGTCAAATTATAAAGTAGTTATAAGAAGATTTTACCTTATAGCTCCTGGTGATGTTCTTGAAGTGGACCTATAGATTAACTTATAATTTTGGCCAAAATAACAAGATTCTCTTGTTATTTTGGCCAATGGATACCAGTTTACAATTCGGCGAAGTCCTTCTCCAGACCACGATGCACGTTAGCGGTTCACAAAACTTTTCACAAAAGTTCACTATGTCATCAATTTACAACAAACCTTGCCGGAAGTCAAAAGCGGCAATTACGTATTAAGTTAATTACGAGTTGATTCAATTCGCGTTAATTCAAAGGGCGATCAATTTAATTTAGGTACAAGGCACGCGAGCTTGCAAACGGCGTGTTAATTTTTCAACGGGAAGCGAACGGAAGTGACAGTTCAGTGTGACCATTGTCAGAAATTTTCAATAGACTAAACAAAATGTTACTCAATCGATCTAATCGATTTGACTTATAATAAAAACTAATTCTATTTCAAACATCCACCCGCCCCGGACCGGCCTACCGGTCCGCTAATCGGTTGGTAGACGTGACAATGTTGCAACCGCTCTCCTCAGAATCGAACCGTCCACCAAGACCTCAGCAAATCGGGGAACTCCATCAGCCCCAGTTACCAAATGAAGGATGCGCCCCCTGCGCCATCTGAGTGGCGGAAGGTTAGCCTCCTTGATCAAAACGAGGTCACCAATCTTGGGTGGATCGGTCTTGTCGGTCCACTTAACGCGTTGCTGGAGTATGTGCAAATATTCCAAGTTCCAGCGTTTCCAAAAGCTCTGAGTAATCTGGCGTACCAATTCAAAACGCGAGAGACGACCAGGTCTCGTATCAATATAGGGGTACTCAGGCAAGGCGACAAGTGGGCGACCAATCAAAAAATGGCCCTGCGTAAGGGCCTCCAAATCATTCGGATCTGAGGAGATCGGGCACAATGGCCGAGAGTTCAAAACGGCCTCAATCTTACAAAACACAGTTGCGAGTTCCTCAAATGTAAGAACAGACTCACCGATTGTCCTGCGCAAGTGTGTTTTGGCCGATTTTACGGCGGCCTCAAATATACCACCCCAGTGTGGACAATTTGGTGGGGAAAACAACCAATTTATCCCACGTCGGGCAAGCCTATCACCTATATCAGCTTTGTTGGTTTCAAGGAAATTAACAACATCATTCAAATAATTATAGGTGCCCTTGAAGTTAGTGCCGCAGTCAGAACGGATCAAGGAAGGCATACCTCTGCGGGATACAAATCTGTCAAATGTGGCTACAAACGCCTCGGTCGTAAGCGAGGAGACCAGTTCTAAGTGTACGGCCTTTGTGGAGAGACAAACAAAAACACACAAGTAGGCCTTAACAGTCTTGCTGTTTCGAAGTGTCGACGTTTTCACCAAAAAGGGACCTGCGAAGTCCGTGCCAACACCGTCAAACGTCCTACTCTCAGTTACGCGATCTGCCGGTAAGTCTCCCATCAAGGGCTGCATGGTAGAAGCCTTGAGCTTATAGCAAGGGATGCAGCGAAAGACTACACTCCGAATAATTCTTCGGGCAGACAAAATCCAAAATTCGCGTTGCAAAATGGCCAAGAGCGCATTACAACCAGCATGCGAATTTTTAAGGTGACGGTCAGTTACCAACAAGCGTACCAAATGACCGTCCTTAGGTAACAAAAGGGGGTGACGTGCTCCGTAAGGGAGGTTGGCGTTCTTGAGACGCCCTCCAACGCGCAAGAGACCCGTATCGTCCAAAAAGGGGTTCAATTTAGATACAGCGCCCGATAATTTCAATTTCCCTGACTTGAGGATAGCAATCTCCTTCTCAAAGTGCGCCAATTGCACAGAACGAACCCAAAAGGTGAGGGACTCCTGTCGTTCCTGTGGTGAGAGAAACGGTGTCAGTCGTTTCTGTTGTGGGTGCCTAAAATTAAAAACAAAACGCTTTATCCAAGCAGTGACACCTAACAACTTGTCAAGGGAGCTGTAGCGATTCAACAAAAAATCGGGGTCGAAGGCGCATTCCACCTTCTCAAGAGCGAGTGTTCGTAGACCCGGCAAATTAGAAGTATTCGAAACTGGCGTTCGAGGCCAATCAATTTCTGGTCGACTCAACCATTCCGGACCCCACCACAGCGAATGACCTATCAAACTAGGCGTCAAGCATTCGCGCGAGGCACAATCAGCGGGGTTGAGCTCACCTGGCACGTGTCTCCAAACAAGTTTGACTTCGGATTTCTGGATTTGGGAAACGCGATTAGCGACAAATACCTCCAAAGTGTGGACAGAAGCCTTCAACCAACAAAGAACAATTTGGCTGTCTGTCCAGGCGTAGGTCCCATTAATGCAAATGCTTTTACCCAAGGTACTGGACACGTGGTTCAACAAGCGTACAAGAAGGGCTGCTCCCGAGAGCTCCAATTTTGGAATGGTCAGAGATGTCCGAAGGGGTGCCACCTTGCTCTTTGCCATGATCAGGGAAACCCTGACCTGAGGCACTAACTGTGCGCAAGTACACCACGGCGGCGTGACCACGTTCCGAGGCGTCACAAAACCCGTGAAGGGTGGCCTTGTACTTCCCGGGAGGAAGGATGGGACGAGGCAAGGAGATCTCGTTGACGGCAGGAAGTGAGGATACAAAAGAGGTCCATTCCTCAACAAGAGTGCCGTGCAGAGGTTCGTCCCAGGTCAATCCTGCTGTCCAAAGCTTCTGCAAGAAGCATTTTGCCCAAAATATAATTGGACAGATCCAACCGTTCGGATCAAAGGTTCTGGCGACAGTAGACAATACGAGACGTTTAGTCCAAGAACACGGCAATTTCAAGTCTACGTTATATGTAAAGATGTCTTGGACTGGTCTGTACTGAACGCCGAGAACAGCCATCATGGCGGGGTTGTCAACAATCTCAAACAAATGTGGATCTTGCTGATGATCCTCTGGCAAGCCTTCCAAAAGCGCTGGTGAGTTGGAAATCCATTTACGCAACTCATAACCAGCGGAGGCCAAAATACCTATCAATTCGTCCCGCAGGAGGATCGCCTCGTCCGCTGTGGAGGCGCCCGAGCAAATGTCATCGACGTAAATATCGTCCTTCAAGATGGCGGAGGCTCGTGGGAAACGTAAGCCTTCGCGGTCTGCGAGCTCCCAAAGAGAACGTATTGCCAAGTAGGGGCTTGACCTTAACCCGTACGTATTAGTATTGAGCTCGTAGACGACCATGGGATCGCGAGGAGACTCTCTCCAAAGGATCAGCTGGAAACGACGGTCATCAGGGTGGATAATCGTCTGCCTGAACATCATTTTTATGTCGGCCACAAAGACAACCTGATGTCGTCGGAAGCTGGTGATGACGTCACAAAGGTCCTTGACCAACTTGGGACCAGAATGCAAGCACTGGTTCAAGGATACGCCTGTTGAAGTCTGCGCAGAACCATCAAACACTGTGCGCAGCTTGCCAGTCAATGGCTTCAATACCGCATGATGCGGGAGAAAGTAGTGCTCCACCGAACGCCAATCCAAATTTGACACAGACATGTGTCCCAATTGTTCATATTCTCTCATGAACTCAATATACTTCTGTCTGAGCTCCGGATCACGACCCATGCGGCGCTCCATAGCCAACAATCTCTTTTCGGCTAAAGGTCGTAACTCACCAAGCGGAGGCCGAACAGACAGAAATGGTAGCCTCGTAATGATCCGACCAGAACGGAGTCGACCAGTGTTGTTCTGGAAGAACAGCTCGCACTCCTCATGTTCTGGATTCAAACGGGCAGCTTGAGGGGGTTCCTCTACCTCCCAAAACCTCTGAACCGCATCAGAGAGAGCGGAGCCTCCAGCCAACAAATTGTCAAGTTCAGGTGGAGGGGGGTCCCTAGGTACAGGTCCCATCAAAGCAAATCCAAATATGGTCGGGATGGCAGTCAAACCATTTGGCACCAAGACCCGTTTCCCACCAATCAAAATTCCACCGAGGACATCAGAGCCAATCAACAAGTCGATTTGTCCCGGTGTGTCAAATTTGGGGTCTGCCAGTTCCAATCCCGATGTCAAATTCACCACAGCAGCGGGTAGCTGTTTCTGTGGATGCATACCCAAAATATTCTTCAGCACAATAGCCGAGGTTTTAATCCTCGGGTGTGAAGATTCAACAGGGCCAAACAAAACTTTAACTTGCCCTTCAACATTAGAGGCTACGTCACCTATGCCCCGTATACAATTCGGAAAAGAGCCCATATTTAATTTAACCTACCCTACCAAATAAGTGGAAACAATGCAACCTTGTGAACCTGTGTCCAATATAGCACGGACAACAACAGAGGTCCCCGTGGGTCCCCAGACCCTAACAGCAACCGTTGGTAGGATAACGGTCTCAATGGGGGAGGTTGGAGTTATAGGGCAGGGGTCAATGACCTATTGTTGCCTGGGCGGCGACCGTTGGCCAGGACCAGGCAGGTCAAAACGAGGGTGCGGCTTGAAGTCCTCAAAGGCGCGATGACTCGATCCGCGCGCCATCTGTGGGGGGTCATAATGACGCACCCGCCCAAAACGAGGTGGGCGCGAGTCAAGGCGGGGACGCTCCGCCAAAGGAGGCGAATACCTGGGGCAGCAGTCATGGTGCTGGTGACGCTGAACAGCACATTCAGGTGCGCGAGAGAGAGGAGGCGTGCGCACGCTACGGTTCTCCAAGCGGGGTGAGTGGCGATCAATTGAGCGAGGCGACTCTCGGCTATGCGCCGGTGAGCCTCGGCTGCCACCTTCAAAACACCCGCCCGTGCGCGGCGTCGGCTGGTTGGACAAGCGGCCAACCTCTCTGGCATTCATGCAGAGAATGTCCAAATGCTGTCCTCCACAGTGAGGACAGGGGCGAGAGTTTGGGCAGTCTCGCTGGTAGTGGGACCCCAAACAAGAGAAGCAAAGGCGGCGGGCATTCGCGATGCGCCTTCGAGAGGCGACATGTAGGTCCAAGAATGCCCTACAACTGGCCGTTCTGTGCCCCGTGACCTTGCAGTAGGAGCACTCCGCTGGGCTCTGCGTTACCGCAAAGCGAGGAGGGCGCCGGTCAACATTGGCTCGGGTGTGAACGCGAGCCTGCTCCTTGACCTTGGGCGGCTGCGTCTTAGCCGGCGTGTCACCACCGGAGTTGTCCAAGACCCGGCACTCATCCTCCAGGAACCTCTCCAGGTCAGCAAAGGGGGGCAGATGGGTCGCGCTATCCCCACCAAAGCGCTGCTCAAAACGCGACCTCAGGTCGGCAGGCAGCTTTTTCAGCACAATGTGCACCAATAGATAGGACCACTGGTCCACGGGCAGGTCAAGGCACTTAAGTGCGTTGATGGCCACCAAGAGCGGGTTCAACAGTTGGGTGCGCAACCCAGAGACCCGGGTGAGCGTCGGCAAACCCAAAATCTGCTCGATGTGCGTGTCGGCGAGGCCACGCTTATTATGGTACCTACGGGTAATTAGGTCCCGAGCCGTCTGGTACGCCTCGTCAGACACGGGCAGATGCTGGATGAGGCCCTTAGCCTCCCCATCCAGAACCGACATTAGATAGGCCAATTTTTGTGCTGGCCGAAGGTCAGCCCTGTCATTGACCAGGCTGTCAAACAAGTTAATGAAGCCCAGGTAGCTTCCTAGGCAGCCATCAAAATGGGGGAGGTCCAAAGTAGGGAGCCTACTGCCAGCCAGCCCCGGTGCTGACCTAGGAAGCTCCTGCTTCAGGCCGGGTTGCCCTTCCCTATCGGCAACTAGTTGTCTCGCAGTATTGGAGACAGCATCATACAGGTCCAAGACCTGGGCATAGTCTTCGCTGACCTTATTTCGCTGGTCAGCGGTAAAATCATTGATTGACACTTCAAGACAGCAAGTGCTGAAAGTGCGGAATTGCTGTTCCACACTTGCCAGGCGATCGTCAATCCGCTCGTACCTTTGAAGTAGGGCCTGCTGGCGATCAGGCCGGTTCACTAAAGCACTGGCTGAGGCAAACCAGCGCAAATCTGACGCAATAGCACCAGCAGCCGCACGCAAGTCCTTGATAGCTGACATAATCAAAATTCAAAAGAGCCCGGACAAGCGCTAAATAAAATTAACAATCAAAACTTAATTTTTCTTAATTCTTTGAAACCAACAAAGTATTAGCCTGTTTACTGCAAGTGAAGGCAAGTGACAGGTATTTACTGCCCAACAAAATTTAAGGTTTCAGTATATTGAAACAAACACAAAAGTTATCAAAGTTATAACTTATAACAAATTAATAAAGTTGAAACTTCAACTTAATTAATTAATTATTTGCAACAGACAGACTAACTGTGTTATTTATGATATACAATAGGAAGTAAGCACAGAATATGTGTTACCTAACAATATTATCTTTATATTATAACAAAACAAAGTTTATTAATGTGACCCGCCCAAGTGGCAAGGTCAAGTTGGTTGCTATGTTTATGAATATATGCAATAAACTAAATTTACTAAATTTATTGATACATACAGCTGTTATGTATCCAAACAAACTAACTTATTAATGCAACAACAAATTTAAGTTAGATTAATCAACAATACAAATCAACAATTACTGATTGAGGTTATGTGACAATGTGTTTCAAATTATCTAGGTCAACTTATACAATTAAATATTATGTATTCTAGTCAATAACTGACCTGACAAACACTACAATACTGTCTACAAGGTGAGATATATAGCTCATACAACACCAATCTGAGTTTATACTCAGTAATGCAACAGCGGCTAAATTTCAACTACAGCTCTGCAACCAAAATTATGTCTAGAATTACCGTAGGCTTACTGGGAATTGGTTGTAAGCACAGTGGAAGCTAATTTATATTCATCCAGTTGTCCTAAAGTAATCAAATGTCTGACATATATTGCTGAGATTCTCAGCGATGTCAAATTATAAAGTAGTTATAAGAAGATTTTACCTTATAGCTCCTGGTGATGTTCTTGAAGTGGACCTATAGATTAACTTATAATTTTGGCCAAAATAACAAGAGAATCAATGGATACCAGTTTACAATTCGGCGAAGTCCTTCTCCAGACCACGATGCACGTTAGCGGTTCACAAAACTTTTCACAAAAGTTCACTATGTCATCAATTTACAACAAACCTTGCCGGAAGTCAAAAGCGGCAATTACGTATTAAGTTAATTACGAGTTGATTCAATTCGCGTTAATTCAAAGGGCGATCAATTTAATTTAGGTACAAGGCACGCGAGCTTGCAAACGGCGTGTTAATTTTTCAACGGGAAGCGAACGGAAGTGACAGTTCAGTGTGACCATTGTCAGAAATTTTCAATAGACTAAACAAAATGTTACTCAATCGATCTAATCGATTTGACTTATAATAAAAACTAATTCTATTTCAAACATTGATTGACAAAAAAACAGAACAATGGTTGTGTAAAAACAGAACAAACGTAGTAGGTTCTTAACTTATTTTCGCATTTAGTGACCTGTAAGGGTCAATTAAATTGTAGCCTTTTGTCCGAGCCCACTATACCACCGAATGTGTATACCACCGAGAGTATCTTCTAAAACGATTATTTATTTAGTGTTGTGTTACTAATCTAATTTCTACTTGATATTGTTTCTTAGACTTGGCTCGGTGCCGACTTTAACACAAATGTTTATTTTTTATTCACGGACTGGACGGCTACCCTCCAGTTGTTTACTATCATTCTGATAATGAACAACTGTACGATTTTATTTATTCCAACCCTCGAGCTTTACTTATTTATAGTTTTAGTTTTATATTTCATTCAGTTAAATAGGTTTTTATTGCTGAGATAAGGGAATAATTGATAAGATAAGTACATTGATAGATCCAAATTGCACCTTGATAGAATTTGGGTCTATAAAGCTAATTTAAATCTCATGTGGGGATATATTCCGAGAAAATTGACCCGCATAACACGACAAGTACGTGTGCTTTTTCGGTTCTAACAAATTTATATTTATATACTTAAAAAAAGGTCCAACGGTCTGTAAGTAAGTACGTTAAATTTAACCTTGCGCCCAAATTCCTGTTTAATTAAATAGGAAAACAGGCCTCACTTAAACTTGTTATATCTTTCGATACAATAAATATTCTGTAGGGACGACTTATATAAAATTCAATTAATAAAAATGGTTCGTTCCGTCGTCCATTTGTAATGGTTACCTTTACCGAATAGAAAAGTATTACATCCTACTCTTGTCTATACACCGAATAGCTTACATCTTAACATGTGTTGTCTGTCTAATACTTTGCCGAGCATCCAACTTTGCCCCTGTTCTGTTCAATTGTAATTTGTTTAATATTTAGAGGATACAAATAGTAATATAATAAACAAGTATAGAGTTTTAAATAAATGATTGAAAGTTTTGATTATACTGACAACTAACTATTTATTTCGAAACATTTTTTTTTCAAATTGACACCTCAGAATACCCGTGAAAAGGCAAAAGGCAAATAGGCATACAGTTACTTCTCACGATAAAAATATTAGTATAGACAAAAATGTTACTCGTTTTGGGGAAAGTGAATGTAATAATGCATTAAAACTTGTCACTGCTGCTGATATCATTCATCTTGCTCGTGCTAAATAACAAAAATGCTTATCTGAAATAACCTATTAATTAACGTAGAATGTCAGTATATTTTTAGTACTGTTAGTTAAATTTCAAGTTTAGCAGTTAATTTTTAGTAAATACCTATTTAATAAGCAATCACATTAATTATCATAATTTAATTTTTATTTATCTCGTTAATCTTATAAACTCTTTACGTTAAACATGTTCCTGCCGTTCAGGTACGTACGGGATATCGTACCTGAACTTACGAGTCTGAGTTGAATTTTATACAAATGAATACAGTTACGTAGCTTGTTGTCAATCATAAATACTTTTCCGTATTTGGTTACGTTTGTGACGTGATTTACAAGCTAGTGTCCTACCAAAAAGAACCCTGCTCAGAACATTTTCCTCAGCGGAGTCCCGACTGTATGCATAGGCGTCGAGTGGTTACTTGACGAAGTTGTTCCCATAACACATAAATCTTCTTTCGCTTAGCGTTATCCCAGTTTCAGTCTGGGGTCCGCTTTCTAGTCTAACCGGATTTGGCTGAATATTAGCTTTTCCACGGAGCGACTGCCTGTCTGACCTCCGCAACCCGAAGGGATAGCGATATTCCATGGTTAAGACTAGTGTCAGTTTATTTAGAAGGTACTGACGCCCTGTAACGACTGTCAAAGATCTTCATGACAACCGGGACCGACGGCTTAACGTGCTCTCCGAGGCACGGGACAAGCGATAATTAACAATTCAATACGCACATAACTCCGAAAAGTCATTGGTGCGCGCCGTGGATTCGAACCTGATACCCTCTGCATGGCAGTCTGTTGGTATATCCACTCGGCTATCGCTGCCTCCCATAACACATAAATAAATATAAATATTTATTTGACAACAAATTATCAAAATACTGTTCACTGGAGAGACATTATTGTTTTCCGAAGATGTACTAATATATTTTTAATGGTAATGTAGAATATTTTACAAACTAGACTGTGGACTGTGTTTTAAAGTGCAGCGTTCAGGTGTGGTAAATATTTCTGCCATGCTAAAGGGACCGTGTACCTATAGTTTTCACAAGCCAGTATACTATTTAATCCATAACATAAAACCATGCGTTCGTTTTTTAATATTATATACCTTAAACTGTGCCACATAATATACGAAGAAGTTTCTGACAAAACTTGATGAATTAATTTATTGTAGCGAGCGTGCCATGCATCGTGCACCTAGCGCCATCTATCCTACAAGTTGAAAGTGCCGGCAAACTTCAGTAAACACCTCACAGTTAGCTAGTTAAGGAAGTAAAAAGTTCTTACTTGTAACATTAAACCTGCCACTGATTATGGTTTCCTTAAACTTTTAGAGCTATTCTAAAATTGACAATAAATATATCAGGACTTAAGTTTTGTAGTACCAAATAGCAAGATATTCGCAATAGTCGCATAGATATTCCGCTGTCATAAAAATTGCCTTTATATCAATATCATCAATGTCAAAGCTTACTCAATGGTTCGTATGTATTTAAATTTAAGTGATAAACAGACTTAAACTTTTACGACATCACTGACACAGAAGCCTACAGATAGAGGTATACGGAGGTGTCTGTCAATCATTGCGTAGTATCTCAAGGTGAACTCTCAGACATTTAAAAGCAAATTGTTAGTCCACCTAGACAAGTTACAATATTTAGGCTGGTTTCACAGCTGCCTCCGAGATCCGTTAGAACAGGTGCCTAAAGAACATAACTAAGGGCTCATGACAATTACTTGAACAAAATAACAGTTATCAGGAGTACCTCAGGATACGCCTCAGTTATTAAATGTAAAGTTCACCAATATAATGATACTGTGGCAAGTTTATACATCTATTACTCATACACACACACAAGGTATTATTGAACAACATTTAGCGAGCGCTCAATTGCTCTTAGATTTTTTTTATTTTTTATTTTATTGACTCACGTGTGTATCCCCGAAGGGGTAGGCAGAGGTGTAATATTACACCCACATTTCGCCATGAATTTTTAAGTCCCACGTAATAGGGGCGAGCCTATTGCCGTACTGGGCACATTACCAGACTCCGTGCTGCTACTGGGAATTACCTAACGGAAAACCCAATAACACTGTGCCCGACCCGGGAATCAAACCGGAGACCTCCCAATCCCACGCGCACATTTATGCCGCGAGACCAACGAGGCTCTTAGATCAAAGTCTTTAAATATGCTTTTAAAATGGTAATAGTGTTCAGCTCTGCTAGTTCGTTGAACGATAATTATAGATTCTAGTACTTCAAGGTTTATTGATACAAACATGACAACAGACTGTCTGCACGTTTTCTACAAATAAGGAAATACAAAAATAATACAATGTTAATACTTAGTAAGAGCAGCTTGATATATGATAGCAAATAGGATGAATCGCCAAACCTTCTAAGCAACTAAAACTTTGACAATCCACCATCACAGTTTGTCAGCAATTCACCAGGAAACCATTCTACCTGTGACGCAAACAGTGAATTGAAGTAAGTCCTGATTCATCAGTTCAGTATTGTTCACCGGATGATATTGAAAAACAAATCACACATCTGCAATAAATAGTGAGGTACCGGCGGTACTCATACACAAAATATCTCGCGTGTGAGCATCATAAATTTTATTATTTATAGAGCACACGGGATCCGTTCGTGGCCAATTCTTGTGTTCAGTAGCAAGGTTAGTAGACCAGCAAATGTTTCTTGCAATGCACAATTGCACATGAAGGAGTGTGAGATTATGTCCGAATGATGTGCGGGTGCAGCGGCTGGAGGATCGCCAAATCTAAGCGCCCCAGGAAACAACGGGTTGCTGCCAAAACCTAACTAATCGATGGCCTCAGGAATTTGCAAGTGGCTTGCCGGCTAAAGATAATGTTTCGCGGTTAATAATAGCGCCAAGGAATAATAGATCAGTTCACATATGAAACCTTTTGAAGGACGTTTTGGGTTTGCTGCCAAATCGCGTGGTTCAGTATGGTTATTGTTTGATATTATTGAAATTTGTTTCCAATTTGGAAAAAGATGCAACGGCTAGATAATTAAGTGTTTATTTATGTTCCATGGACCACAATTTTGTTTTAACAATGGATAACAATAGTTACTTTTTGCTATCACGTTGTTATCGAAGCGTGAAACATCAAGATTATGCTTTTTTGTATTTACTTATTTAAGAATTCATACTGAATACAAAGATGTGCTATGGGGTTGGCTGCTTGTGACAGGTCACAAGCAGACTGGCTTGTCAGTGCAACCTAGTTGAAACTTCTTGAAGTTTAGTTGAGGCTTGCCACTCGGGGTATGAAAATACGAAGAACATGAGCGCCGGTTGCGACGAACTTTTCGATTCTAATGGCGAGTACGACGAATTGACGACTACCAACTCAGTTCGCAAATTACAGAATTCCAGTTAACCCCTTCAGCTAAGCAAATTGATAGTGAAACAACGTAATTTGTATAGCTACACAATAAAAACAATTAAGCCAATCCAAACACAAAGCCCGCTGAACTGTCCGCAGAGTACATTGCGTAATTATTCAAATTTACAGTCAAAGGGACTCGGAACACTTTGTGTACCACACGCTGCTGGCCAAAATGTTACAGGTGCACGTGTAATTTTATATGAAAGAGAAATATACCAATGCAATCTTCTTTACCTATACAACAGTAAGATAAGCAAGAAAAAATAATAATTCGCGAGTTTTAAAAATATTGCTCTCGGAGCATATTTGATATTACTAGACTTCTGCCACGGTTCCACCAGTGCGAGAGTTATAAATCTAGCCAGCCTATCGTTATGTCGCTCTCTAGCCTTGTGCCAGCCTCCACAGACTCTACACACAAAAATCATACCATAATATAGCTCAGTTGCGATGTGAAAAAAGGCCAACAAACACACTTTTGCATTTGATATTATAATGGATTGGAAATTAAATTAAAGTAATCGTTTTATTAAACAAGTTAGTACAACATTTTTTTACGTTGTGTTGACGCCTTACATGTGTGCCTTATTAAAAAATTAAAAGAATTTTCCGTTAAAGAATAAGCTAGTTAAGTTTAATCTCTTTTTGGATTCTGATGGCCTCATACGAGTAGGAGGTAGGCTAGTCAATTCACATTACTCATACGACACCAAACATCCAATATTGCTACACGCATCACACCATATTACAGTACTTATTTTCAAATATTATCATAAATTACTTATTCATGCAGGGCCAGAATTACTACTAACTAATATTTGCCAAAGGTTTTGGGTGTTGAGTGCCAGGAATCTTGCGAGAAAAACTGTACGTAATTGTGTTACGTGTTGTCGATTTTCAGGCAGCATTATACAACCGATCATAGGTGTTTTGCCTGGGGAGCGATTGCACGCTGATTATCCCTTTATTAATACAGCGGTAGACTATGCGGGCCCTGTAATGCTCTTGAACCGAAAAGGTAGAGGAAGCACTTTAGTAAAGGCATACTGTTAAAACTTCAAAGTGTTTGTTCAAGATGTATAAGCTCAGAACCATAGTGTGATTCAGGAACATAAATTTATTGTTGCAAAAAAAAACTACTCGAGTGCTCGATAGATGGCGTTGTTCCTTCTTCCTGAATCGCGCTATGGTTTCGTTACCGCGCCACGTATAAATAGCCGAGAGAATATTTTTTGTGTGTGATTGAGATCATTTGAAATATAGTACAAATAGATTAAGTTACAGTTTGGTTTTAATTAAACAACCTGCTAGTAGCTCCCAGACCTTCATATTGGTCTCACACCCAAGATATAGTTCCGATAGCGAACTATACATTGGTCCTACAGAGCCGGACGTGCTCTTAAGGCCTTTTTCGATTAACGGTCTTGTAAGACCGTCCCCTTGGTACTCGCTGTGGATCGCAGCGCAAACCGAGTACCGAGAACTCCGCAGTAACAACTGAGCCGAGTTGCAAGACGCTCTCCATAGAGGGCGCTGCCGTGCTATCCATACTGAAGTGCGAGTTAGCGGCGCAGGCGAGCGGCAAGCAGTACCCAGAAGCTGGACGACTGGTTGACGAACAAGTTGGACGCGGATGATCGAAGGACATCAAAGGCCTACAGAGGGCGCCACCAGCACCGTTACAAGTGAAGTATTTGTGAAGTGCAAAACTGTGAGTACGTTTTATTTGTTTGTGTATACGAGGCAAAAAGACCTTTTAAATTTTAATTTTCAAGCTATTTGAATTTGAACTTTATTTCTTTGAAGATAATTACATAGAAGAATTTAAAGGACATTTGGACTTAGAAACTTTGTGTTTAGTTGTAACTTGTAAATATTTCTCTTATTTGTGCATGGTAGTTAAGGACTTAGAATAGTTTTATAGAAAACGGGGGAACGGGGAACCTATGCCCGTTTGCCGCCGATAGTAAGCTTTGTTGCAAACACTTGTAATTTTGTAGGAATCGTTTAGCACTTAGAACAATTTGCTTCTTGGTAAACTTGTTATTATTTTAGTGTGCTTTTTAGACTTGTATTTTTTTATTGTTTTGGTTGTATTTTACTGCTTTGTTTTTATAATTTATGCTGATTTACATTTGTGCGTAGATGTATTTGTAGAACATTGATGCCAAGTTATAGATCTTTTGCTTACTTTTAATTTATTTTCAAAGCTTTATATATTATTGCTTATATTTGCCTACATCAGTTACATTTACAGTGTTATTATATTTATAAATCAACATGGAGGGATTAGTTCAAGCAATAACAAATTTACATCGGAATATATTGAAAGGTTACACTAATTTTAAAAAGACTCCAAAGGAAAGAATTACCTTAGAATATGTAGAAACCAGACTTGAGCTTCTTGAATCCAATTGGTTAAAATTGGAAGATATTTTTTCTAAGCTCCAGGAACTGGCATTGGATATAGATCAAAAGGTGTTGGATATGTATGATTCCACTGAGGATATATATGTCGATTATAAAACGCTTATGAAATCAAAAATCAACCAAATGTCGACAAAGTCATCGCGAGAGACTACATCGGTTAATCCTAACTCGTCCCCAAAAAGGTCTACATTTGTCAAATTACCGAAAATAACTATTCCAACATTCTCTGGCAACTATAGTGAGTGGACTACGTTCAATGATTTATTCAAATCCTTAATACACAAAAACGAGTCACTTGACGACTGTCAAAAATTACATTATTTGAAAAATAATCTCACAGGGGAAGCTGAACAATTAATTAGGCACACGCCGATAAGCGATGCCAATTATGCTCAGTGTTGGGCTATATTAGAGAGGCGTTACAACAACAAAAAATATCTTGCACATTGTATTTTGAAACGGTTATTTAGTCAAAAACGCTTACATGTGGAGTCAGGTGCAGGTCTTAAAGAGCTATTCGACACTACGAATGATTGTTTGAATGCGCTAAAGAACTTGGACATTGACGTGAGCACATGGGACATTATTATTATCGAGATAGTAGCATATAAATTAGACTTCGAGACGCGTAAACAGTGGGAACTAAGCATTAACCCTACCGGTACGAACGAATTGCCAACGTTTGAACAATTTCGGTTATTTATCGAAAATCGTTATCGCGCACTAGAATTTATAGAGCCACATAAGTCATCTGCTCGTCAGAACAAAACATCTCAAGCTCATAATTCAAAAGCTATGTTGGTCACGAATCCATCCTCTATAAGCTGTGAATATTGCCAAGAATCGCATAAACTTTGTTTTTGTAAGAAGTTTGCAAGGGAGGCAATAAGCAGCAGGCGGGAATTTGTGGCTAAGAATAAAATATGTTTTAATTGTTTGGGAAGTAACCACACTGTATCTGATTGCAATAAACCAACTTCCTGTAAGGTCTGTAAAAAGCGTCACCACTCCCTGTTGCATCTTAATGGAGATTCAAACCACACAGGTAACGAAATTCCAGCAAAGTCTCTCAGCGATCAACCTAGCACTTCAGCTAGTGATCCTTCTATAGTTTCGTGTCTGTCTACAGGCACAGTCGCTAAGCCGCGACAAGTATTGCTGGCCACAGCGTTAATCAAGGCTGAGTCTAAAACCGGAGATCATCAAATAGTCCGAGCCTTATTGGACCAAGGCTCACAGGCATGTTTTATAACAGAGGCCACGGTACAATTGCTTAGTCTTAAAAGAATTCCCATACAGGGTACGATAACAGGCCTAGGCAACAATAGAGCAACCATAGCACGATATATGGTAAATTTGTCGATTCAATCGCGTACGGATCCAACCTTTATTCTTCAATGTAATGCATATGTGTTGAGTAAAATAACGTCTTATTTGCCCGATCAACAAATAAGTTCGAACAACTTCGATTGGCTTGACACTAAGAGTTTATATCTCGCTGATCCAGAGTTCAAAACGCCCAATAAGATCGATATTTTATTGGGCGCAGACGTTTACGGTAGCATCATGAAGGAAGGAATGATGAAGAGTCCTTCAGGTTCTCTCATCGCGCAGAACACTGCCCTTGGGTGGATCCTTTCTGGTGCTATTTGTCCTGTAAGCAAAGAAAGTTCAGAAGTAAGAAACATAAGCGTAATGCATGCACAAATTAATGAAGATCAAATTCTCAAGAAATTTTGGGAGTTAGAAGAGCAAATAAATACAAAGAAAATACTTACCACAGAAGAAATGAAATGTGAAGAGCTGTACAGGCAGACGACTAAAAGGGATGAACATGGCAGATATGTAGTCAGGTTACCTTTTCGTGAAGATGATCCTGCTTGTAAGTCTGGGAATTCACGAGGCATAGCTGAAACACGATTCAGATCATTAGAAAAAAGATTAAATAGGAATCCAAGTCTAAAAGAACAATATACCCAGGTAATAAAGGAATATCTGGACTTAGGACACATGCGACTTGTAAAGCAAAATGATTTTAAAAGACAGGAAGCAGTCTATCTTCCACATCACGCGGTGATAAGAGAAGATAAGACCACTACTAAAGTTAGAGTAGTATTCAACGCATCAGAGAAGAACAGTAAGGGTGTTTCGCTCAACGACACTCTGATGGTCGGACCTACACTTCAAGCTGATCTTCGGCATACGATCTTACGTTGGCGTCTTCATGCAGTTGGTCTCGTAGCGGACATTATCAAAATGTACCGCCAGGTAAAAATAACGGATGAGGACACCATGTATCAGCGTATACTCTGGCGAGATAGCCCAGAAATGCCAATTCAAGATTACGAGTTGCTGACTGTTACATTCGGCACAGCGTCCGCACCATACCAAGCTGTCAGGACCTTGCATCAGACTGTATACGACGAAGGAGAAAACTATCCTTTAGCATCAGATATAGTCTTAAATTCCTTTTATATGGATGACTTAATGACTGGCTGCGACAGCGTTGAAGAAGGTACAGAAATATATAGACAAATTACAAAATTATTAGAAAAAGGTGGATTTATATTGCAGAAATGGAATACTAACAATCAAGACATGTTAAACGTAATTAATTCTATGGAAACAAAGAAGATTCAAGATCAAAATGATGAGAATAGAGTACAAAACCAGGACAAAGATAATATCTTAGTGAAGGACAATAACTATGAGTTCAAGGAAGAAAAGGAAATAGCAATGAAATCAGACAGCACAATTAAAATCCTGGGACTTGGATGGAACCGTCGCGACGATGTGTTTCAGTATGCGGTGAATCTGCCGTCCATGTCTATAGTTCCTGTAACAAAAAGAGCCGTAATATCTGAAATAGCAAGATTATTTGACCCGTTAGGATGGATATCTCCTTGTATAATTGTGGCAAAAATCTTCATTCAGAAATTATGGCTCGCAGGGATTCAATGGGATGAAGCACTTCCTGTCGACTTATTAACGGAATGGAGTACTTACCGGAAAGAACTGTCACTAATCAGCAAGAAGCAAATACCTCGCTGGCTGCGCACCAAATCCGGGGATAATCTAGAACTTCATGGGTTTAGCGATGCCTCCAAAGCAGCATATGCCGCGGTAGTGTATCTACGGAGTATAGATGTCACGGGTCAGATACATGTCTCATTACTGGTTGCTAGAACAAAGGTGGCGCCAATCAAGCAAGTTAGCATACCTCGTTTAGAGTTATGTGGTGCTGTATTACTGGCGAAGTTATTAAAGGAAACTGCTGATGTCTTAAACATATCTCAGGACAAAATTACCGCATGGACTGATTCTACAGTTGTATTGGCTTGGCTAAATAACCACCCGAGTAGGTGGAAGACGTTCGTGGCTAATAGAACAGCGGAGATACTAACAACAATGACATCAGCGCAATGGTTTCACGTCTCTACTAGCAACAATCCTGCTGATTGTGCTTCACGAGGGTTGTTACCAAGTTCATTTATAGAGGATAAATTATGGTTTGCGGGACCATCCTTTCTGAAAAGTAAGGAAATAAATTATAAAAGGCCAAAGGACTTACCACTTAACTTGGAAGAAGCTGTTAAAACACATTTATCTGTAGGTCCCGATGCTTGTATCTTTGAAAGATTTTCTTCTTTACCTCGACTGTTGCGAGTTATAGCATATTGTCGCCGTGTTTTGAATAGAGGCAATAGGGCAAGCTACTTATCAAAAAGGGAATTAGACGAGAGTTTAATAGTATGCATAAGAGAAACACAAAAGAAGCTGTTTCCTTTAGAGTACATGCAACTGCAAGACAAAGGTGAGTCGATGTCGAAAACTAGTCCAATTAAATCATTGTGCCCGTATCTCGATGATAAAGGGGTTGTGAGAGTTAAGGGCAGACTGGATAGGTCACAGTTGGATGAGAAGTTTAAACATCCAATTATTTTACCTGCCGCTGCTCATCTGACTAAGTTAATTGTAGCAGACGCTCACCACAGGACCCTGCATGGAGGTCCTCAATTAATGCTCAATTATTTGCGTACAGCTTACTGGATTGTTGGAGCCAGAAATCTGGTTAAATCTCATGTCCGCAAGTGTGTAACATGCGTTAGGCAGAGGGCAGACAGCAAAAACCAGTTCATGGGTTCCTTACCTTCAGTCCGATGTACACCTGCAAGACCGTTTCTGCACAGTGGTGTTGATTACGCTGGCCCAATAAACGTGAGAACCACTAAAGGGAGAGGACATCATTCATATAAAGGGTACATTTGTCTGTTTGTATGCATGTGTACTCGTGCCATACATCTGGAGGTGGTTAGCGATATGAGTTCGCAAGCATTTCTAGCTGCTTTCAGACGTTTTGTGTCACGGCGTGGTCACTGTGCCAAGTTGTGGAGTGACAACGGGACTACGTTTATAGGAGCATCTAAGGAGTTGCAACAATTAAAGTCTGTTCAGTCCAAAATAGCAGAACATTTAGAAGGTCAAGGTACTGAATGGCACTTTATACCCCCACACGGACCAAATTTCGGTGGTTTGTGGGAAGCAGGTGTAAAGTCCACGAAGTTCCACCTCAAACGCGTTGTAGGCGAATCTACGCTTACATATGAAGAGCTGAGTACATTTTTAAATCAAGTAGAGGCTTGTTTGAATTCGCGGCCAATGAGCTTACTTAATACAGGGGATCCTGGTGAAACGATGCCGTTAACACCGGGGCACTTTTTAATTGGAGAACCAATCGTGACTGTGCCAGACTACACGTATGAAGGTTCTAACGTTAATTGTTTATCGCGATGGCACTTCGTCCAAAGGATGCTTCAATCCTTTTGGAAACGATGGTCAACAGAATATTTATCCCATCTCATGAACCGTTATAAATGGTCTAAACGAGTTCCTGAGCCTAAAGTTGGAGACATTGTCTTAATTAAAGAGGATGACATGCCCCCAAGTCGCTGGTTGTTGGGGCGCGTAGAACTAAAACATCCCGGTAAGGATAATATCACTCGTGTGGTCACGTTGCGCACCAAGTCCTCAATTTTGAAAAGACCAACCTCCAAATTATGTATTTTACCTATAGCTGATGAATGAATCTTGTTTCATTATTTATGGATCAGATGTTTACCTTGGTCGAGTTTAAAGCTGTACTTTAGACTAATGTTATTTACGTTGTAAGGTCATCATTGTTTTGTTTTTTTTATGTATTTGTGAGCTGTCGATTGTTAAGGACATTATTGTTATTGCATTGTCATTCCGATTAATTAAGTTCAAATTGTAAACAGATTGTTTAGGGCAATGATTTTTGGAAGTGAAATGTCAATACCTTTCATAGACTTTAAGTTATTGTAGATCATGAAGGACATTCGTCACTAAATGTCCTTGGTGGGCGGTATGTTAAAACTTCAAAGTGTTTGTTCAAGATGTATAAGCTCAGAACCATAGTGTGATTCAGGAACATAAATTTATTGTTGCAAAAAAAAACTACTCGAGTGCTCGATAGATGGCGTTGTTCCTTCTTCCTGAATCGCGCTATGGTTTCGTTACCGCGCCACGTATAAATAGCCGAGAGAATATTTTTTGTGTGTGATTGAGATCATTTGAAATATAGTACAAATAGATCAAAGTTACAGTTTGGTTTTAATTAAACAACCTGCTAGTAGCTCCCAGACCTTCATATTGGTCTCACACCCAGATATAGTTCCGAGAGCGAACTATACACATACATATGTATATTTGTTTGTTTGGCTGTCAAAGCAGTACATATAGAGCTTGTCACCGACCTGAGCTCTAAGACCTTTATTGCTGCCTTAAGCAGATTTATTGCCCGCAGAGGAAAACCTGTCAATATCTTCTCTGACAACGGCACGTGCTTTGTAGGAGCGTGTAATGAATTAGCGAAATTCTTAAAATCTAATTCACATTATATAGGTTCTTATGCTTCAGATATTTCCATTAGATTTAAGTTTTCACCTGCATATAGCCCACATTTCAATGGGTTAGCTGAGGCTGCAAAGTTTACATATTTAATTTAAATAAAGCATCATCATCAGTCCACCCGCAAGCAAGACAGTACCTACATTCAAAACGTAGTAGTTCCATGCTTTGAGCCGCGGTGGATTTTGAAATCTTTTAAAAAGCTGGATATGTGATCACAGAAAACTTTACCTCGTTTAGAATCAATACTAAACTCCGTTGCATTATCCCTCGCGAGGTGTAGGTATAACAGTATAATTATGACGTAATACTAATGAACGAAGAGCCTCACCATACTAAACAGCCGGTTGCAGAAAGCTTCAAATTAATTCTTTATTACTTAAAGGGAGATTATCGCTAATGTGTGTCATAATTTAATGGTGTTGCACAAACACATTTTACGCTTGATTAAACATCATTTAACTAATGAAGAACTAATGCCTACAAGTGAACGAAAAGAGTGAACATTTCCGTTAGTTATATGCACAATAATCTATGAAATGTACTATGAGTAAAAATTTCATTAAACAAAACGTAATGGTCACATATATCAAAGAGGTGTAATTCTAAATATACATATTTAGTAAATCTGTGGTCAAAGACTATCAAAACTTTTGTCAAAAATTGACATGTTTATGTTATTGTTGTATTGAATCATTTTTACGATTTTAATTAAAATTGTTACGGTTAGAGCTGAAAAGCCGAGATAATTCATACAAAGAGGGAGCCTGGCGCTTATTATAATGATTGACCATATAATACAGTTAATACCATTCATGAATGATGATTTTCTATAACCTGAATACATACGCTACTATTGTATTTTGTATTAACATAAAATCAGATATGAAAATGCCCAGTTATTTCATTTATGTGGAAGTCACAAAATGAGAGAAGAGAGAAGGAAATAAGCTGTTATACTATTCAAGACATATTGGTTAAATTACATACGATAAAGAAATATTTTTATATATTTTGTTTGTAATGTGTTTTGTTGTGATAATTCAATTAGATAGAATAAAGACAATTATTTTTACACTTATGGAGAAGTATCTCTTCTTGCACTGGTATCTATAGCTTGGATGATGACCTCCTCTGCTAATAGGTAATAATGTTAACATTAGTACAATCCAAAGCGACTACGACACGTGGAAATCCATCCATTTCTAGCTGCAACTCGCCGTAGATCTTAAATGTAGACGTAAAACTTTCCTGTTAATACATTTTGAGCTTAATTTTGCTAGGGCTTGAGAACTCTTTGCACTAATCTACGCACTGGATTTGTGTTTATTTGATAATCACCCAAGACCTGTTCAGTTGATAAGCTCCTGTGGCAAAAACCCTCAAACAAATTAAAAACTGTGTCTGACCATCAACATAATTATTTATTTCTTTGAGACATGGGTTCCTTTTTTTATAGTATAGGCGGCAAACGAGCAGACGGATTACCTGATGGTTAGCAATTACCACCGCCCATGGACTCAACCAGCACCACAGGAGTCACAAGTCCGTTGCCACCCCTTAGGGTTGGGAAAAGGTATAGGATAAGGAGTGGGATAGGGGAGAAGGAATAGGGGCTAGGGCCTCCGGCACTCTCACTCACTGAACGAAACGCAACAGTTTAGGTACTGTTAATTTACGTCCATTTTCTGTGAGGGGGTAGTACTTCCCCGGTCGAGCCGGCCTATTCATGCTGAAATCAGCAAAGCTCTACCACCTAAAGCCTTCTAAGACCACCTAAAACCTCGTTATCTACAATGTTTCGTATTTGGTCATCTGCTTCTATGGGTACCCTGTATGCAATACGTAATTTTCCGCCGTCATGCCTTGAAAATATATTCGCCTTGCCGGAATTTGACCGCGAGGAAAATCTTCTTCGGGATCAGACAAAGATGAAAAACTAGTTGAGACATAACTTAGGTATTCATTGTAAACCACTTCAATACCGTAAAACACTACAATGCATTGAAATATATTATTTAATAGAGCTATATTTGGCAACAAACACTTCAATGTACAATAAGATATTATGGAACAGAGATAAATTCAACAACAATAGAGCTTTAATACCTCACTGAGGTCACATTAGATTTTAAAATTCACATCTGTCATATTTAAAATTCTCACGTGTCAATTCACGCTAATGGCTGTTTGTGCAACGTAAAACGCGCTTTAATGTAGGCTTTGACTCTTCTTAAATTAAATTTAATAAAGGATTAAATTTTACAAGAATTTGGCTTTGTGCAACAACTTAATAATAGATTAGGGTTTAATCTTGTTTTAAAATTTTAAATATCGTTTCTGCAACCGGCTGTAAATCTTATAAGCTATTTTAGCAGTATGAAGCCCAATTTTACCTAGAGTTCACAATTCATACTAACTTTTCGGTGGACCAAAACAGTATTTCCGATGCATATGTTCATCTATCAAAACTAGTAGGTACTACGAGTGAAAGTAGTGATTGGAATTCAGCAAATCACCTCTCACATTCGGCCGCATGGAATAATAAATTCTTATTTATACCAGTAATTTTAGCGAAGTCAAGGTTTGGTAAGTCACGTCAAAGGTTGATGTGGGTTTCAAATCTACCACACAACGTAAATAAATTTTGTACTAACTTGTTTAATGAAACGATTCCTTTAATTTAATTGCCAATCCATAATAATATCAAATGCAAAAGTGTGTTTATTGGCCTTTTTTCACATCGCAACTGAGCGATACATATTATGGTATGATTTTTGTGTGTAGAGAGGAGTGTGTTTTGCTGGAAACTGACATAACGATAGGCTGGCTGGCTTTTACCGCGATAACTCCCTCGCTGATGGAACCGTGGAAGAAGTCTAGTAATATCAAAGGAGCTCCGAGAGCAATATTTTTAAAACTCGAGAATTATTATTATTCTTGCTTATCTTCATATTTTATAGGTAAAGAAGATTGCAATGGTATATTTCTCTTCAATATATAATTATGCGTGCACCTGTAACATTTTGGCCAGCAGCGTACACAAAGTGTTCCGAGTCCCTTTGACGGTAAATTTGAATAATTACGCAATGTACTGCGGGGACAGTTCAGCGGCCTTTGTGTTTGGATTGGCTTAATTGTTTTTTTTGTGTAGCTGTACAAACTACGTTGTTTCACTATGAATTTGCTTAGTTGAAGGGGTTAACTGGAATTCTGTAATTTGCGAACTGAGTTGGTAGTCGTCAGGATTGTAATTGCTTAGTGATTAAAATCGGCCCCTACACAGCAATTATAGCTATGTATAGATCACCAGCGCAACGGAATTTAGATGTATTCTAAAATTCCCTCAATAGTACACTTCAGGCGCTTTGCTCTATCGAAAATATAATACAAACAGGCGATATAAATATTAATATTGGATCTAATTATCATGATACAGGTACCCAAGACTTTCTGAATATCTGCGCATACCATGGGCTACTACCGGCTCACACACTGCCTACACATAATAGTGGTTCATATATCGATCATAGATTTGTAAAATCAAATCACCAATATAATACGCTGGTTACTAATTCAACTATCACTGATCATCATGCTGTCCTACTGGCCTTAAATTTAACACTGCTTAAGCAAATTCGTCCCCGGACAAAGTCTAAGCTAAACATAAACAAACTAGAATGTGATTTATGCAATGTTGACTTTAGTATTGTTTATAAGACTGCCGACCCAAATGAGTCACTATCGTATCTTATGAAATTTATCCAGCAAGCAATTTTAAATAACACAGCAGAAATAACAGTTAATAAGAAAAACTATAACATAAAGCCATGCATTACACCCGGGCTTATCCGATTCATAAGAAACAGAGATAAACTACACCAAAAGACTAAGAAATACCCTAATAACTTAATTCTTTAGTTAACCTACAAGAGCTACAGAAATTTCTGCTAATAATCTCCTCAAAATAATAAAATCTAATTACGATAAAGAAAAATTGAATAGGGCTGGTAAAAATACTAAACTCATCTGGGAACATATAAAAGACGTCACATATATCTCAAAACAACATATATCACATTCGAGTTTATTAATAACAAACACCTCACCGCATGAATACTTTGTTAACGTGGGCAAAAACTTGGCTGAAATTAAAACTAATAAAATTGGCTACCAGACTGCACCGTTGCAGAAATCGAGTAGTTGTACGTCATCTTTTGTACTGTTGGACACTGACGAACAAGAAATAGCACAAATAATCACAGGCTTTAAGGGCAACAGTGCTGTTGGTTGGGATAGTATAAGTAATGAGATCCTTCAACGTTTTATGCACATTTTTATACCCCCCGTACATACATTTTTCAAAAATGCCTATGGGCCAAGGGTATCTTTCCTAAATGCCTCAAAAAGGCAGTAGTTATACCGATCTATAAATCTGGAGACAAGGACTTGGTTATCAATTATAGACCAATATCATTACTTCCCTCGGTATCGAAAATACTTGAAAAGATTATAAATAGCCGATTAGTTAACTTCCTCGAAAAGACACACTATCTCTTTTCTTCCCTATTCGGTTTCCGAGCAAAATTATCAACGTCTGACGCCCTACATAGCCTGACTGACTATATTACACAGGAACTTGGAAAAGGCAACTACACCTTAAGGATCTTTCTTGACCTAGCCAAAGCATTCGATACTGTATGTATTTCTTCACTTCTACACAAATTGGAGTCCCTTAGTGTAAGAGGAATGCAGCTTACACTGTTTGCGGACTACTTAAGTGATCGGCATCAGTGTGTTAAGGTAGATAATATTACGAGCAATTATCAAAAAACACTAATTTTGGTTTGCCCAAAGGAAGTATTTTCGGCGCCACACTGTTCCTAATTTATATTAACGAGTTGTGTAACATTCAGTTAGATCACGGCAAATTAATATCATACGCTGACGATACGGCACTTGTTTTTACGGCCACAACTGTCAATGAACTTTATGAAAAAGCGCAGTCAGGTTTTAATGTAGTAAACAACTGGCTGCATCGTAACTTACTCACATTAAATGCGGATAAAACAAAATATATTCATTTTGTCATGCGCAAAACTAAACAAATTATTACTAAACCTCACCTATACGCACACGAATGCACAACACCATCTGGGAACACTGTATGTAACTGTCCTACTATCCTCCGTACTAACAACATAAAATATCTCGGGATTACTATTGATGAAACACTTTCCTTCCGTGAACATATAACAAACTTAGTCAATCGAGTCCGGAAACTTACTTATGTACTTAAAAAACTAAGGACATTTGCGGACTCAAAATTAATCACACAATGGTATCTGGCCCTATGTCAATCTATCATCTAATATTGTATAACTTCTTGGGGTGGTACTCTGAAAACAATCTTATTGCCTCTTGAGCGAGCACAGAGAACGATCTTAAAAGTAGCAAACTCTCGCCCTTTTCTCTTTCCCACAACCCTATTATATAAATCCTGTCATGTGTTAACTGTTCGTCAACTCTTCATCATGCACATAGTTTTAAAACAACATGCCATGCTTACCTATAATACACACAATACTAACAAGAGGCGGCAAGATTTAGTCTGCATTTCACACCCGACCTCAAAATTTACTTTTACAAATAGATTTTACACATTTATAGGTCCATATTTGTATAACAAATTAAATAGAGTCATAAGTTTATATACCTCAAATTATTATAACTGTAAAAAAGCACTCTGTATTTATTTACAAGAAATGTCATATGAACAGACAGAAGAGTTACTTGCAATATTAAAATAGAACTAAGAACATAACTGTATACAACTATTATTATTTTAGCTTAAGTTATTTTAATTTAGTTTTACCATATACCTAAGATAGTTTTACTTGATCGCCTGAAGCACAGGTTTTTAACCTAGTACAGGCAAATATGTATTTATCCCTTAAATTTACTTATAAGATCTGAATTGTAAATGTATTTGCACTATTATGGAAATAAATTTATTATTATTATTATAATTCGTCGTACTCGCCATTAGAATCAAAAAGTTCGTCGCAACCGGGGCGTTCATGTTTTTCGTATTTTCATACCCCCCGAGTGGCAAGCCTCAACTAAATTTCAAGAAGTTTCAACTAGGTTGCACTGACAAGACTGGCACAGACTGGCATAGCACATCTTTGTATTCAGTATGAATTCTTAAATAAGTAAATACAAAAAACATAATCTTGATGTTTCACGCTTCGATAACAACGTGATTTTTTTCGACATTGTTAAAACAAAATTGTGGTCCATGGAACATTAGTAAACAACTAATAATCTAGCCGTTGCATCTTTTTCTAAATTGGAAACAAATTCCAATAATATTAAACAATAACCATACTGAACCACGCGATTTGGCAGCAAACCCAAGACATTCTTCAAAAGGTTTCACATGTGAACTGATCTATAATTCCTTGGCGCTATTATTAACCGCGAAACATTATCTTAAGCCAGCAATCCGCTTGCAAATTCCTAAGGCCATCGATCAGTTAGGTTTTGGCAGCAACCCGTTGTTCCCTGGGGCGCTTAGATTTGGCGATCCTCCAGCCGCTGCACCCGCACATCATTCGGACATAATCTCACACTCCTTCATGTGCAATTGTGCATTGCAAAAAAATTTGCTGGCTTACTTACCTTGCTACTGAACACCGGAATTGGCAACGAACGGATCCCGTGTGCTCTATAAATAATGTATATATAATAATGATCACACGCTCCGGCCGGTCACTATTTATTGCGGATGTATGATTTGTTTTTCAATATGATCCTGTACACAATACTGAATTGATGACTCCGAACTTACTTCAATTCACTGTTTGCGTCACAGGTAAAATTGTTTTCTGGTGAATTGCTGACTAACTGTGACGGTGAATTGTCACAGTTTTAGTTGCAGATAGCTTTGCAATTTCATCTTATTTGATGTTGAACAAAATAAGCAAGCTGCTTGTACTAAGTATTCACATTGTACTATTTTGTATTTTCTTATTTGTATAACGTGCATACAGTCTGTTCTCATGTTTGTATCTACAGAACTTGAAGTACTAGAATACTATAATTATTATCCTTCTCTGGCAACACACACTGGTCAAAGACTTTAGTCTTGAGACACTGCGTGATGGACGATGCGTATTGGACGTGAAGATATGTCGAAAGTTCCCGAACGCCGCCCAACCGAGTTGCATGCGACGAATGACCTCTTTCTCGAAGTTGGACCTTCCCAATTGGATCATTTTTCCCAGGTAGATGTACTTGTCGACAACTTCGAGTGTAGAGTTCCCAACCTGGATAGGAGTAGGTACGACGTGGACGTTAGACATGATTTTCGTCTTGTCCATGTTCATCTTAAGACCTACTTGTTGGGAGACTCTACAGAGGCCATCGAGCATTGTGCTGAGGTCTTCCATGGTCTCAGCCATGACTACGATATCATCAGCAAAACGAAACTGAATGATGTACTCGCCGTTGATGTTGTTGCCGAGGCCTTCCCAGTCCAGACGCTTGAAAACGTCTTCCAGCGCAGCGGTGAAGAGTTCCGGAGATGTAACATATCCCGCTCTCACCCTTCGCTGTAACCGAATAGGTTTTGAGCTCTGGCCCTGGAGGCGGACTGACATGGTGGCGTTTTCGTACAAACACTTCAGCACTTCGACATATCGATAGTAAATTTGGCACCGTTGGAAAGACAGCAGCACTGCCCAGGTTTCGATCGGATCAAAGGCTTTCTCATAGTCCACAAACACCAAACATAGAGGCTGGTTATACTCCTCGGACTTCTGTGTAACCTGCCGCAGCGTATGTATGTGGTCTATGGTACTATAGGCTTTACGGAATCCGGATTGTTCGGGAGGCTGGAAGTCACATCAACATTTTCTCATAAGAGAAGTAATGTTGTACAAGCCAAAGTAATAATAGTACCTAGAATACAAAAGATTCCCCAGTATAATTCTTACGTGTTTTATAACAAACGTTCGAATATAATCAAGTTTAGTTACATAATTCCAATAGTTTAAAAGTGTCGCAGTATTGCTTTTCCGCTAAGTTACAAAATTTTACGCTAGACCTCAATAGAACAAGGTACATTGAATATAGAATAAGAAAATATAATAAAAATTGAGCAGTGTACTGCGGGTTATCCTTGTGACGTGACGGCGCGAATTCATATCGCAAATGTAATAATGTTGACCACGTCAGAAGTACTCGTGTTAAATAATGTAAAGGATGTATGACATGGACGTAGCATATTATGTCAAATATTCTACATGAAAAACAGAAGTAAATAAACAAACATATAATAGTTTAGTCACTCTTTACAACATTTATTAGACTTCATGATGTCAGCAAATTGGCCAAAGTAGGTATATAATTTTGGTGTCATGAAATGTAGGTACTGTACCTACATTTCATGTAAAACGTATACACAGTACCAAAATGATATAACAGACTTTTCAGAACGTTCATTCGTGTACTGATCCAAAGAATTCTTTGTAAGTACATATTATTTTTATTATTTTTATTACGAGGATGTAGATAAAAGGTTTTTGCAGAGACAGGTACCTATCACCGAACTCTGGATTATTCAAAGGAATTAATACGTTAGCAAAGAAACCGTAGGTAAACGGAGGTAAGATAAGGCAGTTAAAATATTCACGAGGGCTTGAATCCAATATTCTTGTTATCTTGTTAGCAAGGGCGATATCTCACAAAATACAACCTTAAGTGTATGGGGCAATTAATAAACATTTATGAACTTATTGTGATATACTCAAACTTGTGTTTGTTATTACGTTTTTATTTGATACAATACTTTTACTTTATCCTTAAGCTGTATTAAATACGAAAGAAATATTGTTTATATTATGCTATGAAGTGGCAAAGTTAGTTTCACGTAGTTTCGAAGTATAATAATTATGTGGGTAATTTTATATGGTAATGTGAGTCAACTAATATAGTTTTCTACTTACTTGTCCGACTTAAGAAGACTTAAACCAATATACATTTGTTACAAGTATCCTTTAACATATTTTCAAGCCGATAGCTATAGTTATACCTACTTTGTTGGTTATATATATACTTATATCTTTACAAAGGTTTATACTTATAAACCTTTGCAAAGAGTGAAATGAGAAAATAACCTTATATTAATTTACTTGTTTAGCGCATCTTAGTTTAAAATAGAGGTGAACTGACGCCATATAAACATATAATATAAACATAGACTTACTTCAAAACGAGGAATGACTAACAACCCTGAACAATCTTGAGAAACAAAAACACCACATTTCGTATGTGAAATGAGGTGCTGGGAAACACGTGACATAAAAGAAGTAATTTCAACATACCTAATTAATTGAAGAGACAGGTATAATTGGATGGTACATTTTATTAAATAAAACGAAGTGTTCTACTGCTGTAGGTGATCTACATATGTATATATGTAGGTAAATAGAGTATATACCTGTACATCCACGTCACGTCGTGTACGCGTGTGTTTCACTACACAAGTTTTGTTTTATATGCGACACTCTGGGTGTTTCACTCACAATACGACCCATATACTATATGTTATTACTTTGTTATACTATATATTATGTATACATATACTCCATGTTTCTTATAGTAAACACGGTGTATACACCACTTTCGAATTCTACTTCGAGTAATTCGAGTTTCAGTTTGATTTTCAGTATTATAGCCAAATTACACATTTTTTTTATGCATCATCTGTTTTAGTTTATCTTGAAAAATCCAAAGAAAACGTAGACTCAGAATCTGTACTACTACTGAGATTTTAAAAAGAAATTTGGTCAGTAAACATTTTGTGTAAACTTGAGATTTATGTGTGGCATGCTGACAACGAGATTCAGCTCTTAGCTAAATGTTTTTGCACAAGTTAATATCCCTAACTAACCTCCCAGTCGGCCTCAACAACCTAGTTATATACCATATACCCTTCGTCTAACAATTTTGTCTTGAGTGTATTATCAAGGTCAGGCACAAATACCTCATATTTTATACTTCTGTACAGTAGGTACCCGGGCCATGGCTTTAAATTATCCAGGAGATTATTATATGATTATTATATGTAATTCTGCACTGATGAGGACATACTGCGATGATACACACGCCTGCCAAGCAGGATTATTAACGTCACGTCGATGCGTTGATTTACGTCACAAACGTACACAGAGAGCTGGGGGACTGCTGTTATTCATGTTAATAAATATAAAATGTTTTATTGATTATTGCGTTTTAGGGCATAAAACAACAATGCACATAAAACAACAATGTATCCACAGTCTAAGGAAAATATAATATTCGGTACAGGCAATGTGGTATTCCAATGGCGTTCAAATATTTTTTTTTCCTTTTGACAGATTCTTGAAAGCCTGAAATAGGTATGTCATGTCTATGAAGTTCAATTAACCCACAACTAACATATTCTGAATCTACTATTTGCGCGGATTCAAGTCTATTAAACTCAACATTTAAGTATGCAGGCATTAATATGTAGAAAATCTGGTTGGTATTCGTAGTTTAAACAATCCTGTTATATGCATTCCCAACACAAATAAGTTAGTCCTAAAGCAAAGTATGCTGTGCCGCTTTGCCTACGTGACTTTTTAAAGGTCATGACGATTATGAAGTAGTCGCAAAATAAACGATTTAAGTTAACCTGCAGCTTTCCTCTCAAATACTAAAAGCTTGTATGACTCCTTTGCCAGAAAAAGTTAGACTTGTCATCTCTTCTTATTTGTGAGGTAGCTTTACAAATTAGGCAATGGAAATTGGATTATTTAACCTTAATAACGGCACAAGTTCTGAAATAGGCAGCGATAGCCGAGTGGATATACCAACAGACTGCCATGCAGAGGGTATCGAGTTCGAATCCACGGCGCGCACCAATGACTTTTCGGAGTTATGTGCGTATTGAATTGTTAATTATCGCTTGTCCCGTGCCTCGGAGAGCACGTTAAGCCGTCGGTCCCGGTTGTCATGAAGATCTTTGACAGCCGTTACAGGGCGTCAGTACCTTCTAAATAAACTGACACTAGTCTAAACCATGGAATATCGCTATCCCTTCGGGTTGCGGAGGTCAGACAGGCAGTCGCTCCGTGGAAAAGCTAATATTCAGCCAAATCCGGTTAGGCTAGAGAGCGGACCCCAGATTGAAACTGGGATAACGCTAAGAGGATGATGAACGGCACAAGTTCTGAAAAGGAATCAAACATACTATTTAGCAAAAAAAGTGTATTGGTAAGCTTCGTCAAATTGATAGCAAAATATTTTAATTTAGATACGTTTGGATATAGGTAGCTCAAGTTAAAGTTCTTGGTCAGGTAAGGTTCAGGTCTAGTCAAAGAAAACTTGGCAAAAACATAGCAAGATAACACAGCAAGTCTTGCCACACCCTAATGGTAATATTATTTATTTTCCTTTTACGCTTTGCATTATTATGTTTGTACCGAACACATGTAAAAATTGCGACTACTTCCGAAAAGTAAAAGGGAGACGTCGTAAGGAAACTCTTACGTTGACGATAAAATTTAACGACTACAATGTTGTACTAGCCGAAAGATACACTCAAACATAAATTTACCTGCGGCCCATGAACACATTGTGTTATGCATTGACTTGCTGTTTGATCTGGTTAGGCGCCTGGGCTGCTAAACTAGAGATAGTGGAAAAATATTTGTGTAATAAGTACAATTTTTGTTCTACGCCTGTGTATAATTTATCATGTATCTGTATATATAAAATTCTAGCGTTACTGACTGACAGAAAACGCACAGCCAAAACTACTGGGTAAAGACGAAGAAACACACAACTGCCGAATGAGAACGAGGTATGCAGAACGGGTAAGTGTCACTACTCTACAAGCGTTCAAACAAATAAATCCGAATCGCATACTTAAAGGCTGTTTTTTTCCATGTTTGAAAATTAAATGCCTAGTCTGCTACTTCTTACCTATTTAACTATCACACATTAGCTAATTATTAAGAATATTTTATGTTCTTCTATCTAGTTTAAAATAATATTGAAATTACGGCAGCCTTATACCCGATATGAAAATTCCAACTAATAATTGAATTTATTAAATAAATATCTTGAGAGACTATTTTCTCAGCGATGGTATAATGAATATAATGAAATTTCTTTGGTTACATGCAAAGGTTGTTGAACTATTTTTAATTATTAAACCAGCCAATAGCCAGCTAATTAATATTAGACGAACCTAATTAATGTATCATGTACCAATGTTCCTATTTGGATGATATCATACAAAATCTTTATTAAACAAAAGCCTTGAATATCGTTACTATATAATTATATAACATATGGTGCATTACATTTTGGCATCAATTTAATCGAGGAAATTTATAGGCAATCTAGAATTAGGGACACATAATTATGATTACTTTTTACTGAAATGGCTCTAGGATATCCTTTCTGAGAGTGAAATAGTAATCATCCATTAGAAGTTAGCACGCGACCGGTACATAAACGACAAGGAAGGTATAATACAATAAATAGTCATTTAATACAATTATTGTGACGGATGCAAAATGCAATTTGGCTTCCATTTTCCTGACGCGAAATAAAAACACTTTTGTTAGACGACTTTTGGGAATTCATAATAAATATTAACATTATGTACAATAGCCACAGAAATTGGGCGTTTTCATGGAAAGTTCCACAGATTGATATAAAAGAATGTTCGTATACAGTACAACTTTTGTGCGACCTGATGATCATAAGTTTTGCTACTATTATTATGACTCTGACGATAATGTTATAAAGATACAATTCCACTTGCTAGTTTATAGATAGAATATATTATTATGCTAGCTTTTGCCCACTGCTTCGCAAGCGTAAATTACGATTAGATAAAATATATTGTACAAACACCCCTACCCTCCTCAAGGACCATACATGCTAAATTTAACCTTCTTGCGCCCAGTAATTTCGGCTGTAATGTGTCTCTCAATCAGTAAGTAACGCAAGGACTTTATATACACAGATTAAAGTGATTCCATTGAATAAAAGTTTTTGCACAAACTCTGAATCCCTTTTCCACCCTCTTAGGGGAAAATTTCCAAGATAAATGTCTTTGTGTTCGCTAACGTCATTTGCGGATCCAATAAACAAAGTATGAAGTTAATCCGGCAAGGCATAAAAGGTTCTATGCAAATTATGACTCCCCTTTTTATCCACTTAGGGTAAAAAAATCCAAAAAGACTTTCTTAGTGTTCACTAACTTCATTTGAGGAACCAATAGGTACACAAATTTTGAAGTTAATCTTTTGAGGGAATAAAAAGTTTCATACAAATTCTGACAACCAGTTTAACCCCTTTACGGGAGGAATTTCCAAAAACCTCTCTTAGTGCGCCTCTACACACCTCAAGGAACATACATGCTACATTTCATCTACTTGCGCTCAGTTGTTTCGGCTGTAGCAAGGATTTTATATACAGACATATTATACAAATAACTAATATTTGACTACCTCCGTGGTATATTGGATAGCGAATGCGTCTGCTAAACGGGAGGCCTCGGATTCGATTCCCAGGTCGGGCAAAAGTATTATTGAGTTTTGCCAAATTCTCAGTAGCAGCACGGAGTCTGCCAATGTGTTCGGTAACGGCAATAGGGTCGCCCCCTATTGCGTGGGACCTAATATGCAACATGGCGAAATGTGGGCTATCATCTCAGCCAACCCCTTCGGGGATACAGGCGTGAGACTATAAAAAAATAAACAAACTGTATGTAATCAATTACGTTTACTGCAGCCGAGAGTTCGAAAAAAAACCAAAGTTACTTAGAAATTAATTTAATTAAATATAAAAGAAATTACAATTAAATAAGTGAAACCTATTCGATGCGAGAATATGGAATGAATATATCTAATTATACATTATTAATATTGATTTGCTGCGTCGACGAATTCATGCCGCGACGGACGTCATCGGTGGCGATGCAATTGCTGCGTCGGCGATTTTTGGCTTTTGCTATTTCTTTCCAAATATACAGCGATGATGTTGATTGTGCGAGGTCCATTGGGGTTCCGTATATAACAAATCTCAAAATAATTGTATTGCATGTTGTTGCTAACCCGTTTCTAGTACCCAATGATTTATTTAGATTGTTTTTCTGTCTGTCTATTTATTCAGGGTAATCTTAAAAATGGCTGAATCGATTTACATGTGTATTTTCATGGTTCATGAGAACTCTCGAACAAACTATGAAAATTTCATTTAGGCGTAGCTGCTTGCAAAAGCTAGTTAAAATTAAATTAGTCAAGGATTCCGTAGCAGTATACATTTGTATATCTCAGCGACATTGTAAAAAATGTACAATAAATTATCCAAGTTTATAAACCCTTTCTTAGTATTTTAGGTTAAAGAAATGAGAGAAACCTTGGTCAGCAGTTGGACAAAGCAGAAAACTAATAAAAAGTACTTACCTGCTTAAAAATAAAGAAAAATAGCAAAATAACAGTTCTAAGTATTTTGGCTTCTATTGGTCATGGGTATAAAGAACCATCCCACATTTTAGTTAGTGAAGATGAAGAGCGCTTAGATGAGAGCCAGCCACATAAATTTAAATTAATGAAAATTAAATGCACATCAGGGACGATGAAAAAATCAAGTGAAGGAATTAAAAGTTTCATACAAACTGGGACCCCTTTTTGAACTCCCTGTTTTAGTGGTGAATTCCCTAACGTCGTTTGAGGAACTGATATACAAAGTTTCAAGTGAATCAATTTTAAACTTTCGCGATTTGTATACATCATACAAAATAAATTAGAGGGTCTTAATCGCGTCCAATTAAGTTATTTAAGGTATAAATACCTATTTGTTTCCGACGTTTTGCTTGTCTTGCACCAAGCGTGGTCGCGTAGAGACTGATGAGAGCTCAGCGCCGTCTTGTGGTAAATAGGTATTTATACCTTAAATAAGTTAATTGGACGCGATTAAGACCCGCTAATTTATTTTGTATGATGGGACACCCTTTCTTAAGCCACATAGGGGAATGACTTCGAAAACTCCTTTCTTGGTGTTCACTAACATCATTTGAGGCACCTATGTATATACAAAGTTTGTAGTCAATCCATTAAAGGAATAAAAAGCTACAAACAAACTTTGGCCCTCAATCTTACCCTCTTAGGGGTGGAATTTCCAAAAAATAATTCTTAGTGTTCAACCAATATACAATGTTTGAAGTCAATCCACTGAAGGAATAATAGGTATCGTTTCATGAACACTTTGAATCTTACCTCCTGAGAGTGGGAATTTTCGAAAAACAAATTCATAGTGTTCACTATCGTCGTTTGAGGAACCAATAGAAAAAGTTTCCAGTGAATTCAATAAGGGAATAAAAAGGTTTCATACATATTCCGACTCCCCTTTTTAACACTTTAGGGTAAGAAATTCCAAAAATATTTTCTTAATGTTTACTAAGGTCATTAGAGAAACCAATATACAAAGTTTGAAGTCAATCCACTAAAGGAATAATAAGTTTCGTTTCATTCACACTTTGAACCCCTATCTTATCCCCTGGGGGTGGGAATTTTCGAAAAATACATACTTAGTGTTCACTATCGTCGTTTAAGAAACCAATATACAAAGTTTCATGTGAATCCAATGAAGGAATAAAAAGGTTTCATACATATTCCGACTCCCCTTTTTAACCCTTTAGGGTAAGAAATTCCAAAAATATTTTCTTAATGTTTACTTAGGTCATTAGAGAAACCAATATACAAAGTTTGAAGTCATTCCACAAATAAGTTTATTTTTCAATAAGTTTTATTTAATACACACTTTGAACCCCTATCTAATCCCCTGAGGGTGGGAATTTTCAAAAATACAAATTCTTAGTGTTCACTTTCATCGTTTGAGGAACCTATATACAAAGTTTGAAGTCAATCCATTAAAGGAATAAAAAGTTACATACAAACTTTTACCCTCAATCTTACCCTCTTAGGGGTGGAATTCCCAGAAAAATAATTCTTATTGTTCACTATAGTTCTTTGAGGAACTAATATACAAAGTTTGAAGTCAATCCACTGAGGGAATAATAAGTTTTATACACTCTTTGACCCCCTATCTTAACCACCGGGGGGTTGGAATTTTTAAAAAACAAATCCTATGTGTTCACTGTCGTTTAAGGAACCAATATACAAAGTTTGAAGTCAATCCATTGAAGGAATAAAAAGTTTCATACAAACTTTGACCCCCTGCTTTACCCCCTTAGGGGTAGAATTTCCAAAAATCCTCTCCTATTGCTACCCTAGACAACTCAAGGAACATACATGCTAAATTTCATCTTCTTGTGACCAGTAGTTTCGGCTGCAGCGTGTCTGTCAGTCAGTCAGTAACGCAAGGATTTTATATATTAAGATATTCAATATAGTAAAAAAATATCTACTAGGCGTAAGCCAGACGGACGTTCAAGCCATGCAGCACAGCGTTGATTCACCACTCAGTGTACATATAGGTATGTACACACATCAACAAAGTCTAGGGATATTTTATATTTCATCAAATATCTAAAAATCTATGAAGAATTTTCTGATACAGTAAATAGAAGAATCATAGATTATTTTAAGGTCTTTAATAAAAATAAAAAACATTTCGTGTTTTATTTTGTTTTAAATAAAAAAAATAATTTTTTTAATCATCATGGAAAATTAGTATGATAACAACAAACATTTCTTCTTAAAAAACTATTAATTTTAATAAAAATGGAAAAAATCTTGTAAAATCTAATCATTAATAATCAGTGTTGCCACCTCTTACATTGATTACACAGCGACATCGATTGTTAATACTTAAAATTAAATTGTCAATGTCTTGCTGCGGTATGAGGTCCCATGTCCTTTGCAAGTGTTCGTAAAGTTGTTGTTCAGTCGTCAAATTTGGTGGAAAATCTCTCAAAGCTTTTCGTTGTAACATGTCCCAGGCATGCTCGATAGGATTTAAGTCGGGCGACTGTGCAGGCCAATCCAAAACTTGAATATCGTGCTCTCGGAGAGCGGTCGATACCAGCCGCGCCTTATGGCAAGGAGCATTATCGTGCATGAGTAGAAATTCATGGCCTATTTGAGTTCTGTGTGGGACAATAACGGGCTCTACTACCTCCTCGTGGTATTTTTGTGCAGTCATGCTGCCTTGGATCCAAACGAGTTGGGTTCGTCCGCCAAGACGAATTCCTGCCCACACCATGATTGTCCCGCCTTGGTATGGGTGGACCTCCTGAGGGTGCCGTAGACGGCTAACTCTCCCTGGAGCTCTCCAAACGCGTGTTCTTCGTGAATCCGGGTGAAACCCAAACCGGGACTCATCGGTGAACAGCACCAAAGACCATTGTTCGTCACTCCATGGTAAATGCTCCCGAGCCCACGAAAGCCGCCGACCGCGATTGCCACGTCGCAATGCTGGACCACGCAATGGTCTTCGAGCATGAAGATCAACTTCATGTAACCTTCTTCGCACGGTTTGGTCGCTTACCAGCAGCTGGTGGTCCTCCTGGAGCCTTTGCACTAGTTGCAGCGCTGTGATATTGGGTTGTCTTCTGGCGGTCATTTGGAGAAATCGATCCTGTCTCTGCGTAGTAACACGATATCTACCTGTGTGCTGTTCGGCCACATCTCCAGTACTGCGATAACGTGACCACAACCTTGATATCACATTTTGACTGGTATGTAGGGCCTCAGCAACGACGCGTTGAATTGCACCATTTTCTAACATGCCCACGGCTCGTAACATTTCATCTCGACTCAAATGACGACGTGACATGACTTTTAAAGTTCGTACGTCACGTTAAATTAAAAAAGAAAAACAATTAAAAACCCTTTTCATTAATAATTATAATAAAACAGTTTTAACTTTCTTTAATGTAACGAATTACTAGCAAATTTGCCGCCATATTTTGTTTATTATTTTGTTTTTTTTCTTTCCATGTTCAAATTTTGAAAATAGAATAAAAGAGGTTTTAATCTGTATATAAACTTTTTGTGGAAACTAACAAGGTTCTAAACTATAAACTCGTAAATAATTTAGGATTAAGATATCCCTAGACTTTGTTGATGTGTGTATATGTAACTGTGTCTCTGTATACCTACGCTATTTTATGATACGTTTATCTAATGTGGGTGTGTAATACACCTCTGCCTACCCCTTCGGGGATAAAAGGCGTGAAGTTATGTTATTTGTTGTTATGTTATGTATATCTAACAAATAGCAGTACTATGTAAATGATTGGCAAACAAAAAACTATGTTAAGATATTGTGTGATGCGACTGAATTAACTACAAAAATCATCTACATAAATAGTATAGTGCATATTTTTTTAATAATTCTAACATCGTCATTCATGTTGAAAATAAAGCGCAGATGTGGTTAGTTCTTTCCAGCATATAAACCGATATAATCTTCTAAAAGAAGCACAATGTAAGGATGACCTTGCAAATTGAAGGCTGCGTATAAATCCTCCATATGATAAATGCATGGTAGCGCCAAGAACACTGAAAGAGATCAACAAACGATCCGTCTGGGCCGTGAGTTCGCATTTGTATGCCTGAAGATTTACACAGCTTATCTCTAGTTCCCTTTGTGTCTTGTTTGGCTCTCTATGAAGCCGTTGGATATACAAGCCATTTGATCGGAAACAAACTGACGTACCGTATTGATATGAAAGATCGTTCTTTAGGATTACGTTGTTTGAGCCGTATTGTGAGCTCTGAGATATCGACTTCTAGTTCATTCTTCATATCAATGATGCGAAAGTAAATCACTATCTGATACAGGGAACAAAGTACGATAGCACAAAGTATCGTTTCATTTTCAGAACAATGCTAGCTTACGGTAATACGGTTTTATGATTTCAGAATCAGGCTGTGTCTTATTTATGAATATGTGTATGTTACCTTATGATGATAGTGACTTAAACTTAGATAATATACTTCATATTGTACAATGTTTTTTGAAGATGATGTCCTCAGTCATGCTACATCAGATTTTTAGAGAGAGTTAAAGACTGCACTATAGTATACCTAATAACTTGAAACTATAAGCAAGGCTAAAGTAGGCATGCTGCTATTTATTTCTAAATCAATTGTTTTCAAACTGCTATCAAAACTTTGCAACAAATAGACAACTTTTCGGGAAGTAATATAATAGATTTGTTTCACTTCGACCTATTATAGGATCAAATTATAAATTAAATAGAAATCAGACTGAGAACCTACCTGCGAACTTTTCGTCCCTTTTTTCTAAGATCCAGTTAAAGACTCGGTAATTATTTTCTATGGGAGACTTCGTCTCTAACGTAACATGACATGGCGACGTAAGAGGCTGCTTGTAAATCGTATGAATGTGAAATCAAAACATAGTCAATATTGGAATACTTACGCGTTCGATTGGATTGTTTTATTACAAGTAATCACCGGTATCATGAACAATTATTCAATGATGGTTTCTTGTTATATCAGCGGTCTGTTCAATATTAGATATGGCATAATTGATCGTTTTTAAACCAGGACTGCACTCCATGGGTAAGATGGATTATATAAATGTCATGTTGATGTAATACTTCACGGATTGCGGATCGCTTTTTAACTGCTCAATCAAAAACCACAATTTGTTCTCAATGTTATATTTGTAAGTCACTATCACAAATTCTTTGCAAAAAATCTAGTAGGTATGCAAAAATAAGTTTAGTCACTAATCCACAATGTTCATTTTTCCAGCCTACCCATAATAATTTAAAGGGCGTTCGCACTCTTTAATCTCAGGCTGTTGTCAATTTACAACTAATATACGCAAGGTTGACGGAGCGTACGTGGGACCCATTTACGACTACATTATCTATCTACGATATATGACATTACTGACGTAGACGGGTTATGTGGCGGACAAGAAATGCGTTGATACGAGAGGCTACTGAAATTAAAAAACACCCTAAATTCAATAGGAAAGATGGTTGGAATGTTCCTCCAGCTTGGGACCCTGTCATAAGGCTAATGAAACCCAAGAAAGACAAAGTCACCAGAAGACCTAAGGACACTGTGAGCTCATTCTGCGTAAATAGTAACAGCAGTAGATGAAAAATGTTCGGGATAACTTATACATTCAAGAAAAAGACAAATATCACCTCAGTCTGCCGTGAACATGAATTCTGTAAAGAATTCGAAACGTCGGCTAGTAATAAATTAAAAATATAGTTTCTAGATCATTAGTTTCAAATGTAATAACTTAGTGAAACCAATACATCGCGATAAAATCCGTAAAGTGTAGTTTAATTTCAATGAACTGTGTGCATAAATAAAAAACTATACTTTTTACTATGTAGGTAACTAGATTTTTATTCTAGTTCTATAATGTCACTGCTGATGAAAACGATAAATGTCAAAGAAAATAGTCAACTAAAATCGCTTGTTAAAGGGATTTAGAGAAGTTATATTCGCAATAGCGTAGGCTCACAAACAATATCTATCTATCTATAACGTCACTCCTGTCTCCCATTGGGGTAGGCAGAGACTATGGAACGCCACATGCTTCGGTTCAAACATACCTCTTTCGCTTCATCGATATTCATTAACCTCGTCATGCATGCGCGTCGGTTATAGGTACTTTTTATTTTGCCCTTTATCAGTATATCACCTATTTGGTCGGCGTACATCCGCCTAGGGCGTCCCCTACCGACATTTCCATTTATTCTCGCACGATACACTCCTTTCGTATTTCTTCTTTCATCCATCCGCTCCAGATGTCCAAACCAACGTAACATTCCTTTTTCAATCTTTGTCACTACATCTTCTTTTAGACCACACTTTTCCCGTATCACACTGTTACGCACTTTATCTTTCATACTTATTCCGCACATACTCCTTAAAGCTCTCATCTCCACAGCATTGATTCTACTTTCATGCTTCGTCTGCCATACCCAAACACAATAATATAAGTGTGTTATATTGGCTATCTGCCCACGTATAGCCTACACGAGGCATCTTTGTCTGAAGATACTGCGTATATGTATACTAGACACATGTTTATAGACTAAACGTGTAATTTTTTTATCATCGCAATTATGAATATGTCAGCTCTGCCCTTCTAACTTACATCAAAAATCTTTATGCTCGTATATATTTATTTTGTATGTTTGGTCACTGACATTTTCCTCAATTTGCAGCCAGTGTTACTGATTATTTTTATCGGAAAAGTTGGTTAAGTTATTTTGTGAATGTGAGTCAGATGTTGCATTGAGACCCATCTGGAAATCGTTATATTTTGCTATTAAAATGCTTTATTCCTTTATACTTTCAGTAACGTAGACGGAATGTTTTAAAAATATATAATTTAATTGGAAACCATTGCGAGAACAAAATGAAATGAGATAAAACGAAAAGTTCTCGATGTTTCGCGTTGAACGTGGTTGATATTAAGGAGATGTTTTTTAATTAAAGTTGGTGCTTCGTGGAGCCGTAAAACTGTGAAAGTTGGCCGTCCACGAGTTTCAGGGATGTCTTCAAGCTACGCAGCTTTAGTTGGCCTCGCTTTAATTCAGAACTCTTCACTCGCTAGCCCTGGCCGCGTACTAAAACTAGCTTTCAAGATACACATAATGAACCTACTATTGACTTTCTTGTCTGTATTTATATCGGTACATATGCAATATTTATTAAAAATCTGATATTTATTTCATTACAGTTAGGTAGAGACAAAAATATCAAATATGAATTTTCTTCAGTAGGTGCACTCTCTGCAGTCAATCTCCATTCCAATAATGTGAGCATTAAAAATAAATCATTTGGCGAAACTTTATAAAGATCCGTTTTTCCAAAAGTCGAAACCTTGCTTGCCTTGCAGTAATGATAATTTTATAAAACGTTTATCGTTATATTTTTCTTAGGTATATATCTTTACTTTATGGATAACTAGACGTCTCCAGCGGCTTCGCCCGCGTCAATTACACATATCTGCCGTCGCGTCCGTTAACTAAAACCACGTTAACCCCAAAAAGTGATTTTGGAGAAAAACGTAAAAAAACGCAGGAATCGTTGTTTCTAGAAAACATAAATCAGTGATTGTTAAATATTATTTAAACAAATATTTGCCAGCGTCATTTAGGATATTTCTTACTCAGAAATATACTTAAAATTATATAAAAAAACAGAATTTTTTGGTTTAGTTAAGCAATACACATTTTTTTGACATCGTTTGCCGTACTAAAGCCTCGTTAACCTCCACTTAGAGATCTTTTAGCTAAGCATTTTCTTTAAATTTATGGGGTTTCTAATTTTCAATAAATTTACCCTAAAATGCTTAACTATAAACGCGCTAAGTCTATTAACTGTTTTGTAGCTAAGATCTTTTTTAATATTTATACATTACTACCTTACGTAAAAGGAGGCTAAAGTAACTATGACTCTTTTAAGTTAAGTTTTAGCGAAAAATAAAAAAGATATGAAAAAATATATGCTTGATTATTAAGCTAAAAACAGGTATTTCGTACTTCAATTGTTACTAACGTCTTTATAGCAATTACATATCAAAAAACTGGATAAATAAATAAAATGCAGTATGAAAATTGAATCAATTAAATTAAAAAGTTTTAATTAAATAAATTTCCTTATCATCAACATATACAGCAATTTGTAAAATTTAAATACACAGCCTTGATTATTTTTCTAATCTTATTAAGCAACTAGAGGACGCCAGCAGCTACGCCTGCATTTTTTTAAAATTTACCCGTTTTGGCCGATCCCGTGGGAATTTCGGGAAATCCCTTCTTAGTGCACCCTTACGGTCCCCAAGGAACATACATGCCAAATTTCAGCTTCCTGCGCCCAATAGTTTCGGCTGTAGAGTGTCTGTCAGTCAGTCAGTAACGCAAGGATTTTATATATTAAGATTAATAGCTAAAAAAGTACATTTTAAGGCCCTATTTCCATAGTGGTTATTTAATATATTATATTTGCGTATAATAGACAGTAATAATATTTTCAATCACATAGTCATCATTATGTCAGCCTAGAGCCGTCCACTGCTGGACATAAGTCTCCCCCAAGGTTCTCCACATAGACTCGATTTTAAGCCGCCCGCATCCAACCGCTTCCTGCAATCTTATATGGATCGTCGGCCCACCTTGTGGGAGGCCTACTCCTGCTGCGTCGTCCGGTGCATGGTCGCCACTCCAGAACCCTCCTGCCCCTACGGCCATCGGTTCTTCGAGCTATGTACCCTGCTCATTGCCACTTTAGCCTGGCTATTCGGAGAGCTATGTCGGTGACTTTGGTTCTCCTGCGGATCTCCTCATTTCTTTTTCGATCTTGCAAGGAAACACCAAGCATAGCTCTTTCCGTTGCCCTCTGAGTAACCCGGACCTTCCGGATACGCCCCAAAGTAAGTGACCACGTATCGGCTCCATAGATCATCACTTGCAACATACACTGGTCAAGGACTTTTGTCTTGAGACACTGCGGGATATCAGACGTGAAGATATGCCGTGACTTCCCCAACGCCTCCCAACCATATTAGATTCGACGAATGACCTCTTTCTCGAAATTGGACCTACCCAATCGGATCATTTTCCATTTTTGATCAACTTCGAGTGTAGAGTTCCCAACCTGAATAGGAGCAGGTACGACATGGAAGTCAGACGTGATTTTCGTCTTGTCCATGTTCATCTTAAGACCTACTTGTTGGGAGACTCTACGGAGGCCATTGAGCATTGTGCTGAGGTCTTCAATGGTCTGAGCCATGACTACGATATAATCAGCAAATAGAAGGTGTACACAGTCCAGAACCTTGAATATGTCTTCCAGCGCAGCGGTGAACGTTTCGGAGATATAACATCTCCCTGCCTCACCCCTCGCTTTAGTTGAATCGGTTTTAAACTCTAGTCCTGGAGGCGTACTGACATGGTGGCGTTTTCGAACAAACACTTCGGCACTTCGACGTATCGATAGTCGTCGATGGCACAGTTGGCGAGACTGCAGTACCGCCTAGGTTTTGATCGAATCGAAGGTTTGCTCATAGTCCACAAACGCCAAGTATAGAGGCTGGTTATACTCCTCAGACTTAACCTGCCGTAGCATATGTATGTGATCTTAGCCTTTACGGAAACCCCCTTGTTCGGGCTGGAGGCTGGAAGTCGTCTAGCTTGGTCTCGAGATGATTTGTGAAAACTACTTATAGACTTGACTCAGGAGTGAGATGGGTCTGTAGTCATTCAAAAGGGTTTTATTGCCTTTCTTGACGAAAAGCACCACCACACTGTGCCATGCCTGTGGCGTTTTGCCCTCGAGTATGACAAAATTTAATAAGTTTCGAAGTTTTTCCACGGCAGGTGCGCCGACAGCTTTCAAAAGCTCTGACGTGATTCCGTCATCACCCGGTGCCTTGTTGGTTTTGAGTTGATTTAGGGCCACACTTATCCCGTGCATGCTGACGGGATGTCATGTCCGGGATAGTGTCGGGTCAATCCAGCTCTAGGGTCAGTGACTGGAGTAATAACAGGTGGTCGTGTAGTCGTGTATAGCTGTCCAGTTTGATCTCTTCCAAGAGCCTCAGCTCCTCTGCCTCAGCTTAATAAACAGAACTTTAAGTCTCTGATTCGCGATCTCCGCCAATACAACACTAAGTATGTTCAATAAGCAATCGAGCAGATTACGGTTCCTAGTGTTCAAAAGAGATCTGTCTATGGGGCAGGTCAGCTGACAAAGCTGAAGACGAATGGTGACAGAATTATCTCGTCCAGACCTCAGTCTGGACGAGATAATTCTGTCACCATTCGTCTTGAACACACTAAGTGTTGTATTGGCGAAGATCGCAAATCAATCAAGAGGCGCCGATACTTTGGCATATCGTCGGAGGCATGCAGAAGCATCTTATGCCTTTCTTGTATAAGCTCGAGGATTGGACCAGAGATTTTATGGGCTCTTTTAATCATCATGGGCTTTAAGAACTTTACGCCTGTTGTATGGACAGCATTCACTAACCTGTCACTAAAGTCGTCTACATCTACGCATTCTCCCAGGCATTCGAAGCGGTTTTGCAACTCAAGCTGAAAGCTCTCAGGGTTTTAGATTTGAACTGGCGCTGGTGGGATCGTAGACTTCATCAATCTCGACCGTTTGAGGCTGGGACTAATATTCAATGTGCCTCTTACCATTCGGTGACCGCGGCCCGCTTTATGCAAACTGATCACAGAGACATCATTAAATATTAAACTTTTCATTGACATGATGTAATCGATCTCATTTTTGGTGGCACCATCTGGACTTATCCAGGTCCACTTGCGGCATTCTAGCTTTTTGAACAAGGAATTCATCATGAAGAGTCCTTCCTTCTCCATGAAGCTAGCCAGCAAGTGGCCCCGCGAGTTCTGGTGTCCATATCCAAATTGCTCCACCCTCAGCTCATCACCGCTAGTTTGCCTAGTTTCGCGTTAAAATCTCCCATGACAACGGTGTAATGGGTTTTGAAGCTATGTATAGCCCGAGATATGTCCTCATACATAGCTTCTACATCCTCATCGGATTGTGATGTATGAAATGAAATATTGCGACAAATCTCTGCCGGAGCTTTATCGCACCGCTTGCCCCGCCGTTACCATGGCCGCTATCTTAGTCAGGAATAGCGGGGCCGCCGGAGGCGGCCCCGCTATTCCTGACTAAGAGATTTATTGAGGCCGTTTCTTTCGTGTGTGGCTCATTTTTGGAAGATTTTGCTTTGATCGCCACGCTTGGCAGACGGATTGCCGATCGTAGTGGCGGAAGTCTTTGATACTTAATGCTGCTGCCTATATAGCCATAGCGGTTTGACCGCCATCTTCCGGTTGACTGACTGCAATGGTGGATCCGAGGCTACTCTCATCCAGTTCCTGCCTGTCAAAGGTTAGTTACTCCACCTAGTTAGTCTGAGGGATAATAGCAAACCAACAAGGCAATCATAATAATTTTATAAATATGACTTATTCGTTGGTCTGCTATTCTTCCCTCAAACTTGATGGAGATATTAAGGAAAATAATGTTAATAAAGTATTACACAAAAATGTTCGAATTTTACCTCTTAATGTTCCCTGACATATTTGAGTTTTTGCGGGAACACGATGCGATGACGCACGCTTGCACGTTATAAGCTCTCCTAGCGGAATGGCAACCCTCCCTGCGCGCATATCCCATCCTCGCACGCATATGGCATCCCCGCAAACTCCCGGAATTAATGAAGCGCGAGAAATGGATAACGTGTTTCTAGTTAGAGAACGTGGGCTAGCCGTTATTAAGTTAAGAATTACTAATATATTTTTGAACAAATTCCATGTTAGAAGTAAATAACGCTTTTTTAACGAATTGTTTTGAGCAAATCGCAATATTACGTACTTGGCAAAAATACCGTTATGATCGTCTAACCAGAATTAAGATAAGGTTTTCATCATAAATAGTTTATAGCATTGTTTTTATTCCTGTTTTATCAAAATTGATCCTAAAAAAAACAACTAAAAAACAAAAAAAAATATAAATATATTAAAACAAGTTAAAGGCTCTTAGTGTATTTGTAGTCAAGAATATTCAATTAACATAGTTTAAGCTTATAAAAAATGAAAAAAATATTAGGCGAATTTTGTAACTAAGGTACTTTAACGTGCATTAAGCTAAGAAGCGTGGTATAGTCACTTTTTAGTCAAGCATTTGTTGCATATTTTGTCATTTAACGGTAAATCATGTTTGAATATCTCTATAACCGTAAGTGATAGAGATATGGTTCTTAGACTGAAAGATAGAGAATTTAAAACTGTATTACTTTGCATTCAAAACTCAAAATCGACCATTTGAAGGGTTAACGGGGTTCTAGTGAAAGGACGGCAGATATATAAACCTTTCTCTTGAATCATTCTATTATAAAAACCGCATTAAAATCCTTTGCGCAGTTTTTAACATTTAAGCATACATAGGGACAGACAGTCAGAAGACAGATTTTGTTTTATAATAATAATAATAAATCATTTTATTTCGCGTGGCATAGATGCATAGATAAATACCTTACAGTCTAACATACATACAGTGGTTGTTAGTATAAATATACTTATACATTGCATGTTGTTGTTGTGCGTGCGTCTGGCACTTGTCCGCGGAAGCGACGGAACACCACACCCTTCGGCCAAAAGTCCTCCTTCATAATAGCATGAAGATAGCACGTCGGGACCCACACCACAAACGCCTTAAAGTTGACGTTGCGTCGCGACTCCAACAGCTGCACCTCGGTATATGTACTTGGGTTTTTGGCGCACGTACTCCGCGATGTCCTCCACCTTAGTGGTGTTGTGCAGGCGAGAGACATAGACGGGTGTGTTCGGTGCGGCAGCGCGTAGATTTGCACTAGACTCCACAGGAGCCGTACCGCAGCATTTATTGTTGGTTTTCTGACGACGCATCCTCCTCTGCATAGTCATAAAACCATCATCTGCGTCCTTGTCGCGGTTCTTTGCCGTCCCCAGCATGGACTTCAGCGTGGAAGCAACGGGGGTGCTCGCAGTTACCTGCTAAGCCTTAATTCGCTAAGGTCGTGCGGCGATACACGGAGGCGCCGCGGGGACGGGGGCAGGGCTGCGGGGCGCTCGTGTAGCGCACTCAGCAGTCACAACATTCCGCGGCGACAAATCTGCTGACGTGAAACTTGCGACCGATGTGTCGACGCAGGCACCTCGTCGCGTGTTGACGTTACTACGCGCCGGTGACCCAGTTAAATTGACAACCTTGTGTAGGTCGTCCACCTCCGTGCGCAAAAGTGCAACGGTGTCTTGGGATGCCTGTAGCTTCTTGTGTACATCCCCTAAACTTACCTTCAGAAACACAATTTCCTTCAAAAGGCTTGTGACATCGACGTGGTCGAAAGTAACGGGAGGCAACTTGTTCAAGTCCCTCGCCACAAACGTCGGCACGTCGTCAGGATCGGTCTCCTTCAGCAGCGTGATAATATCCTGCAAACTTTTCTTTGTCCCGTCACGTCTGCGGGACCCCATCTGGTCGCATTCGTTTAGCGACCTGTACAGAAGCAGCTTGGCAGCCGCTATGTCCTCCTCGCTGATGTTGCTGGAACAGATCTGGATAGCCGACACCTCGTCCATGACATTCAGCTTCTGCTGCAGGAACGCCAGCAGCTCGTTTGCCACAAGTTTGTCACTCATGGTGATAAAAATTGCGAGTGTTGGCTTGCGCCGCGCTAAACAATAAAATTAAATATATTTACGCGTTACACGTCCGCCTTAGAGCGCGGTCGGCGAAGAATTGAAATTTATACTCTTTAGTGATAACTTAGGTTATATAAGCTCTTAAATATCTTAAGTCACTGTTATACTTATCCGCTTCTATAAATACTGATAAACATCACTATACATAGCATTTGTTTTGACACATAAAAAAATATTACCTGTTCTTGTTCAGAACTGCCGTTTTCATATATTTTATAGCTAAATAAAGGACTTAACCCAGGTATGTCACCATAAAACTGCATTATACAACATATAATATAAACGTACTTAAGGATTTTCTGGTTCATGTCATAGCTATAGGTATGTTTGTATGCAAATATAAAAAACCATTAATGTACCTTTTATTTTTAAAGAAAACACGCGGTGAGCAAGTTTCGGTCGCACATAAGACTTTATAGTCGTTCATGACGTCATAATCATCATCTCAGCCTTTTCTTCACCCTCCGCCTTCAGCCCTCCTTTGCCCCACGGCTTTTCACTGAGACCGATCTTTAGTACTCCGCGTCCGACCGGTTTTCACGATCCCAAGATACAAGATCATCATCCCAAAAAACAATTTTTTGTTCCTAAAAACAATTTCAGCTTCGCGTTTATGTTGTGTCTGTTATTTCAGCAATTCTAAAATTCATCGCAAAAAATACATCGGAGAAAATAATCTCAAAAAAAGGAAGACTGGCTGATTAAAGCTAAGTACAATGCGAAAATACTAGCCCCGTCCTAAAACTTGATTTAATTTATTTTTGTGCTAGTGTAATTTCAGCCGCATGCCTATTCTTATCAAAACTAAAAACTTTGACGTTGATTTATCGTCGCTATTAAATATACTTTATATTTTAGTTGAGGGATTTGTAGTATATCCAATTTATATTTTAAATTGTGTATGCAAATTCAAACAGAGTGAATTACAGTGAACAACAATAATTGTAAACTAACGTTAAGCTATTGTCGCTGTATGTCGTTTATCTCGAGTGTTGCCAAAACACTTAAGCCATGTATTCACTAGGGGACAAAGTCGCTCGACTTATCGCGAACAGTCGCAGGACATTTACGTGCGACTGTCCCGCGACAATGTCGACCGACATTTCGCTCGTCCACATACCGGCATTGTGATCAAGATGTCGCCTAAGTGTTAACACAGTTTCGTTGGTAGTGTGGACCAACGAAGTATGCTATAATCGCCGGTAGTCGCGGAACAAATAGCAACACACGTCCTCACAAGTCAAATGCCGTCGGAAACTGTCGAGGGACACGAAGTCGCGCAAGGTCGACGCTATCGGAGCGTCGACAAGCGACTTGTTCCCCGACACGTAGATGTCGCCTGCGATGTCGGGCGATGTCCCCCGCGACGTCGCTCAACACGTAGAATTCGTGTCGGGCGACAAGGTCGCGGGACAAATGTCCCCTAATGAATACGAGGCTTTATTGTTTTGAAGACAGATCAAGAGGGCAGCCTGAGATGTGTGGCACATATCTCCTACCAGCTACATTCCGGTATGACTTAGATAAGCAACGTTATTGTTTTGTATTTTGTAATCTAAACCTTCTTTTAAGCAATGCGAGAATAGCAGCGCAATAGCGAGATTTTATACAACCCTCAATTCCTGGACGAAACATTTAAAAACATTCCTTGTCATATCGTTTAATATGACTAGTATAAGGTATGCGAAAGTTTGTGAAATGAAGATTTTACTTACATTCAGGCAAAATGTCTTAAACCAAGTCGGGAACGGTATCAATTCATTAACACTCTGTTAGCACGGCGTGGTCCAGCGAGGAATCATAGGTTAGCATACCTATCATCACATGATCCATACATATTAACTTCAACAAAGTGCTAAGGGTTTCAATCTATATGCTTAAATAAATGTTTATTTTCATTAGAAAATAAGTATTAACTTATTCTTATCAAGATCTCTGTCATGTCCGACTTATATAAGAAAACATATTTCTCGATGAATGCTTACCACCCTATGAAAGCTTCACTTCACAGCGTTTGCACCACGACTCTATTAATTGCTTAACATTTTGGTATGCTCCATAACTACATTCACTGTTTACCATTATGACCATATAATTGAATTATGGGGATAACTTAATCACATGTCGTTATGTGCTTATATATGCTTTTCTCAGAGCTACTACCCTGCTAGCCACGTAATACTGATCAAGGCTATTGACACGTGCATTGTGCTTCCTATACCTAGTGTACTTCCATTCAATTATGACTCTAAGTCTCACTAATGTAAAAATCGGCAGCAGCAATCTAAAAAAAATATATAATGTTATTTAAATATAAATTACATTCAAAGTTAATATTCCAAATACAAAACTGTATTTCTTAACATCGTATACCTTTTAAACAGCGTAACAAAAACTGTCTGAGAAGTTTTACAAGAGCGACTGCGTCCGAGGTACTTAGTACGCTTGAGCACTGACAAATATCTGCGGGACCTAGAAAGCCACCCAGTGCCAGAAGTTACACTACGTGCTCCGAATGTAAGGCGAACCCACCCAGACTCATCTCAAATCACTCCGTTTTCATACCAAGTGACTTATTCATGCGCCAACCGTAGTAAAAAAGCTCAAAAATATAAAAGCCATTCATCCTTAGTATCCGCTACGCAAAGTGTGTCTATCCATCACAAGTTGATAACTTTTCAAATAGTACAAGTTGGGGACGTGATAATTTGAAAAAGAGGAAAACGTGACCAAGTTTTTATTTACTTACAAATATGTTTGAACGCGAACAGATAGTACTGAAGTTACTGGTGGTTTCTTAAGTGATTTTTATTTAATTAACATTGAATTTGTATCTATGTGACCGCGATTGTTGGCAGAGGTGTAATAAACCCATTTACTTACACTACTTCGTTAAGTAAATAACTCCAGTTTTGCAGAATATTATAATATAATATATTATGTTACTCTGCAATGTAACAGTTGTCTATTTCGCTTGAAATCACATATCACATACCATGTACTACGCATCCGCTGCAAAGGTTTAATGGAAACTTATTATGTTATACTAATACTTATGTCATGTGACTAATGAATCTAACATGTAGATAGCGAGATTACAAATCAAAATACCTATGCATGCAATATAAAATAGATACGTATGTTTGGTATTTTCATTATTTACAATTTCGAAACTTAACTTTACGTCATAGTAATGAACGTAGTACTAGAGGACGATTATGGCGCCTCCCTAAAATTAACATGAATCATAAAAAAGCTCTGAGTGTTGATTTGAATCATAGGAACAGACTTTAAAACAAAGAAATAGATCCAGACGATGGAAAAAATATTGTCAAAGAAGTAATTTTAGAATACTTTACCTAATTTAAAGTCACGATTTGTTACACTTTGTATAAAACGGTAACAGTAAGATTGGCCGACTAATACAAGAAATTAAGTTTACTTTTTGTTGTTGACTAATTATTTATTAATGTAGATCAGATCCTTGCCTTTAAAAAAGACACAGCCACCGCCCAGCAAATAGCTTGTGGCTATCCTCGGGCAGGATGACCAAGGCAAGCTAGAGGTGGGGGTCTATGATCGCCTTTGTTACACGACTCTGATCAAATCAGAGCCAAGACCTTTCTAAAGTTGCCGACTTTGTATAGTCTAAAGCATTCAGGACTGCAGTCTTGATGTTCACATGCAGCTTGCACAAGGTACCTTATGGTCTATCAATTTTCGTGGCATATACTTTGTTTAAAGTATGTCATGTCATCAGCCTTAAACAGTCCACTGCTGGACTCGGCCTCTCCTTTGAAAGGAGGAATTGGCCTACTATACAACGCTGGCCAAACGGGTTGGTATAGGGTTTGTATATTTTCTCTCCTTCTCTTACAGTGCTGTTCTCTGCATAATATGGTCCCTCTGTCGGTTTAAAGTATGATAGCTAATAAATACGTAATCAATCTTCATAAGACAGACAAACACCACACTACTTGTTACGTGCTGTGAATGCGATCAAGCTTACCGTATTTGTTTTTAATCACTTGATTTGAGGTCTCCGCTAGTGCAACCTGTCCAAAACTTTTGATTGCAAATTGTGTCACCATATAAATTTTCCCTTTCAATAATACTTTAACAGTACAAGTGTCACAAATGGAAAGCCATAAATTGTATCTACTTAAAATAAGTCCGCATAACACTTCTTGCCCGAAGCTGCAAAGAAAGACCACAGTCAATCACAATATCCTTATTCAATCCGGTAGTGGTTAGCTTGGCTTGCCATTCATTTCTGTATAGAATCACATAATAATATATCCTCCAAGCAGCCTAATCCAACATGATATATTAATTCTATCAGAGAAGGCAAATCACCTATTTTTATAATATAGACAGGAGTCGTGTTCGGTAAGAAGGGTAATGCGTATATATTAGAATTCTTTACCGTCTCTGATACTGATATAGGGCAATTTCACACAAGTACCTTAACGTAATTTCCCTTGCGACTGTGATCTTGGTGGCATTCGTATGTAAAACACACGCAATATAGAAAAGGAATGGATATATTAGACAAGTGTGACAAATAGGCCACGGGATAATTTAGAGAGTACAACCGGACGACTGTGGGTTAACTTCTGCGAGCGGTGGCCACTACCCCCCTTAAATATTACTACGTGTCCCTCATACAGACTATATTTTGATTCGCCAGACAAATCTGACTGGCTATTAAACCCTTCTATCAGTATAATAGACTATAAGACTATTATACTGATAGAAGGCTATAACCCTTCTATCAGTAGAATCCAAATCAGATCGTCCGCCGATAGAAAACGTGGTAGAGCTCGTGATAAAGCCCCGCCCAATAAATGCTTACAAAGTCACAGAAATATTCGTATTTCAACAGAACACGTTAAGTCGTATAATACCCTTGTTAACAAAAAATATGCCTCGGGGAAAGGGACCGAATTGTCAACATTTGCGTTTATAATGGTAATATTACAAATTTAACTATTGTGGACGAATATTCAAATGACAATATAAAATACGGAGTTATTAGTTTATTAGTATTCATACCAGAATTGTTGGTATTGGTATCGTCAAAAAGTATGACGTCTTCATAGCTGTGATAATTTCTCGAAGTCATTAAACTCGATCACAATTTACATTTTTATTGTACAATTTGTTTCTCATTATACAAAATTATTTTCTCAGCGAAGTTCCGTGCAAAGTAACAAATCAGATGAGACAGAAAAATATAAGTTGCGCTAGTATTCCACATTAACTTTGTTACAATTAACTATACTGCCTCTGTATTTAGTTTTATTTTAATATTAAATTAGAATCTATATATATAAAAGAAAGTCGTGTTAGTTACACTATTTATAACTCAAGAACGGCTGAACCGATTTGACTGAAAATTGGTGGGGAGGTAGCTCAGAACCAGGAAAAACACATAGGATAGAATTAGTTGCAAAAAATAATCTGGGAGGGATTTTAGAGAGGGTCGAAGTTTGTAGGGACCAACCTACTACCTATTGACAGTAAGAACGCATGTATATCTGTCAGTACTGTCACATTATACATTTTTATATAGTGCACTGTCATTACTTCATTCGATTACCTAAATAAACTAATAATTATTGTAACAGCCTTGGCTCATCCCTACTAATATCAGGTATAAATGCGAAAATGTGTATGTATGTATGTACCGATTTCAGGCTAAACCGGCTGAACCAATATTATCTACTCATAAATGCGAAAGTGTGTATAGAGGGCTATGTCATTTGACTGTATTCAAAGTGATGTTGTTGAGCACCTTTCGGTAGATAATGTCATGAATATTTGTGTTACCCTGAATTTAACGTGAGCGAAGCCGCGGGCGAAAGCTAGTATTAAATATATTATTCACTAAGCCAAATTATTTATCACTACATAATGATGGTTCAACATAAGTTACAATGCCATTATTAAGTATTTGTTTATTACTGTCTGAGAAAACCTGAGAAAATGTTTTAGGCCAGTCGTTCCCTACGTTAACTGACCTACGACCCATCAAATTAAATTCCAATCTTGAAACCTACTTCTGAGCTGCTGGCATATGACATTTATGCCACAGGCATAAAGGGGAAGCGAACTTCGGGCAGTCTGTATCGCCTTACATTGCAGGACCCACTCAAGATTCGCTAGCAACCCACCTGTGAGTCGCGACCCATGGTTTGGGAAATACTGTTCTCGGCTATTTGTAGTCCTCTTTGCTGGAAGATTTGTTAGCCTTATTCTTTATTTTGTACAGTCGGAACAAGGGACTTTTTATTTGAAAGATAATAATCCGACCGTTTGGAGCTTGAAAATAGAGTTGGTTAACGAGCCTCGAGACCTTGAAGAATGACACATATTATTTCAATGATACAACAATAACCCGAAGTTATACCATATGTATAAGTTATATCAGGGGGCCAATTCTGTTATTTTTATGTGACATTGATATTATATTTTGAATGGATTTAAAAGCGGTATTCTGATAACCTAATGTCATTATCGTATAATTTAAAATAAACAGTTCGTCGTTGACACATACGATCTCGTTACAATTTCATTCAAATATCAGATAATTTATAAGAATACGCATTTTGTGACGTAAGTATGACACTGACATGATATCGAGACTATATTTATTTAGCAGAATTGGGCCCCAGATTATGCGTGTTCTGCCTTACATACTAGGCTAACCAAAAGCAATAAACCTTAATATGTACACTGTACACTTAGTAATAATACAAGTTGGAGAAGGATGCCTTTCCAGAACTTGTTAATAATTCGCCTAATAACTCGCCAAGTGATAGAACAATCTGTAGAACAAGTGGTACCCGCGTCTTCTGAATCGGTAATTGCATGTAAATGTTAGTGGCAACTCGTAACGTTTCAAGGGCGGTACTGCGGCCGCCATTGTTCTAATTACTAGGCAACGAGTATGAAGTTGACGCGTTACAATGTAGCACAGCTGTATTACATCTACCAACTTATCTAATTACCACAAAAAGAAAGCTTGCTCTACTCAACTGTCCTTAACTCGGAATTGTATCTAAGCCCAGCTACGGTATTACTCATTCGATACTTGGCTATTGTTATGAGTACGGGGGAAGTACATTCACTTACAAACAAAATCATGTTAAAAGTTTACTCGAGCACATTTCTCTTGTTTGTTCCCCAGGTGAGTGGAGACGTCGTATTTAATTATAAAATATATTACTTAGTAGGCCGTGTTATTCATATTTAACCTCACAATATCTGCTACCGATAAAATAATAATAATATTCTACCACATTCACACAACACCATCTAGTCCCAAACTAAGCAGAGCTTGTACTATGGGTACTAGATAATGGATAAACATACTTATATACTTTATGAATTTGAAATGTTTCGCTTCTTCGGTCAGAAGATTAAACGTGACCTTGCTCACGTTTAATCTTCTCTAAAGATAAAGAAAAGTATCTTGAAGTAGGTTTAGTTTTCATAATCCTGCTTTGAATTTTTTTTACTCATGGGTACCTATTATAATAGCTCGAGATCACATGGCATGATTTTTATATCATGTTTTCAATATTGAAATTCATGTTGTATAGTTTTTTAAATAAATAGTCTTAACCGACTCGTAAATTTGTTTGTGAAAATATAGCAAATAAAAAGAAATAGCTTAACGGGTTGAAAGTTTGTTTTAAAATCCGCTGATTTGAAGCTATGAAAACGCGGGCTAATTCTAGTCAAAATATTTTTTTTTATCTATTTGCCCTAAAATGTCAACTCGATTGATTTGATTTTCTCCAAATATAATTCGAATCGTCGATGATCTTGAATTATCTGCTGCAGTTTGGCTCGCTATGATATTTCCGTCTCCAAACGAGGTTTAAAGTGAGTATTAATGTGAATTCACGTTAGGCAACTTGGCTTTATGTCTAAACCTACAGTCGCTGGCTCATCTGCACCTAACAGCAATTCAAAAATACATTATTTCGTTTACTGAAATACTGACTATTTTAAACTGACAGTTCAATACTCTGAATACAGGGTTTTACTTTTAGGAGTCCAACTTCAAAACTTCAGGTTAATAAGCTTACATGGACATTTTATGACACTATTTATGACACATATATAAATAATCTCATTATTAGTTTGTCACGCATAACGTTGTGCGCCTACGCCTGCATTTTTTTTAATTTACCCGTTTTGGCCGATCCCGTGGGAATTTCGGGAAATCCCTTCTTAATACATCCCTACAGTCCCCAAGGAACATACATGCCAAATTTCAGCTTCCTGCGCCCAATAGTTTCGGCTGTAGCGTGTCTGTCAGTCAGTAAGTAACGCAAGGATTTTATATATTAAGATTGGGACAGTGAAGTTAATTATTTCAGAGTAGAAATCTATCAAATATCGGGCAATTCGAACTTGCTTAAATTATTAAACGAGACAAAAGATGTTGAATGTGACTCTTTACTTCAACCTAAATGACTACATTCACCTGATATTTATTATTAACGCAATATATAGTTAGACGTCTAGGGATTTCTAGTTAAATTATAATTTGCCAATGGTTGATCTGAAATTCTATTCCAAAGTTATCGAATACAAATCTAACTTCTCTCAACTATTATATTGCGTCTGCTTCTAAAACTATCAATTTGAATTTGATAAGAGAAGTTAAGCCCTACCTTTAAATTATGGGACACACAAACAAAATTAGTTGAAAACAATAATTGACAGATCTATGAACCGATATTAGTTTAACCTGGAGACAGAAGTCCCTGGACTAACTTTTATCCAGAAAGATGAGTTGCTAATATGAGTTGGGTAGGTATAGTCAGCGTGGTCAACCTAGGACATTAAAGGTGGAGGGCTTTGAAGTCCTAGGTTGAGCACACAGCGAGTTATAACAGTTGCTTCTGCATATAACAGATTATTTACTGGCGGAGCAAAGGCAGTAAAGCACGCAGCTTCTTAGAGGGTAATTTAGATAGGAAATTCGAAGTTTGAGCACTAAAATAAACAGATTGATTTGGACACCTCGGATCAACTTAACGCAAAGACTCATCGAGCGGGTCGCTATTAAATTTGTGAAATTGCCGCAAGGACAGATTATAATAAACTTGTTTCTATAATAAAAGTAATACGGCATGGTATTTAAGAAAAAATATTTCACTAAAGGGCGCTAAGCGCATATCATTTATTCACGCGTTTTGCACTTCGTTCAAACACATTTTGGTATTATATTTTTAACAATAGGTACTTACTTACAATTTATTTGGTTGGCGCAGACACAGATTTTGCCTATATATTCTAGAATCAGAAGACAGAGATGTATTATAGCAATAAATTACAAAGCTTTAAATGAGCTTAAAAAGAGCGAAATTTTTATAAGTACCTATAGAACTCGTCGTTGCTACAGTACACATTTAAGTGCTATTTTGAACCGAACATTCTCTGAAAGAATAACGTATACTGGAACGTTATATTTTATTTTTGCCAGCGTGCCGGCGATGTTGACTGTACTCGATTCCAAAAGAAAATTTCAGGTTGCGTACAATGCGAACATTTATGAATGAAGTCGAATTTTTCATAACTCTTGACGAAAACAATGCCTATACGAAATGAAGCTCGCAATATGATATTTCACGCACTTTTGTTCAAGCAACAACAGTTACTGCCAGCAGAAATTATGCAAGACTTTTATTAAAACGAAAAACTTTTTGCACAAAGAATCGGCGCGGCAATATTGGAATGCCATTGCAAGAAAAATAGGCATTTACTTTCAATCTGGTTGAGAGCCAAATAAAACCTTATTTTATTAGAGAAGGAGCCGCATACCACCATAAAGTTATTACAATGTTTTCAGAGATGTCGTAATCAGCAATCAGCTAAATGTGTACGTAGCAGCCCGATGCTATTTTACAAAGGGTTGGGCAGAAAGCTACGTTGTTGGCTGTATCATGGTTAAACATGATCCGTGAAACATCATATGACCGAAATTATTAGATGTAATACTCATTAGTCTCTGTATGTATGTAATACTCAGTTTATATACAGGATATAAACTTTTGTATTGCTAGGCATGGGCCTATTCTTATGGGAAGACTGTATCTCGAGTGGACGTGCTGGTGGTGGTTTGCCAGACTTGTTATATATCATTGCGAGAATATAATGAAGACCTCACAGATGTATGGCTGTTTACACCGTTCACAACTACAGCTACATTTTGTAGGCACCACACGCAACCACAAGACACTGCACTTATTTATGAATTTATGAATATAAAAGACTTGCCAAACTATATTTCCTACATGGTTTGAAAACAGTCATCACCTTACACCTATAGTGTCATAGTGTTGTTATTAGTTTCATAAGAATCTGTATTTAACAGTATTACTGAACTTAACTTAAGTACTATGTTTAGTTGTTAGTTGATAAAAATAAATGACTAAATAAATAAAATAAACAACATTATCATATTATCACTGCAGCCTATCTATTCACGCGTAACCACAGCTTGACCTTGACATTTTGTCGCAGCGATGTCTTACGGTTGTGGCACGAGTGAATCAAGCCTTTATAAATAAGTGCCGCCGTTTGTCAGTATTTTAAAAGAGACATATCAGATTAAATTGTGAAGTGCTAAACGACTGAATCGCATCAGATGAAAATTGTTACGAAATATATTTCGGTTCTTAATAATTATGTAAAATTGTACTACCGTACTGTTAAAGTTGTCAACACTTTAATATTACGTTAGTAAACAAACATATGATAACATACAACACCAAGCTCTAATTTGCCAGCCACAGGTCTTCTTATATGAAAAACTGTAAGTCACCAGAATAAACTGAAATGTTACTGTCGAAAACTTATGTACAAATGCAGGTCAGGTAATGCTGGATATTTGTGGCTTACCCAGGGTGCAGCCGAATAAGGATAATCGTAATATTTCCTTCTATTGATGAACAACGCGTGTTTACTGGCGTACATATTGTTAGTCTTCAGTAAAATCTGACACAGCAAGTGTTTGTAACATGGTTTCGGCATATGGAGAGGATGGATGACGAAACAGTGACCACGAATATATATGGGACAGGACGATGGGGAAGACCTAGGCGGTCGCTCTCTGACCAGATTGGAGACATCCTAAAAAAAGGACAGGTCAGAAGTACCCTAAACAGAAGAGCATGCATGAGAAACTTGATGGAAGTGAATGAAGCAAGAGAGGTATGTCAGGATCGTTGCAAATGGCGTTCCGTTGTCTCTGCCTACTCCTCCGGGAAACAGGCGTGAGTCTATGTATGTATGTATGTATTTAACTCTAACTTGTTGGTCTACAGAAGGCAACAAGCCTCAATGGGTCATCGAAAGTGCGTATACGATCTAATAATTTGCCTTGCAATAATAATACACGTGTGATTATTGCTATGATTTATTTTTTTACAGAAAATGACAGAATTGAATTTAATATTCTAAATAGTAAGATCATATCCCGTATATTTAGCTTTAGTGCTGAAGACCATGGAACCAGCATAATATGTCAACCTATGTTCGATAAGGATTCATCCCATACACAAAAAGCGGTTATCCTCCTTCATCAGAAATACGATGCTAGTAAGTGAATCCGCTAATACGGCATCAGCCCAAGCGACTTAAATAACATATTATGAAATGGTTAATTATAACATGTGTAATACTTTTATTTTATAATTATCATAGACACAAGATAATAAACCATTTATAATGTCAATATACTTTACGCTTTTATGCATTGTTTTTACAGAGCCCAAGTACTCTCGAACTTTTCCTTTTCCACTGGCACAGTGATCCGAAATGGGTATTGGCCTCCGATATAGGAGAACATAAGGCTCGATCTCGTGCCGCTTTCGCCCAATCAGCAACCTAGAGCTTGGCAGATCTCTCTCAACAATTACCTTCCATCGATATCGAGAACGGCAAGCGTGTCGCTGGCCGATCGGAATGGCAAGATTTTTTTTTTGACTCTGCGATCGACTTTCATGTTAGCAAAATACTACTCGTATCGTATCATTACAGGCTCTGGTTTAACTGTGAGCATCGCTTGTGTTGCGGGTATCAGTGCAGCTGCCTTCGCCGCTGGTATTGTTATATTCTGCTCTAGAAGAAACTGTCAGGCCACTCCACAGGTATCTGCTAATACACTTTGAACTTGAACAATACTAACATCTATTTAATTGATTTTAGGTCTATTTACTATTGCTATTTTAGACACATTTCACCTTCAAGTGATCTATATATACAGCCTCCAGAACACCGCACTCTTCAATATTTGGGTATAAATTAATATTCTCATAAGGTAAATCTATTCGGCAAAGGCTCTAGCTTGAATGATCATATCGAGACTACAACGGACGGAGCGTTGCATGACTACTGTCACTGGATACAAAATCCAATGATTCTTGAGTCTCGTGTAATTTTTAAATATTTACCATGTAGTTAACAATTCCAAAGTGGCTGTGAGAATCTAGTTCTAGAAGACATCAAAACGCCGGAGATTCCGCAACTGGTGGATAATTGCACAAACCCATACGATTACGTATACAATGATGGAGAAGATTTACGCACCAATGTATGTCCTTGTCATGGACCACACACGTCTCAACAACAGAACTCTAATGTTTATAGTGATGGGTCAGAATCTCACTTCAACTATGAAATAGACCAATACTTCATCGACAAAAGAAATGAAGCAAAGAAACTCAAAAATATGAGAAGTAAAAAATATAATAGATATAATTTATTTTTTAGATGAAAATGTAAATTTGGTTTACTTGTGTATAATAAATTGTGTAAATACTGAAATATTTGTTTCGTCAACACCCATCATAGCTAGCTAATAAGTAACGACTGGGCAAATTATCATTTAAATCCTTGCAGTTATTATCAGATCTAGCATAGCGCAGAGTGCGTTATGCTAGATCTGATAGTTGGCAAAAGCTCAAAATATAACATATTGGGCTGTTTATTTCCTAAGTTTCTAAGTAAACCCAGCGTATAACAATTCTCACAAACGTTCATATGAAATATAACAAAAAAAATGTTTGAATGTCACCGAAAAGTCTTGGTGGTGTTAAGACTATCATAGAGTGTGGGTTAGCTTGCGTTGTTAATTTTATTTATTTATTTAAAACTTTATATACGCAGCGTATACAGGCGGACTTAATGCCATGGGCATTATCTCCCAGTCTACCTTTGAATGGTGCAGAGAAAAAAGAAGTAGGCGCTATATAAATACCTATAATGAAAAGAACCTTGAGTTTGAACTAACATAGCTATATAATAGACATGATATATATACATATAAGATACATACATGCGATGAGTAAAAAGATATATAATATATAAAACCATAATTTCAAATAATACATATTATTACTACATACTAGTACATCTACATATAATATATATATAAATATGTACATATATATACATATTAAAAGACAAAATGAAATATAAATGAATATGATACACCGGCTGTATCGGCCAACAAGAGTTCCTTAACTTTGAACTTAAATGTGCACTTGGTCCTGGCCATCCTGATCTCAAGAGGAAGGGCATTCCAGAGAAGGATTGATTGTACCGTAAAAGAAGAGTGAAGAAAATTAGAGCTGTGAGTGGGAACCATTAGAAGCAGGTTATTAGAAGAGCGAAGGTTACGAGCATGGTTAGACCCTAGGCACTGGAAGAGGGGCGTTAAATACTCAGGGGGAGTGGGAGACGTAAGAATACTATAGAGAGTTGTGAGAGCACGCAAGCTACGGCGTTGACGAATGGGAAGCCAATTCAATTGAGAACGATAAGTGGACACATGGTCAACCTTGCGAAGATTGAAAATGAATCGAATGCAGTTATTTAGAAGACGGTCAAGTTTGTTTAGGAGATCTGCATTCAGGTCAAAGTAACATACATCACCATAGTCGATTAGAGGGAAAATTAAAGTTTGCACAAGCATTGTTTTAGTCTCGGGCGGGAGAAAGTTTTTTAGGCGGTAGAGAGCGCGTAGAGTACCAGTGACTTTCTGACTCACATGGTTTACTTGCGTTCGCCAATTTAGCGTGCTATCCATATGCAGGCCAAGATTTTTTACTGTTGTATGCAGATTAACAGTAGTACCGCTAAATGTAATGACTGGAAAAGATGTGTAGTCCAGTCTCTTTAAAATCCTTTGACTACCTAAGATAATAGCTTGCGTCTTACTAGGATTGACAGCTAATCCAAACTTCTCCGACCAGGTGAGTATAGCTGCTAAATCGCTATTTATCTTTTCTATGGCTTCAGCTACGCATTCCACATTAACATGTGTATAGATCTGCAAGTCGTCGGCATACAAATGGTAAGCACACTGAAGATTTTGAGTCAAGAGGTTTATAAAAATAGAAAACAACAAGGGATAAATGATACCGCCTTGAGGAACACCAGAAGTAGTGTCAGACCACCCCGATGATGAATCATTGAGGCGGACAGGCTGCTGACGCCCTCGAAGATAAGAAGAGAACCAATCCAGAGCTCCAGCCGAGACCCTGAGATGAGATAGGATAGATAAAAGGATATCGTGACTGACGGTATTGAAGGCGTTTGAAAAATCTATCAACACCAGTACGGTGATTTTGGTGTTTTCCATGGCCTCTCGAATATCGCCAGTCACTTTAAGGAGGGCGGTGGTAGTGCTATGCCCAGGCCTGAATCCAGATTGTAAAGGACTCAACAATCTGTTATTGTGAACAAACCGAGCCAATTGTTTGTGGACACAGGCCTCTAGCACTTTGGACAGAAAAGGTAGGATAGAAATAGGACGGAAGTGGTTAGGAATAGAAGGGTTTTGAGTTTTGGGCAGGGGAATTATGTAGGCTTTACGCCATAGGGAGGGGAAGGTACCGGAAGTAAGGGAAAAGTTAATGATATGGGATATTGCAGGCAGGAGGTGGTCTAAGATTGTCGTTATCATACGACGGCTGATGTTGTCACACCCCACAGCATTGGAAGTGATGGAGAGGATTGACCTTTTGATCTCGCCTAAAGACTCTGGAGAAAACTGGAATAATTCAACATTGGGTTGAGGCAAGCCCGCTAAGTAACTAAGTGTGAGACTCGTGATCTGGTGATCCAGCGAAACGGAAGAGGTGAAATATCGGTTGATATCATCCAGATCAAGAGTCCCACAATTGTCGAAGTGCTTCTGTTTGCCAATGCCTAGTGTTCTAAGGAACCGCCAGGTATTAGCAGGTGATGAAAAATGTATGTTATCGAGAATATGTCGGCGTTTGGCGTTACGTACCATCTGATTACACCGATTTCTTGCAGATCTAAAAAGCTCCCAGTTCTCATCACAACGGTCCTTTTTATACCGCCTAAAAGCTCGGTCTCTACGACGCATCGCCATCCGTACACCTGTAGTAATCCAAGGTGCAGGAGGACGTTTCAGCTTCACTCGTCTTACTGGGGCATGAACATCGTATAGATTACTGATTGTGTCATTAAATATACTAACCTTTTCGTCCACCGTAGAGGCAGACATCATTTTATTCCAGTTTAACTTGGCAGCATCCTTATTTAGTTTGTTTACATCCATTCGACTAAAACAACGCATGCTCAGAACTTTAGGTGGGGCTTTAGGAGGTTTCAGGCGGTAGGAGAGGAAAATGAGGTCATGGCAGGAAAAACCAGGAGCGGAAAGTTGGCCATGGGATGTGACTTTGGAAGGATCAGAGGTTACTATTAAGTCCAGCCAGGTATCCTCACCGTTGCTGTTGTGGTGAGTAGCATGCAGTGGTAACACTTGAAGGCTGGCTGACTGGACGATGTCAAGTAACCTACAGGAACGACTGGATTGACTGGAAAGGAGATCGGTATTAAAGTCGCCCATGATGATGTGATGAGTATACTCGGACCCTAAAGATTCCAGAATCGACTCGAGACTGGAGAAATAGTCAACAGTAGGAGGACAATACACGACGCCAAGAATAGCTTTAGAGCCCTTGACGTTTACCTCCAGAAATAAGAACTCCGCAGGTGAAGAAGAGGCAGAAGATGAAGAAAGAATTTTAAAGGGGAAGGTGCTGCGGAGATAGATAGCTACACCACCGCCTCTCCTGCCGACTCGGTCATTTCGTATAAGAATGTAACCAGGTAAGGAGTATGATGTAGAAGGAAGAACTGGTTTTAACCAACTCTCTGAAACCAGGACGGCATGTGCATTTGAACCAGAAAATGCTTCCAGCAGGTCACTATAATGGCTGGGTATACTTTGGGCATTTATGTGACAAACGTTAAAGCATAAGCCAGGTTGATGTGCAAATGCCTTATGAAGGCATTCGCTTAAAGTGAAAAAGCCATCCGTCGAGCAGAAACTCTCATTGTCGGAAGAAGCAGGTGACTCATTAGCCGATAAATATGTATCAGAATCCATAAAATAATATAATAAAATAAATAATAATATATAATATAAAATACTAATAAATAAGATATTAAGGACCTAAAAAAAATTTTTGTGAATACTATAGGCAACACAGTTTTCTCTGCACCACCCGCCAGCTCACACAAACAATAAAATTAAACCATACTTAGCACAATAAACATTACAGAGAAAAAAAAATACAATGTTGTAAACAGTTTCCGAACGTAATACGTTATTCTGACATCTGTCAAACTGTCTGTACTGTCATTACTGTCAACAACATGAACCTATGTGAAATTGTGAAAATGTGAAGTAAAACAACAACATTACGACGCAAGATACAAATAGAAAGCGATAAACAAGACAATCTTATAACTATCAGAGTTTAGAGATGAGAGAGAAGAGAAGAGAAATAAAAAAGATATGAATAGTTATGTAAAGTTCAACTATTTACGGGATTTGGAGTTAGTGTGCGACGCCCCCGCAGATCCGGCGCCGCTCTTGTCCACAGTCGGCTCATCTTTGCGCCTGGTATCCCAGGTCACTTCAGCTGCAGACTGTTCAGTTCTTCGATGGTGTAGATTCTGTGGCGAGAGCCATCCGACGCCTTAACGTTGATAACACCGTCCTGGGTCCAACAAGCTCGCATTCCGAAATGGAGCCGCGCCTTAGCGAAGATATTCTGCCTGGACTTCGTCAAAAATTCCTTCAACGAAACAGAGGTGCCTTTAAGACGGGTCTTCGCTCTCCAGACGGCAGATCTTTGGTCTATACTAGAGAACCACACTAGGATGGGGCGGTGATGACCACCACTGGACGTTCCTATACGGTGGCAAACTTTGATGTTGTCTGCATTGACACTTGGAAGCTCCATTTTGGTCAAGATATTCACCACAGAGCCCTTGCAGTCCTCCTTGTCGACCTCTGGGACACCAAGAAACAGGATCGCTTTGCGTCTGTGCCGAGACTCCATGTTGTCGATGGCTTGAGAGCACTGAATAATTTGTTGCCGCAGAAGACCAAGCATCGCAATCATGAGCTCTCTAAAGGTGCGGAACTCCTGTGCTACCTTTGCGACAGTGTCCTTTGCCGTACCTCCGTGCAACTGCGCCTCAAGCTCAGTCATCCTCTTCGTGAACATCTCCTCCAGATTGATTTGTGCCGTTTTAATATCAGTTAGGTCAGTCATCTTGATGCAAGTGGTATAGTTTAAATGTTAAGTGCTTTTAGATGAATAAACTTTGTGATTATGAAGTGCTGGCAGGTGGTGTGACTTGCAAATTTGAGCTTACATGCAGTTTTTGTGAAACTCCAACAAGTGTGAGTAATGTGTTTATTAATAAACCAAAAAAATCAAAGATAGTATTAAATAATCCTTAGAAATAAATTAAATAAAACTTTTCAAATTTCGACGTCTAAACTTTTTCACACCTACCGCCCAAAAAAACTAAAAAAAAATAATAATTTGTGAAACATGAAACAACCAAAATACTAAGAATAGAAAGTTCTGTTTGATATAAAACAAATTCTGAGCGTTTCGTGGTACCGGCGATTATAGACCGACGACATCAATAAACAAAATGTATTACCTATTTCCATAGTATATGCAAGGAAATAGACATTTATGGAGCCTCAAAAATATGACTATATTTTGTCGCCACTCACACATATTGGATAATATTTTGTAGTAGTGCTATTCAAATCCCGTACCATTCAACAATATTAATCTCATAGCAAAAATCAGATTACAAAAAATCCATTGGCGTTAAAAGTGAGAAAACCGAACACGGGAGCTAATAAAAACCACGATATATGACGTCATCGCTCCCAGAAATTATTACCCGCCATCAATGAGTTCTCGAAAAATCTGAAAAACGTTCAAGTCTCATGTACGCGCGAACGTGTTGTCATGACAGAAAAAGCCCTCCATCAATCTGCCGCAAACCTATTTCCTAACACATTCCCGTCCACGTCCTTTCATATCACGCCATAGCTTGGCATTTCAGATATTGGCGAACGTATTACGACTATAGTCAACACTTTTTCGGGACAGAATTAAGGCGGGTATTTTTACTCTAATGCAAAATGATGTTTTGGCTTATCCGGGTTGGTCACGTCCTATACTACTGAGAAATGGTTTCAAGAATTAGTCTTAACACCTCGCCTTGGAGTTTTGTGTCAGCTATGGGAAAATGAAGAGACAATTAACTTCTAGCCCTGTTTCATTTAAACTTAGTGGACGTAGCATGATTAGACAAGGCTTTGCAAGGATTTAAATGTATAGAGTTCGTTCAATGAATTTCATACTTATTGAAACAAGTATTTATTTATTTTTATTTGTTTATTTATTATATACACATACATACGTCTACCATTACAGCTATCTTTACCTAATGCGACAAACGTAGGACAAAGAAAGATAAAAAACTATTAATGTAATAATCAAACATTAGAACTTGTTACACAATACGTTATCCTGATGAAATCGCTCAGTGGACATGCAAATAAGTCTATACGCTCAGCTACTAAATTTAACGTGCGTAACGTACGCGTTAATGGTGTCTGTTGTAGGAGGTTAGTACGCGCGCACGGTACCACCAACAGCTGCGTTCTCCGTCGTCGCCGCGTATAATCGTTTGGTACACACAGGGTTAGCTGCGATAACATGGCCGCGTGTTGTGTTCTACCACGAAGCACTTTAAACAAATATGTAGCTAGTGCTACCTCACGCCTTACCTCTAATTTGTAATATCCTACCATACCCAAGATAAATAACTTTGGATACAGTAGTGGATATCCAGGATATATTCCATACATCTTCAAATACATCAATCTGATAAATTTATTTAGTATTCTTTCCAGCATAAGTTTATACTCGGATGGCTCTTCACAAGAGCCTCGTATAAAGCCTTTAATGCTGAAATATTTGTAAATTTATTTGCCTGACGTAAAACAAATCCTAAATTTCGAAATGACTTTTTACAAATATCTACGATATGTTGCCAAAAGTACAAGTCAGTAGTGAAACGTATGCCTAAATCCTTCACCTCTGTGACACCCTGCAGCGGTAAACCATCCATGTTGTACTGGTAGGGTTGCGAGCTCCGCGAACGAGTGAATGATGCCACCGAGCATTTAGCTATGTTAAAATATAATTTATTATTCTGGCTCCATTGAACAGCACTGTGTAAATCCTGCTTGAGTATTTCGCAGGCCGCAATATCCTTCACGACTACAGACAGTTTGAGGTCGTCGGCAAATAGTAGGCAAGTTAACCTAACTACTTGTGGTAAGTCGTTCACCATAAGGATGAACAATAAAAGTCCCAGATTACTACCCTTATTGACACCTGACCTCGTATAGTAAGGCCCTGAATAGTGTCCTCCACAATCGACGTACTGACGTCGGTCTCGTAAGTAGCTAGCGAAAAATTTCAGTGCATGAAGCGTGCAGCCTATACTCGCCAGTTTCGAGAGAAGAACGTCGTGGTCGACTGTGTCGAACGCATTCCGGAAGTCGAGGTAGGACACATCCACCTGCAATCCGGCGTCAACTGCTGGCACTAGTTGTGTCATCAACTGTAACAAATTTCCTGTCGTACCGCGCCCCGTCGGAAACCGTGCTGTGCGTCAGATGAATAGGCACTTATTTGTGAAAATATGCTGTCGTGGATAGCCATCTCGAATACCTTGGCTGTAGCACTCAGTACCGCTATGGGCTTACAGTCACTGGCATTCGTACCTCCTTGAACTTTTGGTACAGGCACTATTCGAGTGAGTTTCCATATATCAGGAAACTTTGCGGCAGTTATACATTAAATATATGTTGTAGTGGTTCAGCCAATACCTCTCGGCAATCCCTAATAATAAAGGGAGGAATACCATCCGGTCCTACAGAGCGTTTAGGCGGCAAGCGAGCCAGCACGCGGCGCACGGCTGCCAGCTCTAGCGGCGTGAGGTGCGCGCACGCGCCGCCCGGGGCTGCCGCCTCACTGGCCGCCTCGGCGTTCAGTGTACCGGGCTGTACATTATAAACCGAGTGAAAGAACCGCGCGTATTCCTCAGCAGATTTTTGCCCTGATAGTACTTGTCCATCTTTTACTAATTTATATTTACGTGAACTGTCTTTTTTAGGGTTCCGTACCTCGAAAGGAAAAAACGGAACCCTTATAGGATCACTTTGTTGTCCGTCCGTCTGTCAAGACCCTTTTTCTCAGGAATGCGTGAAGATATCGAACTAAAATTTACACTAAATACTCCAATCTACGGTTCCATAGAGCTGTAAAAAAATCAAACTTCTAATCCAACGCAATCAAAAGATACAGCTGTATATGCTGCAAATTGCAGCATATTTTCAAACTCGCATTGGAATCAAAACCTACATGGTACTTCCCGTGAACTCAGAATCTTGAAATTTGGTACGAAGCAACGTCTTATATCACTTATAAAGGAAAAATTGCGAAAAGCGTACATTTTTAGTAACAGCATATAAAAAAATATTTTTAATAAATTTAAAATTACTACCCCTTTCTCTTGAACGCGTGGAGGTATTAAATTGAAATTCATACCAAATACTCAAGTATATAACACCGTTAAGCTGCAACAAAATCAAGCTTCTATGTCAACGCAATCAAAAGAAAGAGCAATATAAGCATATTTTCAAACTCGCGCCTACTCGCAAGTGAATCAAATCCTACAGGGTACTTTCCGTGAGCTCAGAATCTTGAAATTTGGTACGAAGCAATTTCTTATATCACTTATAAAGGAAAAATTGCGAAAACCGTAAATTTTTAGTTAGATCATATAATAAAAATATTTTTAATAAATTTGAAGTTACTACCCCTTTCTCTTAAACGCGTAGAGGTATTAAATTAAAATTCATATCAAATACTCAGGTATATAACACCGTTAGGCTGTAACAAAATCAAACTTCTATGTCTACGTAATCAAAAGAAAGAGCAATATCATCATATTTTCAAACTCGCGACTACTCGCAAGGGAATCAAAACCTACAGGGTACTTCCCGTGAACTCAAAATCTTGAAATTTAGTACGAAGCAACGTCTCATAGCCCAGATAAAGGATGCGGAAGGCTGAGGAACGTGTGCTTTGGTGCGTGGCTGATTGAGATCGAGATTTCAAATAATTACATAGTCTTCAAACTTTTTTGCTAATTATTCTGTACTTTATAAGTATTTTTGAAACAGATTTCTAATAGTCACTAAAAACTTTGTAAATCAATAACTTTGATAAAAAACCTGACCATAATTCATCAGCAGACTTTTGCAAGGTTGCTGCAAGGCCAGCCTTATAGGCCTTATAGGTATTTAAGTTATATTATAAAATAAGCGATATATGTTAATATAAAATAAAGGATGACTGATTACAAACGACAAAGACCCCTTTTTATTTAATTTATGCTCCTCCAGCTTTCCATACTGTAATGTTACGGATTGCGTTTGGCAATAAAAATACCATAACCATGACTGGTGAACTTTTACATAAATACGTACAGGTTTGTACGGAACCCTCGGTGCGCGAGTCCGACTCGCACTTGACCGGTTTTTTGATCTCATGTAATTCCAAAAAGCTTTAGATTCTGTGGCTAAATGGTTCGGTACACGATCCCTATAGTAGTCATGAGCTCGCGCTGTCGGATTTCACTCTAGCCCTACACCGAGCAAATGATTTATAATCTAAGTCTGATTTGCTGGCTTTGTACTTTTTGTGCAAATTGTATTTTATTCTAATTTCTCTTTTAAGATCAGATGTATACCATTCAGGATATATATATCTACTGTTCATATTCTGATGTTTCTTATGGGGTACGCAACTGTCGAAAATTGTAGTCAACTTATTATAAAAGTAGTCTAAAGCTACATCAGGGTCTTCTAAACTGTATATATCGTTCCAATCTATTGTTTTAATTGAGTAATATAATTTATGAAAATCTACAGTTTACGGATTTTATCGCATTATATTGGTTTCACTGGTTATTTGTTATTACATTTAAACTGAAAGATCTAGAAACTAAATTTTTATTACTAGCCGACGTTTCGAATTCTTTACAGGATTCGTGTTCACGGCAGACTGAGGTGATATTTGTCTTTGTCTTGAATTTATAAGTTATCTCAAAGTACCTGAACATTTTTCAACTATTGGTGTTACTATCTACGCAGAATGTGCTCACTGTGTCTTGATGTCTTCTGGTGACTTTGTCCTTCTTGGGTTTCATTAGCCTGATTACAGGGTCCCAAGCTGGAGGAACATTCCAACCATCTTCCCTATTGAAATTAGGATGTTTTTTAATTTCAATAGCTTCACGTATCATTCCTGGAATAAAGCGGTGTTCTTTTGCGAGTATCTGTGGTTTATCAAATCGCAGGTAATGGTTGGTTCCTTGTTCTACATGTTCACACACAGCAGACTTCGTCGAGCGTTTGTGTTTAATGTCAGCTATATGTTCCTTTAGTCGAATGCCTATGCTTCTCTTGGTTTGTCCAATGTATGAGAGCCCACACTCACAGTCTATCTTGTAAACCCCGGCCTCTTGTAAGGGTGACTGACTCTTGACAGATGGTAATAATTGGCTTATCTTCGTTGGCGGCTTGTAGAATGTTTTGATTGAAGCTCGCTTCAAGATGTAGCCAATCTTGTCGGTCACGCCCTTGATGTATGGGAGGACAGCAGGTTGTCTCTCTACTGTGGCTGGCTTGTTCTTCGGGGATCTGTGACGTTGGCGCGGCGGTCGGAGCTTGTTGTCTTGCAGAACTTGCTTGACATGTTGAAGCTCGGCGTCCAGGTGTTTCTTGTCACAGATCCCCAGGGCTCTCTGAAACAAAGACATTCCCACGGTAGCTAACTGTTTAGGATGGTGGTGAGATTCACCGTTTAAGTACCTATTTGTATGTGTCTTTTTCCTATACACAGTGTGGCTCAAAGAGTTGTTTTTGTTCCTGATAACAAGTACATCTAGGAAAGCTAAAGAATTGTTTGCCTCTAATTCCATTGTAAATTTGATGTGGTTATGAATAGAATTAAGATGGTCTAGGAATACATTAACACTATCTGTTGGTAAAATTGTAAAAGTGTCATCTACATACCGCTTGTAGAACCTCGGTGTGATGGTGGCAGTCTGCAGGGCTCGCGCCTCGAAGTCCTCCATGAAGATGTCAGCAACAACAGGCGATACTGGAGAGCCCATTGCCACACCATCTACTTGTATGTAGTATTTCTCATCCCATAACAGATAGCCAGTTGTTAAGCAGTGTTTCAATATTTCTGCATATTCCTCAGGCATGTTGTTCTCTATTAGCTTCCTTCTAGTTATTTCAATACAGTCATGTGCTGGTAAGCATGTAAATAATGACTGTACATCAAAACTAACCATAGTTTCCTTGTCAGAGAGATGTATGTGTTTTATTTCACTGACAAAATGGTAGGAATCCTTTACATGCGCTCTCGTCTTGCCTCTGAGTGGCGAGAGAATCTTCGCAATGTGTTGAGCCAATCTGTAGGTTGGTGCCCCTATTTGACTGACTATAGGGCGCAGTGGAGCATTTTCTTTGTGTATTTTCGGTAGACCATACAATTGAGGAGGTTTTGCACACGATGGTATTAAGTATTTCACGTCCAGATTCAGTTGTTCGGAGTATTTCTTAACATTGTCACTCGTTTGCTTGAGTATTTTGTTGGTAGGGTCTGTCTTAACCAATTTATATGTACTTTCATCCGACAAAAGATTTTCCATTTTTTGTTTATAATCGGACGTGTCCATCACTACCGTTGCATTTCCTTTATCTGCTCGAAGTACTGTTAGTTCAGGTCTAGCTTGTAGGTTCTTCAGTGCGAGATACTCTGGTTTTGGTAGATTCCTTCTCGGCACTTTCGACTGACGCAATACAGCCGAAACATCCTGACGTATGGCCTCGAAATCTTCCTTACACACATTGTTCTTCACTAGACAATCTTCAACGTTGCAAATAATGGTCTCATACGGTATTCTGGATGGCGTTATCGCATAATTTAAACCTCTGCATAATACTTTTTCGGTGTTTTGATCTAACGTGTGTTTTGACAGATTGACAACTGTTTGTCTATGATCGGCGGACGGTAGCGTGTGATTGGTCCGTGCAAAAACGTTCTGTTTCATTTTGTATTGGTCATTTGATTTTTGTTGTAATTTTTCAATTTTTCTATTTTGTTACGTTTACACGCGTAATATTTTGATGTTTCTCTGTTATTTATTGCATTGATGCATTTTTCAAAATCAAATGGAGTTATCAATCTGTATATTTCGTTAGACAAATTCTCAACATTTCTATTTATTCTGCGTAAGTCAGCGCGGTGTTCGTGTATCTTTTGAATGAGTAACTTTTCACTTGCCTGTTTTAAGATCTTAGCGCTCCCACGTATGTCCTTCTTGGCTGATATTTTGCAGCATGTAGGGATGAGATCGTGATCACGGCATCTCTTCAAGAAATTTAAAGATGTTATGTATCTTGCGCGCTTGGTTTGTAGATCTTCTAACCGGCGTATTTTTGTTGCTGTTTCCACTCCGTAATTTGCGCTCTCGTCTTGCCTCTGAGTGGCGAGAGAATCTTCGCAATGTGTTGAGCCAATCTGTAGGTTGGTGCCCCTATTTGACTGACTATAGGGCGCAGTGGAGCATTTTCTTTGTGTATTTTCGGTAGACCATACAATTGAGGAGGTTTTGCACACGATGGTATTAAGTATTTCACGTCCAGATTCAGTTGTTCGGAGTATTTCTTAACAATGTCACTCGTTTGCTTGAGTATTTTGTTGGTAGGGGTCTGCCTTAACCAATTTATACGTACTTTCATCCGACAAAAGATTTTCCATTTTTTGTTTATAATCGGACGTGTCCATCACTACCGTTGCATTTCCTTTATCTGCTCGAAGTACTGTTAGTTCAGGTCTAGCTTGTAGGTTCTTCAGTGCGAGATACTCTGGTTTTGGTAGATTCCTTCTCGGCACTTTCGACTGACGCAATACAGCCGAAACATCCTGACGTATGGCCTCGAAATTTTCCTTACACACATTGTTCTTCACTAGATAATCTTCAACGTTGCAAATAATGGTCTCATACGGTAGCGTGTGATTGGTCCGTGCAAAAACCGTCCGCCGATCATAGACAAACAGTTGTCAATCTGTCAAAACACACGTTAGATCAAAACACCGAAAAAGTATTATGCAGAGGTTTAAATTATGCGATAACGCCATCCAGAATACCGTATGAGACCATTATTTGCAACGTTGAAGATTGTCTAGTGAAGAACAATGTGTGTAAGGAAGATTTCGAGGCCATACGTCAGGATGTTTCGGCTGTATTGCGTCAGTCGAAAGTGCCGAGAAGGAATCTACCAAAACCAGAGTATCTCGCACTGAAGAACCTACAAGCTAGACCTGAACTAACAGTACTTCGAGCAGATAAAGGAAATGCAACGGTAGTGATGGACACGTCCGATTATAAACAAAAAATGGAA